>OY720172.1:4007500-4480000 GCA_963082885.1 Parascotia fuliginaria
TATGGTGGCCTCCACTATGGCGGCTTAGTGACATGCTTCTTCACGCCTCGCTTAAAAGTCCCAGGATGAAAGTTAGGTGGGAACACATGCGCTGGTAAAGAGTTCCAGGCTTTAATTGAGCGACAAAAGTATAAAGTGCTGAACCGTTTGGTTCGACACCCATTAGATTGCACTGTGAAAGGGTAGCACTTCAGTCCCGCACGTGTCGTTCTGGATAAAAAGGGAGAGGGTAGAATTAATTTAAAGAGCTGTTGAGAAGACTCTCCGTGGTAAAGACGATAGAAGACGGCCGTTGAGGAGGCGATGTCTCTTCGCAGCTGTAAAGGCTCAAGGGTCTTAGGCCTCCGGGCTTCCATGATACGGACTGCTCGCAAAAGGCCGCCGTACCGTCGCGAAAATGATCGCCGGGTCCCACTATCCGGTCACCAACCTGCACGACGAACCACTCCCGAGATTATGCGCAACCTGGTGGGGCAGTCTCTTTTTTTTTGGTTAGGTCTAATTGGGCCCTTGTACAATGCCGCGGGCGGCCAGCGGCACCAGCGTTTATACGGGTCTCCCTGGCCGGCGGGTTGACCCACACCACCCACACAATGACTCCGCGGATACTCAGCTGGTCCCACACATTCTGCGAGGTCAACGCCATCTAGACCCAAAGTAAGCATATTATATGCTTGTATTATGGGTTCTAGAATACGGATAAACATACTTAAATACTTTTATTTTTGTAAATAGATACATATTATACATATAAACACCCAGACCAGTACAAATAGACATGTTCATGCTACAAATATTTGCACTGAGCGGGAATCGAACCCGCGACCTCACAGTCCATACACAGTACCACCGAAATACAGAGGCAGTCGATTTCCCCCTGACTTTCCCCTCCCTTTCCCCTGACTTCTCCCAAACTACCCCCGCACTTTCCCCTCACTTCTCACTTCTCCCTTCCTTTCCTCTTCCTTCCCCTCCCTTCCCCCTCCCTCCAAATTTCAAGTCGCCAACTTTAAAAGCAAAGATCTTTCCATACAATATTTCATCCCTTATTTTACTCCTATAAATCCACCCCAGTAAAAAAAAAATTATGAGCGTATTTTTTATTTCAATAAAAGTATTCCAAAACAAAATTTCAAAGCTATAACTTAAAAAATGAAGACGTTTCATACAATCGAAGAATAATTGTCTTATCAAGTCAATTACTCATATATAACTATATGTATTTGATGAAAACATAAACGTTTATGAATTAATTAAACAATCAAAACTCGTGCTTTATTTTAATAATTTCATATTAAACATTTATTCAGTCTTTGAGACTAAACTCACCCGCATATAATTAGACGCCACCAAAGTCTTTACCTAAAAGCCACGATTTAGTTTCACGTAATTTTAATCATACCTTTCTCTTTTCTCTAGTTCTCTAGTACTTAGTTAAATGAGAAAAATTGCCGGTAAATGCTGAGTATAATTATGCCGAGGCCCAATTAAGACTTAGCTAAATATATTATTTCAACAGTAACGCATTTATACAAATAAAGAACTTATTTATGAGGCAATAAGAGTTAAACTGGTACACATTAATGTAGTACTTAAGCTGATATTAATTGAATAAATAAACTTTTATCTCTTAAGTAAGTAGCTATAGAAGGTGATAATTTTCAATTATATAAAGATCAACTTGCTTACATTTGTTTTAGCTTTTAGTAGGTAATAAAAATACTATTTATTTTAGCCTGTGTAAAAATTGTTCCGATCTTTTCGGTCTGTGGTTGTAGGTATCGTACAAGATGACTAGCAATCGTGCCTGGAATAAGACAATATATAATATAATAAGACTCGTTTCTTGGACATTACAATAGAAATCTAAGTAAAAATAGGTTACTAAATTAAACGGGACATAGCTCTCTAGATAGTCTGAAATATAGCGTCGACAACCTTCTGTTTCTAATTAAATTTTTAGACGAAGTGCTATAAACTTGAGTAAAACATCTTTCCATTATAATTATCATAATCATCATCACATCAGCCAAAATACGTCCACTATTGGACATAGGCCTGCCCCAATTATCGCCACCATAGGCCGGTCGTTCGTGGCCCTCATCCATCTGTTGCCCGCCACCCTTATAAGGTGGACCCACCTTGTGAGGGATTTGCCTACGCTATGTCTTCCGGTTCGTGGTCGTCAGTTCTGCGAGCTAACTATGGGTTTGTCAGAAGACTCAAAGTCGCTCAGAGGGCGAGATGGAGCGAACTATGTTAGGCGTTTTTCTCCGCGATCGTTGTGAGAAACGAAGCAATCCGCAGGCGAACCAAGGTAACTGACGTGGCTCGCAGAGTTGCTTCTCTTAAGTGGCAATGAGCAGGACACATAGCCCATGATAGCAATGAGACAAAATACCCCGTTATTATTATTTGTCTTAAAATATGCGACATCGTGAAAGAAAGAGGGATAATTTAAATTATCTTTAAACTAGCGACTGGCTTCTGTTTCACACGTAGTTACTGAGAATATAAATCCAACGATAGAAACGCTCTAAACGATAGTGAAACCCGAAACAAAATCTGTTGCACGGTTTAGAAGAAGTTAAGACTAGAAAGAAACAGAAGAGAAAATAGCGACTTTTCCTTAAATCTTTAGAGATTACTCGTAGGTATATCAGAATTTTAATCGACACAATCTATAGTTGCGTACAAGTAAGCCTTTATGTTTGTAAGGTATATGGCGATATCCACACAATAATTGTTATTATAACGACCGACATGTCGTTTCATATAGCGTCATTGCTTAAGTAATGTTTTACCACGACTGCTGGCTTATATGACCGGCAATTTGAATTTTATTAGCGTTTTATACCCGTGTGTTCGGCTCTTAAAAGACTTATCGTAAGGTAAAATGGAATAGAAACGATATCAATGTATTCGGTGAAGTTTCGCTATTATTTTAATGTTGTACCTTAAACAATAATGGACACAATGGATAAGATATATTGAATACTTACTAGCTGACCCGGCGAACTTCGTTCCGCCTAAAAGTCGATCAACTTTACTTTATTTTTCTAAAATAAAATATTTTTTCTAAAATAAACGTAGCCTAAGGTACTCCTTATTACATCAGCTACCTGCCAATAAAAATCCCGTCAAAATCAGTCCAGCCATTTCAGAGATTAGCCGAAACAAACAGACAGACAGACAAAAATTTTAAAAATGTTATTTTGGTGTATGTACCGTATATTCATATACATGCAGTAAAAAACGGTTATTTCAATATTACAAACAGACACTCCAATTTTATTATATGTATAGATTTTATTTTTGGTATTATAGTATACATACAGATTGTAAAAGTTGCTCGGTGTATTCACGCGAAGATAATAGATATTGGCTTTATGTACGTCATCATTCTAGCGGTTATTCCAATTATTTGGGTTTAGCGCTGTATCTCTTTTCCTGTTATATCGTCGAAACAGTCTATATATTTCTTTATACTTATGTATTTTTATTCAATCTTATTCGAATATTCGAAGAAGGTTGAATTGAATGAATAAATAATTGACATCTACTATTATACATAATCGCTTTTTTTTGTTCTGAAAGTAGTAAATGATATAATTATTGCGAATCATGAGGTTTGAAAAAATTACAGCATTCTAAATCACCTAGGCAGCAAAGATAAACATAATATGTTGTAATAAAACTATTCATTCATACTGGTGTTTCACTGAGGTACCTACCCATTACCAAAGTATGCTTTGTTAAAACAAATAACGATTTATAGGTAAGACGGTGGAGAATGTGCGTCAACACGCCTCAGCTTACGTTCAAATACCTTGTAAAACAAGATAATGGCCTACATATAAAGCTGAAAGGTGGTAAAATGGGATAGTGACGACGTATCCGCCTTCTGTGCCAAACTATCAAAGTTATCACGAACAGAGATGATGGTCACGTCCGCATCGCAATGTAAAAGAGTAATATTTCTTTCTGAGGGTTACTTAGGATGTAGTTTAGATGTGATTTGCGTCTACCAGCATAAGTCCATCGGTTAACGTTTCTACGATAAAATATGTTCAGACGAGCAAACAGCTTACCTGATGGTAAGTGGTAACTCGCTCATGGACGACTCGGAGTCTCTAGCGTTGCTACTGCAATGCCAGGGACTCTGCGAAGCCGCTGCCTACCGTGAAAGAAGTGGAGTAGGTGAAATGATTGAAGGAGATGAGGAAAAAGGAGAGAGGGGAAATTGGGCCTCCAGCGTTCTCAATCACCGAACGACAGGCAATAGTACGGATACTACTACTCTTACGTCAATCTTCTATGAGAGGGTAGTACTACCCCGGTCGATCCGGCCCATTAATGCTAAAACCAGCGAGGATCTACTACCGTACTTAATTATCTTCTGAAATATGGCGGCTATCTGAATTCTTCTACGATTGCACTCATTTTAGCACAAAGAAAATCCGAGATTGGTTCTCTCTGAAGCTCGTAGACTAGCTCGTGACTTTGAGCCTTATCTAATGAATGACCACGTTGTAGTGACTCACTGGTAACAAAACACTAACAACTAGCACTGAACCCTCTTAATATTGAAATATGTACATATATGGCCTTGAACTTAAAGTTCACTATTCATAAGTAATACGATATTTCAAAATTATATGTTTTGCTCTGTAGCCACACGTGCACCTTCTGTTTGACAGTAGTCGTAAACCATCCGTAATATATATTCCTATTTTAATTTGTCTAAAATGTTCAGCATACGTTTAAGTAATTGCCACGAAAACATTGTTCTGTTATAGCACTCCGCGAAATGAAACGCAATAAAGATGATTGAATTTGGTATTTTATTTAATTTTTAATAATAAAAAACATAGCAAAAGTAATTCAAACAGTATTATTATAATTAGTTATTGTATCGTTTTACGTGTGCAAATTCGCAATGTAATTACAAAATTGTATAAGACCTTCATAAGACATGCTGCCTTGTATGAGCCGCCCTGTTGGCGCCTGGGGCCCTACCACAACCTCATAAAGCAATCTTATTATCACCTTAGATGTCTCTATCCTTGTTTTTAATGGTACATAAGAAAAAGACATACAATAATTTTTAACAAAAAGAAAGCCGACTTCAAACAAGAAGGAAACTAAAGAGTAAAAAATAAATTTACATAGCACAAAGTAATTCGTATTTTGATTTAGTTAATAAGAAATAATTAAATAAGTATTTTATAATTTTGAAGTTGGTGCCAAGTAATAGTACATTATCTAGGTACCTATAGGTATTATCAATCTTAATTTGCTATTGTAGTAAGGTTCATATAGTAGTTAATTATTTAGTATTTACTTGGCACCAACTCAAAAATTATAAAATACATATTTAATTATTTCTGATTAACTAAATCAAAATACGAATTATTTTGTGCTATGTAAATTTATTTTTTACTTTTTATTTTCCTTCTTGTTTGAAATCGGTTTTCTTTTTGTTAAAAATTATATTATCTTACAATTTTTAGTGATGGGTAGACATAAACCTTACTTAGGTATTATTTTTGTACACACTAAACATTTTGGAATATTGAACCGTATTAAGTCAGCCCGACATGACTGCTGTTGAGGAATTCCCTCAACTGTCTATGGTCACCTGTAATGGCACTTATAACCCATATGGAAGCAAAGTTCTCATCATTACAAATAAATTAAGTCCAAACACCAAGTAATTGATGTAAATCTTTAAGGAGTTCTCTCTACTGTCTTTGTGCTCCATCATCAGATTGACTCCAAACCTTCACTAAATAGTAGTGCTTTAAAATACTTAATGAAAAACATAACAAATGTACTAGTCGTCAATACGATTTTCGAAAGTTTCCCTCGATTTCTCTGGGATGCCTTCATCAGATCCTGGTTTCCTTACCATGGTACCACTCTTGGAATATCTCCTTTCCAACAAAAAAAGAATCATCAAAATCGGTTTATAAACAACAACGTTATCCGCGAACACACAAAAAAATATATATGCGGTCGAATTGAGAGACCTCCTCTTTTTTTTGAAGTCGGTTAAAAACACAGTAAATTTAAAATAATACTGCTATAAGAGGTGGTGGTAGCCCATTGATGTAGTGAGTCATGTTTCCTTGATGAATGTATTATTTGTACTTACTTTTATTTTAATTAACTAAAATATGATTACTCGGGTGAATCTCATGAGCTTATGTATGTACAAAAGAATACTGAGTTAATTAAACTTTATGTTTCGCATGTATGACATAGGTACAAGGTTGGCCAGCACAATGCATTTATTTGCATTAGCTAATGTTATTATTAATGTAATGTAACCTACATTCACAATAATTGTCTTACCGCGCATTACCAAGCTACGACGCATAGTATACTTAATTACGTAGCGCTACGGGCGTAGGCACGTAGAACTCGTTGCCGTCGTTTTTTATTTATTTTATTCCTCTCGCTACACTGTTTTTACGCGAGGTATTACTTTTTTTTTAATTAGTTTGCATTATTTTTGCTCTTACACAAGTTATAAGTCTTGAAATATTGTAAAACGTATATTTTTTGAGCTTATTATTTTCTTATTCAAGATTTATTTGTTTGTACTTTACTAAAGAAACATTTTATCATAAAAGCTTTATAAAGACTTAACATTATTTAGTGTTATATAATATCAAAATATAAGAGAAATTTGAATAAAATAAATAAAAGAGTAAAATTGATAACTTTTTAGAAGTCGATTAAAAAAGAAATTTATAGAAGCGACTTTGATGTTGGAATAGCGCCAGAAACTGCCTGGCAAATAGTTAATAGTTTTTGTTGAACGGTTTAAATATAATTTAAAAAGTCAATTTCTGCACTTCGATGTTTCAAAGTTAACGTTAATAAATGCATAGACTGAGAACAGTGAGTTTGAAACTGGAAATTATTACAAAGCTACGTGTTATATCACTATATGTAAAATTCTGTAACATTTAAAATGTACCTAATTATAATAATAACGTAACAGCTTTCATCTAATTCTAGCATTTGTACACACAACATATACATATCTTTAAAATATAGCTCCGATAAAATGATAAAAATTGAAAGCCACGAAATATTACACTAAATTGCGACCTTGCCACTCATGACGATGACACGTAAAACCTCTTATGAATAAAATATAGACACGAGTACTTATTATTTGCTAAAGTTAATGTTATTTATTGAGGACGTAATACAAGCAACCTTTCGTAGGTAATTTAAGTGATATTTCTAAAGATTTGTTTAAAATACAATTATAATTAAGAAGTTGTAGTATTCTATTGTGTAGCAGAATGCCAATATTGAGGGAATCGTATTAAATTAGTTTTGAGGAAGTGGTTTTCCTGTAGTTTGTTTGATGCATTATGAAGTTCTTTTTTCTTTGCACGACTCATGCCCAAAAAGAATAACGTACAATAATACGAATGTCCTAAGGCATATCCAAGAAACGTCGTACTACCAGTAGAACCACGGAGTCCAGTAGTATTATAATAAAACGTTTTATTAACGACCCAGCTTCCCGCGGCGCAGTTTCACCCTCGTCTTTGCTTACTAGAAAATTCTTTGCTTAAATAGAGATAAGCTGCATCAAAGAGCTAAGCTGTGTCCTGATAACTCAATTTTGCAACTTACATATAAAAGATACAGAAATTTTTGTAATAATCTTTTAAAAAAGCTCAAAATAGAATATGACAGATCACAACTCCAGCACGCAAGTAAAAACAGTAAACAACTATGGAAAGCTATTAAAAATGTAACGCATATGTCAAATCAACATAAATCAGATTCGAGTCTATTGCATACACACTCCACTCCACTTTCATCGGCTAATAGTACGAATAATTTCTTTGTAAATATAGGTAAGAATCTCGCAGAAAAGATTCAAAACGATCCTAGCAATAGCCTTCCTAATAATTGCCCGTTGCCACTGAAATTACATACAGGCAAATCATTTGTCTTGTTAGACGTGGATGAAAGCGAAGTGGAACAGATTATATCGGGTTTGAAAAATAGTTCCACGGTGGGATGGGACAGCATCAATAATCATATTTTAAAAACTTTTAAGCACATATTAGGTTCTCCTTTAATTCACATATTTCAAAAATGCCTCTCCGATGGAATTTTCCAACTTACCTTAAAAAGGCCGTAGTTGTTCCCATATATACAAAGCGGGCAAAAAAGATGATGTGACTAATTATAGGCCAATTTCCCTATTACCTTCAATATCCAAAGTTTTGGAAAAAATTGTTAATAATAGACTAATGTCTTATCTAGAGAGAAATTTCCTCCTCTCCCATACGCAATTTGGTTTTAGACCTAAACTGTCTACATCAGACGCTGTACACTGCTTAACTGATCATGTCACTAAAGAGCTAGGAAAGAGTAAACAAGTCACAGGAATTTTCCTTGATCTTGCCAAGGCATTTGATACTGTCTCCGTTTCGATACTTTTATCGAAACTAGAGAACATTGGAATAAGAGGCAATCAACAAAATTTTTTCGCTGATTACTTACGAGACAGATATCAGTGTGTTAAGATTGGTGACATCATGAGTACTGATATGAAAATTCCTGCTTTTGGTATACCACAAGGAAGTATAATCGGCCCTACTCTTTTTCTAATATACATCAATGACCTCTGTAATTTAAATCTAGACCACGGCAAAATCATTTCATACGCGGACGACACTGCACTAATTTTTTCTGCTGACACGCACACAGAAGCACTTATTTATGCACAAAATGGTTTTAATGTTGTAAATAACTGGCTCAGGCATAACCTACTAACATTGAAACTTTAGCAAGCGCAAGCGGAACACTTTAAATCGAAATTATAATTTATTTGCACATCATTGCGATAAACTTTCTCCAAACACCTGCAACTGCCCTTCAATTAGCAACATTAGCAGTGTGAAATATTTAGGTGTCATACTTGATGACACTCTATCATTTAAGGAACATATTATTTCTTTAGCTATACGTGTACGAAAATTGATATTTGTTTTTAAAAAACTACGACATATTGCAGACCAAAAACTAATAAAACAGGTTTATCAAGCATTGTGTCAGTCCATTATCCAATACTGTATTACGTCCTGGGGAGGTGCCCCAAAAACTGTAATGTTAGCTATTGAACGAGCCCAACGAACTATCCTAAAAGTAGCTTATTTTCTCCCTTTCCGCTCTCCTACTCGCCAATTATATGAACTATGTAAGGTTTTAACAGTCCGTCAACTCTTTATTATGTCCACGGTCCTAAAACAACACTCAGCACTTCCGTACTCTCCTAACATTACTAACCTCAAAAGAAGGAAAGATATTGTTTGCAAAGATCACTCGGAATCAAAATTTATGTTTTCGAATAAGTTCTACCCATTTTTAGGTCCATTTCTTTATAATAAGTTAAATAAGGCCTTATCTATATATGACCACAACTATCATAAATGTAAGATTTTAATTTATAATTATATACAGAATTTGTCCTATGAACAAACTGAACAAATGTTAATTGTACTTAAGTAAGTCATAACTAATTTATTCTAAATATAGTTTAATTATTTGTTTATTTTCTATATTATACCTAAGTCAGACTGAGAGTTTACACATGTTTTCACGAACTCACACCGCCTGTGGCACAGGTTTTATTACCTAGTATAGGCATCCTAACACTGTATACCTATTTATAAGATATTATTTAAGACCTACATTGTTAAAATGACTTTCATGACCCAATAAAGATTTTATTATTTATTTTTATTTATTATTATTATTATTACTGCTCTGCTCCCGTCACCAGTAGCGTGATGTAACATAGCCTATACCCTTTCTCGGGAACTGGGCTATTATACGCAAAATAAATTATTGAAATCCAACTGGTAGTTCCAGAGATTAGCGCGTTCAAACAAACAAACAAACTCTGACGCTTTGTATAATATTAACGATTGAATTAACTTTTACCTGTCTGTTTTTTTATCTCCTATCACAAAGAAAGAAAAGACAAATATACAAGAATAGGCTAAAAAGTTTGTATGTGAAAATCGAATAATCGAAGTATTCCGTTTTGGGCACTCATTTTCATAGCACCTATAGTTTGAGTACCAAAGGTATTCCTCTTACTCTGTTTGTGTGTGAATATTTGTGTATATTTGCAGCGTCTTAAACGTTCAGAGACATAAATTCTATTTTTATCTACCACTTAGCCATACGACCTTAACACAGACTTAAAATCTTAAAGTGGCTATGCGAGAGCTGTCATGTGAGCTTGAGAGATCGCGAAATAGAATAAAATGGAAGAAGCAAAAATGCAAAACTAAACTGATGGATGGTATTCCAAACATAAAAAGAATTTGATTTCATCTTCCGCACTAGGCAATTAGTCTTGTGTGTATGTTTATGTGTGTGACTACAATTATACAATTGACAAAGTATCTAGACTCTTAATAAAATAAGAAGAAGGTCACAGAGTTTTGTCCGGACCTACCTTAATTAACACACAGCCAGTTCGCTAAGGTGGTAGAGCCATAAGAAGAATTAACAAGAAACTTAGGACTTTTTTTAATCGCCAGATTGTTACAAGTTTTCATGAGTTAATTTTAAGTAGCATGCAAAGTGATACGGGCATTGCATTTAACTCTATAGACGATAAAATTAGTGACCCAACGTGTATAGTTTTCACGACATGATTACAAATCTTTGAAATTCTCCTTTTTTCCTAAACCTACGTAACGTTAGTGATGGCCGCATTAAAATCCATTGCATCGTTTTGAAGAAATCAGTGACGAAACATTGGCGAAATCAGCGACTTAACTTATTATTATTTAGAGATTATAACGATACTAGTTTTCACAATAATAGTAGTTTTTTAGTTACACCCGCGTCTTTGTTTACTGCTCTGCTCCCGTCGCCAGTAGCGTGATGTTATATAGCCTATAACCTTCCTCGAAAACTCGGCTATCATACGCAAAAAGAATTTTCAAATCCAAAGGTTCCAGAGATTAGTGCTTTCAAACAAACAAACAAACTTTTCCGCTTTATATAAGATTTTTTTTTTTTTTTATATTATAGACTACCAAAGTGACTCCACCCCGCCTGATGGTAAGCAGTCAGTGGAATCCAGAAGTGGCGGCCACTATACTAAAAGCCATCGTCTTAAACTGCTGGTATGGTGGTCTCCGCTATGGCGGCTGGGAATGGGGTTAGGAGAAGGGAATGAGGAAGGTGAAGAAAAAGAAAAGGGGGGAAATTGGGCCTCCGGCTCTCTCACTCACCGAACGAAACGCAGTAGTACGGATACTACTACTCTTAAGTCGATCTTCTATGAGAGGGTAGTACTTCCCCGGACGATCCGGCCCATTCATGCTGAAATCAGCGTGGATCTACTACCGTACTATAATAACAATGGAATAGGTAATATTTGATGTTGTAGTTGTAATACGTTTATAGGACTCACGTAGGTACCACAAATGAGCGGATGTTTGTATCAAGTTGGCGGATTCATGCGGTTTCAATCCGCACGTAATAGATCAAGGCGTAAGATGTAGAGCTTGTGGCTTGACCTGATTTTCTTTGTAATCGGGTTAGTGTTAAGAGGTTTTATTTACTCCTCTTAAGAATTGTTTGATAATAGTGGCGTCTTTCGTTGTCGGCATTCCAGAACCTTTCTGCGCTTTCTCAGCTGTTTTTTTTTTTTTTTTTTTTTTTATTTCTTAAATTTAATAGGGGTTGTTATCCTTCTGGATAATGTTAACCCCATCGTGCCTTATTCTATGTTACAAGGTAACTAACATAACAATATAAATACTTAACATTAATACATAACAGATAGCGAGATACTAACGAGTGAGCTTCAGGTAAGTAGGTACCTAGGTACTATATTTTAGTTTGTGTTGCTAGTTGGTCTAGGTATTAACTGACACAGCCTCTTTGCAACATCTGATTTTGGTTGTGCTAATATGCTCTGAATTAAACCTACGTCAAGTGTATTTAACTGAAACTCACTAATCAGTATCCCTCTCTCACGCTTGTTCCGAACACAATCCATCAGCAAATGTTGTATGTCCTCTACTGTGTTGCAAATATTACAGTTCGGCGAATCTGCTTTTTTCTCAGCTGTTGATAATTACTTATTTGAGTATCAACAAGTCAAGTACATTAACATTATTATAATATGGTGTATGCAGTGTGTATGTACATGTGTAGACTTCTCCCGCGGGACTGTGTTGCTTTTAACCCTGGCTTAAAATAATAAAGCTACCTACATATTTCACTTGAATAAAGTAATTGTACGTTGTTCAGTAAAATCCACGGTTCTTTCTATACATTTACAAAATTACATAATGTATTTATTTCATAGCTATTAAGCATGAAGAATATTAAATAGAGGCTTTTACATTCTCTATAATACACTGGTAATTTTAAAAATTAGTTTGACTAACAAAAGTCTTTTTATAATATGATCATTCAAAAGTAATTTGTCGATCTTATGGTCATAATCTAAAATTACTAATTTCGTTCAGAAAGCCAGCTCATATTGATGATTTGACTATTCAAGGCCTTGATGAGTGATTTTGCCATCCATGGCCAGTATTTCCATGGTTTTGTCTTCTAAAATCAGTCGGCGTTCCATTCTTTGTTTTCTATTTTTTGTGTTAGAATATAAATAATGCGCAAATAAAATAATGATTTCCTTTCAAACATATAAGTACTATGCTTTTATATGTATCTTATTAGTTGGGATCAAGATTGGTTTTTCCCAGTGCCTATTATTAAGCTGTAGTAACCATTGTTTCTTTTACCAGACAACATTCTATTTTTAGGTTTTTACCCATTTCCCACATATATAATGGCGCTAATGACGACTAAACCGCATCCGTCGTCCATTAATTATTATGGTTTGACCGTTTGACTCATGTTTACGATAACACAAAATAATTAATGAGTTAAATACTGAGCTACATAGCAACAACCTTTTTTCCCAAAGAGATAGAGGTGCAATAATAATAATATAATAATATTACACCAACTACACACAACGCCATCTAGACCCAAAGTAAGCATAATTATAGCTTGTATTATGTGTTCTAGAAATGTGGATATAAATACTTAAATACTTTTTTTTTGTAAATACGTACATATACATAGAAATAAAGTAATATTTCGTCGTTCTTAGAAAGAAGTAGATCGAACCTATAAATTCCGAATGAGGGATGAGAATTTTCTTGTTGAAAACCCAATGTGACTTTTTATCTGTATCGCCTGGGAGATTCGGTAGTGATTGCGGAACGCTAACGGATCAGTGTTATTGCTTAAGTTTTGTTTAATTACACAATTATCACTGTTCTTCTTTTTCTTCTTTCGAGTCAATGGTACTATATATGTTCAGCCCAGTGAGTGGCTACGGCAATGGCAACATTAGTGTCATTATTGAATTCTTCCTCATTGCATTTGCATGGGCAGCTTGGACACTGCTGTAAATGTGCCATAGCCTGGTCAGGGGCGCCACACAGACATTTAGTATCGGACGGGTTATTTATTCCCCACTTGGCCATTATGTTTGCAACGACCAACCTGGGATCGCAATCGATTAAGCTATTCCCATGTAGCCCATGGCAGACCGGATCCAGGAGGTAGATGTTCTCGGGTTTCCACATAATTTGGTGGTGGCGGAAACTTTTTCTGTCAAAGCTTTATTTTAGTCCTGGCTGGCTGATTCTGGCTGATCCTGCCACTTTCAATGTGAGTATTATGCCTACCTTCGTCTTACTTACGTTTTTGTGGATCTAGGGGTATTATTAATTGTCTGTTTATAAAGTCTTCGACAAACAAGGCCTCCTCCATCCTCGGGTGGTCATATTTTATATAAAGACAATACAAACAATGTTTTCGACAACTATCTAACAAATAATTATATTGGTTATATAATTCACTACATTACATAACCCTGTACAATATATTTAATTCACAATAGGCAATATGAAAATATTTATTATTACGTTAATAAATATTATTTCGAGTTATTAATATATTTTAGTGACGCATATAGCTTTAAATAAATGGAATAATAGATATCTATTGTCGTCATTCTAGTATTGTATAGTATGTACCGACTAACGTTTTTAGGTGCAGATATGACTCAATCAAAATTTAATTAAGTTTCTCATAATGAATCATCAAATAGGATAAAATATGAAATACCGTATTGGGTGAGCTTTTAAAGCGGTTTGAATAATCTATATCGGATATGCACACACGTTATGTATGACTAGCAAATCAGATAATTTTTTAAGCGCTTAAAAGGCAGAATGGAGTCAATTATTTTGTGTACTTATGTAAATAAACATTCATTTACCCATTTCCTTAAAAATATGGCCGCTTTAAACGTATATTTATTTGTTTGACATTCGACCAAGTTAATTAAGTTAAGCGAAACAGACACATAGACAGCTTTGTAGTCACGGGTTTATTTTATTCATCAGTGTCAAAGTTCAAGGTAGGTGGTCACCCAGAGCGAGGTTGCCGAGCAACGTAACTTTCGAAAGTAATTAAATAATTCTCTGAAGTTACCTCAATTACGAAGTAGGAAAAGTTATATTGATGAGGAATCGATTCATTCGTATTTGACAGTAAGCTGGTACAGTTGTCTTGTTTTTCTTCTAACATTGACTAAGTAGAAGATGGATGAATAGACTTTTAGACGTTTGCAATAACAAGAACTTTTTACTTAAATCATAATAAGGTATGACGTCCGTAGGATCTTAGTACCTACTTTTAGTTACATCTTTTATCGGTACCTAACTAAAATTATCATCATCAGCATTTACAGTCTTGTCCAAATCCATTTTCGGACAATGTAAACAAACAGTCTTTTCAATATTTTTCTATCAAAAACTCCATAACCTTTAACTCATGAATTTATACACATTCTGTTCACTATATACTTCATTTTGCAACTATTTTTAATAATGGTTAATAATCATATCTAGATTATTTAATAAAATTACGAATTACTTTTTGCGGTCGAATAAAGACGTCAAATTGATTAACAGTTTTATTTTTTCTGTACTCTCTATTGTCTTTGAAAACCAATGTTGTAATTTATTAGAAGAAATAAGTTTAACGAATACCTACATATCATAGGTAAGTACATAATATTTTGTAATTCATCATTTATTTTGGGTTTGCCCTCGCAGGTCTATTCATTCGTTTTATTGTAATATAGTACCTATAATAAAATCGTAGCATACATACAAATTCCACTTAGTCCATATTTCACAAATTTTCATCAGGCGGGAAAATATTCAAAAGTATCTCTGTCAGTATTCCATTTTAGTCCGTGGCCAAATAGTTGCATTTAGAGGTCAACGCTTAATTTAAATTACATTTATTTATTAGATTAGGTACTAATTGTTTGTCTTATTATCTTAATGTTTATAAATCAACGGTTATAATAAAATACAATACCACATTTAACATAAATACAAATATTATTCAAAATGTAAGAAAAAGGACGAACAATTATTATTTAACAATGTATTGATGTCATTAATTTTATTTTTATTATCCTTGTCCCCATCACTAGTAAATTCATGAAACCATAGACAATGTACTTTGTACGAAATTGGAGTTGGAACGGACTGTAGGCTTAAAGTTAGAATCGAAACCGAAGAGATAGCGTGCATTGCTTACAATAGGCACTGTGATTTATAAAAATCCACGATTTTCCATCCATTCGACATTTCGATTCTACGTCTCATTTGGTACCAGTGGATTTAGTACGAACGGTCGTTAACGCCAATCGTGAGAACAACCGCGTTTGACTGCAAACATAACAAACACCGTCTTTTATAAACTGACCTCGTTCCTATCTACTGTTTGGAACATGTGGCTCAGGGAGCAATCAATCTAGATACATATGTCGACGGGATACTGTATAGGCTTATAGGTTGCGACATTAATTAATGAAATACCTGTAGATTATTCGATTCAGTTTATTCATAAGTTAATAAGTAAGATACCACGAAAAGGAATCAATCGTGATGGATAAATTGGTTTGATTATTGTAAACGCGTTGCAATATATTATTAGAGCAAAATATTGCTATTTTAAACTGTTACAGAAACTGTAGTAAGACACTCTTATTTGTAAATGCAAGAGTTCAGTTTAATGTCTGAGTTTAAAATTACTTTGTTAAACTAAGTTCTAAACAACAATGTTTTAATTAAATAAAAAATATTGTTAAAAGTATACAGCATTAACTGTATTTTGTTTTGACTATTCCTTAACCACTAAACCGGATCTGAATAAATAAAATCTATACCATAAACATAGGCCTTTTAAGTCAACTGTTTATACTGTTCAACAAGTAAACAACAAAAACTCTTCGAAATATAATAATATTTGCATGCGATCGTCAAACATTTATTGCTGAAAACATTTGCTAAGTAAACATTATTTACGTTAGTTGCCGTCTTAGATGCTCTGATTAAATACCGGCGTTCGTAAAACAGCTTTTCGGATTTTCCGCGCGTAGGTAAACAATCAAACATGTCTGTACTACGTAGCTGTTTTTACACATGTCATGTTGTGTATCCAAATCTCGTAGTGACGCAGGCGGCGTGCGTACTCACATACCCACTTATACTAAATATATCTACATGATACAATCTGTGAAAAACGTATGTAAGTCGAGCAAATTCTGTTATGTCATAAAAGTTAAATACCAACTAAATATTACTAAGAAGGATCTCATATTCTGGCCACCCAATGGAAAACAGTAAGATACTCCCTAACTTCTGCTTGCAAAATCAGAAGCGTCATTAAGAAAGTCACTAGCACATAGTTTTTAAAAGCATCTAACCAACGTTCTAACACGTGGTCGTCCGGCCTGCTGCTAAAATACTGCATTCCTAGAGTTATAGGTATCCTTTACCAGTAGTAACTGAGCGTTTTAACTAATAAATAGCCTTACGCAGCCAGACTATAGAAACTCAGTCTGATATATATCAAAAGCGCTCGCGGTCAAATGTTTTTTTCGTAGCAAGCTGTCTAATTACCAAAGTTAATTAAATCTGAAAATAACCTGAAATTCTCACCGGCAAAATATACGTTGAAAATGCGATAAAAAGTTTCTTATTGATAAAGATATTTGATTCGGATAACTAGTAATAAAGTGCCGACACGGCAGATAACCGAGTGGAAAACAAGACGATTTTGCTAAACAATCGTTTATAGTTCCCGATTACGTATTACGAGTTGGCTATATACTGATTTAATACTCGTTCCCCCATTTTATGACACATTGAAAACGTGTAATGATCTAAACCGATTACAATAAAATCTTTTGTTCTGTGTTTATTAGTTTTGGCGTTTTACGAGCTGATACTAAATGTACATATGTTGTACCTATATAGTACCTGTACTTATTGATTGATCTTCTTTTCTTAGGGGAGGTTTATTTGTGACCAGAAGTATACATAGACTAATATAGAAATATGTACAAAAGTTGGTTTCTTAACTTTTGACGAATGTGAGGTTGTCGAGATGTAGGTAGTAATACTATCTTTATGGTTACCTATTTCCACTTAATCAGTATCCACTTAATCAGTATATCTTAACAGTAATCACTTATGTTGCAGTATATTACATTAGATTGTTGTTTACAGACTAAATTTAACTTGCCTGTCTTAGTGTGGCACATTAAAGATTCTGTTTTTGAATTCTGGGTCAAGTTCTATTGAACTTGCCACAAAGGCTTTTGTCGATAAAAGATTATTTTTTACACGCGAATGAAATCGCGATTGAATAGTCATTGCTTAAAGAGCTTGATTCAGCTCTAATTACAACATTTGTGGCTGTTTAGTAAAAGAATAATGACACGTGGTAATATCATTTCTATTACAATCTAATTCTTCATTAGATAAAGATGATAATTTACCCTATAAAGCTATATTAAGTTACGCCTTTCGTCCTGAGGAAGCCAACGATATAATATTGATAAGATTTTGTCACACCCTTCGCTACAGACAGGCGTAGAATGGCCTATTGTACTAGATCCGGTCGCTGTCGGCTGTGGCAAATTCTCTTGTTCCCTGCCTCTATTCAGTACGTAATTCAATCTTCAAGTTATTGTGTAATGTGTAAGGTATATAGACGTAGGTATATAATTATGATGTAGTTAGGTCAATTTACGAAAATATATTAATTAATTAAAATAAAGATTTGAATTTTAAATATGCGTGAAATGTAGCATCAGTACAAAATAACCCTTTTACCCTACGTTTTTAATTTGAACTTACCGGCTGGCGTCGAGTTGATTTTGTAACATTTCAGTTTATATAATTTTAATAATAATGTGCTAATGTAGTAGAATAGAGAGTAGAGTAATGTAGTGTCGATTTATAGGAACCTCTATATTCTACTTTAGTATCTGCTAAATTTCTTAGTAGGTACTAGTTTATGCCCTAAATTAAATTTAATAAATTTGCGTTCGCGTGAATAATTCATAGACAAGAATGATCTTTGACTAGAAAAAAATAAACTTATCAAATTTACTATAATTTTATTAAAATATTGTTTAAATTTGCAATTTAAATAATTCAAAACAAGATTGAAAGTCTTACCTATGTTTTTATGAAAAAATACATTGTCATCCAAAAAAAAAACAAACACGATTTTACCATTACACCTAAGTCGCAAAATAGAGTAGGTACTGGTAGACTTTTGCACCAAAAACTACTATCACAACCTTCAACTTGAATGATTTTTTATGGTGTGATAGCTATTGATTACCTACTCGAAATCGATGATCAATTATAAGTCTCAGCCTCAGCCTCTGTTTTTACACGGTAGTAGATCCACGCTGGTTTCAGTATGAATGGGCCGGATTGTCTGGGGAAGTACTACCCTCTCATAGAAGATCGACGTAAGAGTAGTAGTATCCGTACTACTGCGTTTCGTTCGGTGAGTGAAAGCGCCAGAGGCCCAATTTCCCACCTTTCCTCTATCCTCACCTCCCTAAATTCCTTTCCCTAACCCCATTCCCAGCCACCATAGTGGAGGCCACCATACCAGTAGTTTAAAACGATGGCTTTTGGTATGGTAGCCACCACTTTTGGATTCCACGGACTGCTTACCATCAGGCTGGGTGGAGTCACTTTGGTAAGCTAATATAAAAAAAAAAGATTAATTTGGACTAAACGACTTTAGATAGGTACTTAATATTACACAGTTACATTACTTACTACCGATTCTTTTGCCATTCTTTAAGCTATAGGAAACAAAAATATTAAAAACTGTAGAGTTTTAATACATATATTCAAAATCAAATTCAAAGTTATTTATTTAATAGAAATGCGGTACATAGTAGACATGGTAAGTAAACTAAATTAGTTCATCACATTATACCATACCAATGGTGCGTGAATTTGGTATGGTACAATAATACAAACAAACAGATGAAAATAAGTGGTACTTATTAACAAATTTAATTATTTAACGCTTAGTGAGGAGTTATTATCCAGTAATTATTTAATTCAACTTAGTAAAATGTAGATAGTTTGTATTAATTAATAAAATGAAATGTTAAATAATGTTAAAATTAAAATTTTAATAATATTTAACATTTTATTTATATACTTAGTAAAAATTGTAAAATGTCAAAATATTATAATTTGAAAATGGTATATTGTCGTTAATTAATATACAAAAAATATATAATATTTTAATAGTGTAAAGTTGGCGCGACGTGTATCACGTGACGTCAAACTCAGCCACGTCAGTTGCACACACGTGTGTATAACTTTTAGCTTATAAGTATATACCTCTTATCTACAATCATTGTTTATCTACCTTTTAACTGAGATCAAAGAGAAGTCTAGACTAGTACATATATGCTAATATTGAGTGCACCTGCGCATACATCAAAGATATGAAATGAATAATAGATAGGTAATGAATTTGAATTTGAAAATATTTTTGATGCCATCAAATTATCAACTTTGGTAATAATAAATAATCTGTTTATTTGTTACCAAAACCGAAATACAGTGAAAACAATACAAGGTACAATATGCCCGTTGTGGGTCGCTGGTGCCTGCGGTAGATGTATAATGTTACTTGTGCTACCGGACACCAGGTCTTCACTTGAAACCACGTAATACAATGTAAATATCTTAGCTCAATAACAAAACTTAACAGAGATAAACAAAACGAAAAATAAAAGAGAAATACAAAATAATAAAAATATCCTTTAGATTGAAATATAATTAATGATTCTTGTGTTCCCTTGAAAATGCATCACCTCAAGCAGTCGCGAGGGGTTTCCGTCAATAATTCAACAATAAATCGGCGAGTCCGGCTTTTACAAGTGGATGGTACAGGAAAATGCATTTATCCATTAAAATATGCAAGTTTACTCCTAAATCAATCTACAATATAGATACTACCGAGTAAGATTGAAGTACGAAGGAAGACACATGCTTGCTGCAATCTATTTATAAAAGTAGACAACTTTCGGATAGGTACAATGATATTGATGTAGGTATATGTATTTTAAAAATATATACAACTATTAGACTGACGAGCTTATTGTACGTCTAGCATTGATGTTGATAATGAAGTCATTATGTATGTGTTTAGGCAAATATCTAGCAAGAATAAATCGAATTCTGATTTTTATAGTAATTAGAGCATCTAAATAAAACTTAGAATAAATCTTTGTTAAATATACAGTATGTAATTTTGTGACTCTTCGTCTGAGAGTTACAAAATTACTTAATCTTATCTTTCTAAAGCAGATTCAATATTACCATAGTTAGATACTTCTCAGTACATACAGACGCTTACACAATATCCTTAAAAAGATAAAAACGTTAAAGCAGCCATATGGCGGTCGTACCTTTTGTTAGAAAGAGATAAGTACACATTTTGGTTAAGTACGCGTCATTGGCTACTGTAAGTTCATGACTGGATGAACAGAATGAGCAAACTCCAGACAATTTAACATACAATTATGTGACTATAGTACAGCGGGCAATGCACCAATGGCAACGTTGATAATATAATCACGACTATTTTTCCCTGAAGGAGCAGGTAGATGTGTAATGATATTCACATTTTAGCAGCTATGTTGAATGCTATATAACAAAGAGCAAGTCTGTTGCCATTTATCTAACATAATTCGAAACTGAGATCTAATTGTGAATTTCTCGACAGAAAAACTATCCGGTGATCGAACACAATCACTTCTGCATAGCAGTCCTTACACTGTACAACTAACCCACTGACACACTACAAAAAAATCAAAACAACGTACTAGTCGTGCGTGACTTTCCACCCTTTCACTTTTCAGATTAAAGTAAGCTGAGAAAATTGAGCGGGATTTTGTAACTCAAACGTACTGTTGAATATTGCATACGTGTAGTACGTAATACAATACAGTCCGCTTTGTGTAATTTCAACTAGGCTAAGTCTTTGTGCATCGAATAAGACACATTTATAGAGTCTTATCTGGAGTTTTATACCTATGCCTATACTATACGGAACTAGCTTTGCGCGGTGCGGTTTCACCCGCGTCTTTGTTTACTGCTTTGCTTCCGTCGCCAGTAGCGTGATGTTACATAGCCTATAACCTTCTTCAAGAACTGGGCTATCAAACGCAAATTTTTCAAATCCTACTGGTAGTTCAAGAGATTAGCGCGTTCAAGAAACAAACAAACAAACTCTTTCGTTATTTGTAATAGTATAGATATAAAAAGTTATGTACTTTTTTAGTAGGGCTCAATTTTATATTCTAACTTCTTTTATCGTATTCAGTAAGAGGTCTGATACTTTTCAATTTTGTAATTGAATACGTATCAGACCTCAAGTGAATAAAGTAATAATTGTAAAACAAAAGAAAGCGCTGTAATATACTCAAAAAGAATGTAATTTAATTATGTTTATAACAACTTAAATCTAATTACTATTTGCCTCTGGTCGGCAGCAATCTGTTTACCTTGGAAGAATAACACGAAAGTATAATATTCCAAGCTTTTAGAGTCCGTTATCCAAACAAATGGGGCTTTATCAGGGACAATAAATTGAAATATTTAATTTAGCCCACAGTAACGTTATTTAAATTTGGGTATGTCCAATAATCGCCGTGGTGATTAAGGCCTTAAGAGCTTCCAGTTTGTCCCAATTTTCTCGTTCCACTTTATGAGCAAATCAATAAGTAATTAAAATCCATTTAGCTTCGCACATCGTAAGTACATTAAAACGTTAAACATGCTTGTTTTATGGTACAAGTAATTAAGTAGACGTTCGGAACAATTTGTATGATGGAAATACTTTAGCGTTTCATTGAACTAGCTATTGTTCCCGGTACGATACGTTTATAGTGACACTAAATGTTAGATTACGATAATCTATTGCTGAATCTCGATCGAATTTAAAAATAGTATTGTTGTGTTAGTTAACCGAAATACGCACCTCCTCACAAAATAGATTTACGACCAGATAATTAAAGGTTGCTGATGGATACGG
This sequence comes from Parascotia fuliginaria, assembly GCA_963082885.1. Lineage (NCBI taxonomy): Eukaryota > Metazoa > Arthropoda > Insecta > Lepidoptera > Erebidae > Parascotia > Parascotia fuliginaria. Next base: position 4,030,052 of record OY720172.1, read on the forward strand.
GCGACTTACTACTGGCCATGGTGGATGTGCTTGGTGGAGGTTTATATCAACAACAGTAGACTGGCTGAGATATAATGATGGTGTTAGTCGATCTGGCACGATACGATAATTTAGTTATATATTCACTTTAAAATAAATAATTAAATTAAAATAAAAATATTTAAGGAGGCCCAATACCACAGACATGATTTTGTTGCTGTTTTTTGGGTAAAGAACCCTCTTCAAGGACAAGTTCGACTCGCACTTGGACGGTTTTTTAGGGTTGGAACACGTCAGTAAGGCCACACACGCTATAAGCATTCCTAGGTTATGTTAACCATCTGGTGGACCTTATGTTTACTTGTGACTTTAGTACCTAGTATAAAAAAGTGTGTACTTGAAATAATGTATGCGTTGTTCGTTCAAACCTGTATGAAGTTTAAATATTTATAAAATGATTTGCGTCATAGTGTAGTCGTGTTAGCGTAATGATTCTAGCATCGACCTTCTATGCTCGAGGCTATGAGATCGAAACTGGGCTAGTATCAACGTGACTATAGTTTATCCTGAGCATTTCTGATACTGGATAAAGGAAACTCCGTAAGAAAACGTGAGCCAATAAAAATGTAACACTGAAGTATCTAATACGCCTTGAATAATCGTAGTGATCAAAATTTAAGCCATCTCTATATAAATACGACGCGACACGACACAACCCTGCAGTTGAACGAAAATATTCTAGTACCTCGCGTCATCGTATCTAAGTTATGGGTGTGTAGCTACGTACATAGTTCAACCGCTATTATAATTATATTAGTCTCCTGAGACCAGCTCGCCTCTATAACATATTTTTAAATTGAATCACCTGTGCTGTTCGCCAGAAACCTTCCACCCCACGACGCATAGGTATAACATCAGCTAACCTCATAATCTTGTGGCTTCCCGAAACCGATGCCTATATCACCGTGTTTACGTCGAGGTTGTTTCAATACTGTCTTTTTATACAGTTGTTACGGACTTTTTTCTACACATTCACTATCGTAAAAATATTCATGAGCAAACCCGCCACGATCTGTAATCCGAAGACTTTGTTTGCACAATCAAATTGTATTTTACGATCAACTTGTTCTAAGGGAAAATGTATTGGGAGAAATGACCGCGCCTGTTCCTATCTAATAATAACATTACATACAGGCATGTGACTGACAGAAACCAGAAGCGCATTTGATATAAAAGATGATCTTTCATATTTTTGCGCGGTTTATGTGCCCATAACGTTATTATTACGTCACAAGGAAACATATATTAAATTCTGAGGATCTTATCTTCCATGGAACACCACTAATGCCACACCCTTGAAGGATTAATAGTTGCTGTTTCACGGAACGTTGCCTTGCTCTGCACTTAGATTAAATAACGTTAATTCCATGACGTTTAATTAGATGTCGGCTGAAGCCAGCGCAAACTCACTAAGTGTCACTTTGAAAATTATTCCCTGTAAAAATCTTAACGCTTCTTCGGTATAAATCCTAAAATTTTCCTTTAAAGGTGACGGAAAACTAACTTTAACTTGGTTTAGGAAATAGGCAATATTGAAGAAACATATCGGCTCTGACGAATTCTACGTGCGATTTATCTTGGCGTTTATCAAGATTGATTTTTAAATGGTTCTTCTCGCATCTTGTGTGGGACGCACATACACTTGTATGAGAACTATAGTCGAGTACGTTGCCTAGAATATAACAAAGTCTTAATACTTCGATTTTAAAGCAATATTAATTGTTGCTTACTATGCGCAGCGGTAGTGTAGGGTCACGTAAAAAGGCAGTTTTTTATTTTGTTCGTATCAGTACCTATGTGATAATATCGAGAAAAATTCTCCGTCTATTATAATTATAACAAGTAACAAAATATGAATACGGAATATTGTATCCATTCGTGAAAAAGACACGCTTTATTGTCATGTCATGAAATAAATGATAGAAGTAAAGAATGTGTATTTCCATAACAGAATCGACATCGACGTATAATATATTTTCAGTTGATACGTTTCCATTTCCAATGTGGCGGTAAGTTATTTGTGAGCGAAATGGAACGCCAAGTGTCGTAGGTGTGGATACATCCGTGACCTCTCAGAGCGCTACGAGACAGTTAGCTCACGTAGAGGCGATGTAACACAATACTGTGTTGTTTACCCGTAACTATATTAAACTAGTGGTCACCTAGTGGTCCAAATTGAACTGTAAATTTTTCTTCTAAGATTGAATGTTTAGCTCATGTGGTCAAAAAAGTTTACGTTCTTTTATTGTTGTTTCTCCATTCCTATAACATGTCTCCGTGCGTATTATGTGCTTAAATGCAGCAAGTCGACTTTTAGCTTTTGTATAATACCTGTCAAGAAAACGTCTCAAAGCTAAGAATTGATTTTACAAATAAATCCAAAGAAATATATCACACATTTACAATTTTCTCCATTTCGTGTAGTATTTGTCTATTATCCTGAACAGTGACGAAAAGTAATGAGAAAATCGCCAGAAAGGTTGTACGTGCCGGTGGCTGTAGATGGGGCGCGTGGCGGGGTGTTGTGAAACGTGTTCGTTATATCTCTTCACGTTGGCTCAATACGTACCAACAGCACGCAGTACCTATACACCAACTTTATACATTTAAGAGTTTTAAAACGGACGTTTTTTGGCACCAAATGTGAATAATAATCTTCTCTTTTTACTAAGTAGGTACAGTGGGCCAAAAATGTGGTCTACCACCCTAGCCTACTGATGAGCTTCGTTTGAACGTCATAAAATAACAAGGTCGATTTCTCTTACACCACGCTAGAAAAGTCAATCTTAGCGATAATTAGATGTCACAAAAACGGTGGTCAAAACTAAAGATCACATTTATGGCAGACCGTGAGCACGAGTATAACAAAGTGTACGACTAATACATAATTGCTGATGGTAATTAATAATCAATCTTGTATGAATTTGTTCTGACATGAATTAATTAGTATCCGGTCGAAGTCTGTCATTGTACCCAGTTTATGCAAAAAGGCCGCTGCCCTATTAGGTTTTAGTTTACAAAGGGCATAAAACAACTTTACCTACCTTTACCATCGAAAAAAGGAATGTCTAATTTAATAGTAGTTCCATCGTAGCAATATTTTCTGGACAATGCCTAAAGGTTTACTTTCTTTTCATGCCATTGTATGTTTTTTTGTAGTTCTTTGACATATCACGTAGAACATTAATAAGCTTGTCTAGTCTTGACCTGTTCTCAAGGCACCTTTTTGTACCTCATGCAATAAAATGACGTACATAGGTAATGGTATAGTTTAAAAAGCCTTGGTAATTTCTCTACAGCAAGCAGGAAAATGTCAAATCAATATTGATTGAACGTACCCATCGGTTAGCCACGCGGCGCTGAATAATTTAACAGTTTTAATTAGGTTGTTGATACGCCGTCGGGAAATGTACCTTGAATATTTATGCAAAAGTATTTTCTGGAGGGAATATGAATACTTCTGCTATTATCATTCTCATATCTATTTTAATTAATATTTGGTTCTACTTCGCTTTTGGCTTTGCCTAAAGGTTAGCAGAAATTAAGTTGGTACGAAAAGTAATTCTGCTGTTTCCTTTTAATTAAAATGTGCAATTTTCTGTAGTTTTCTTTGCGTTATTTTATAATTATTAAAAACTCTTCCTGCAACGTGGTTTCTCACGCGTCTTTGTTTACTGCTCTGCTCCTGTCGCCAGTAGCGTGATGTTACATAGCCTATTACCTTGCTCAAGAACTGAGCTATCATACGCAAAAATAATTATTCAAATGCTAGTTCCAGAGATTAGCGCGTTCAAACAAACAAACAAAACTCTTCCGCTATATTTATAAGTATAGATAGATAGACGGAAGGAACACAAAGCAATGAAAACTAGACCTTTGTCAGAAATAAATAAGGATATGCACTATGCAGCTATTTTATAACGTCTTGCCCTAATCTTCGCAATGATTTATGCTTTTTGTACGTACGTTCATAATTGCAATTCTTTGAAATAGTATTTTTTTTCTCTACGATAATAATGCATGTGTAAAACTTATATAACTTAGTTAAGTTTTCACTTATGAAATTCTCTAAACGATAATTAAAAGTTTTCGTTATCATTTAGAGAATTTCTTCTTTAAGACAAACTTTATGTTCTTGCGGCATCTTATTTAAATTCATTCACTCATTTAGGTAACTTTGAATAAAAGAGGATAATCCATCATGTCTTTTTACAAATATTGACATAATTACGCGTCAATGAGTTTTTGTTTGCATTTGTGAAGCGAGAGAAAGCGGTGTTTATTGGAAACACCCTGGCGAAATCCTGTCCCTCCCACACCTTGGCATTTCCCGCTGCAGACCCACCATACCACCGGCTCCCCCTGAACTTTGACGGAGTGTCTCGCATCTTAAGTGTATTAAAAACGGGTCACCGACACAGCGAGATTGATGGCTAAGCTCACTTACAGGAATTTTCCTCTAAATTTATTAAAGTCATCGCACGTGTCGTAATTTGCACTAACCCAACAAACATTTATAATTAATAGTGTAAATGTTTTATGCTCTATGTGTTTATGGTTCGTAGAAAATATTTACATTGGTACCATGTTATACATATATCATGTTTTCTGTCATAGAAAATGTAAGAACTATACTGCTCTGGTAACGAAAAACATGTGTGAAAAAGTAAATAATAAGCCTAAGTTTGAATTTACGTTTTATGTACGTTAGGCGATGTGAGGTTTAACTGTTTTTACATTAAATAAGTTCTTAATAAATTGCTAGGCAGAATAAATTTTGGTGTGTTTAGAATCATAACAAATGCTTCCGGCTTGATTAGATATACATAAGTAGATAGAGCAAATTTCTGTACGTAATACGAGATTATTTATTGCACAATAATATTTGCTTTTATCTAAAATATTAAATGAATGAAAATGATTTTCAAGGACATTGTCGCATTTGATCATGTTTTTTTGATGCATAATTTTTACGATTTTTTCACTATGTTAACTCAGTGTTATTGTTATGACTGCGTACAATTCTCTTTTCTCGAGTATGCGAATTAATGTTTGCCTGCTTCGAGTTAATATCCTCCTTTATTCGTGATGAGAAATCGTCGTATCAAGTACATTTCATTTGATCCAGATTGTCAGATCGTAGGCATTCAAGTGTCCTCAAAGCTTGGGGTGTCAAGTTACGGAGAGACTATTTAATATTTATTGAATTGCGTATGGAATAGGTGATTTTAATGTATGAATAATAACATCATTGTACGATTCATAAATTAATATCGTTATGATGACTATAGAAAGAACTACCTATATTTTGTATGCAAATTTACTCTCGTGCTTAGGGTACTCATACACAAGGTCACTTTTTCTTTGGCAACAAATCAGATCTAATTCATCATGCTATCAAAATAAAGAACAAAAAGTGATGATTACTATTACGGCAAAAAAGTATATTGTCCGTCTGATTGTAAAGAATTTCTGTATAAATATTATTATAACGTCACCAATCAATGATACATTCTGACCATGATAATGTTCTCTACTGTTAATACAGCACAAGATGTCCAATGAAACTCAATACACCCGCAAAAACATACCACTATTATGTAGTGTTATTTCAAGCACGATCTTTCATAAGGATTTTCTTCAATCAAGCCGTTCCAATTTAAGCAGTAAATCTTCCTGTATCCTATTTAAAAGGTATCAGACAATCGATCACAACCAAAGCGTTTAAGGTGCTATTACTATCGTTGTCAGTTTACTTCATCTACTACAGAATAATGCGATGAACAGTCGAGTAAATCGGCAAAACTCCAATCAAGGGTCGGTAGGGGACGCAATCCGAGGGAATGAGATTTAAAGGGAAAAGTAAACAAGGCGATGACGGATGGTTCGGCCCGCCGTCGCCGCCTACGGTGACCATACTCGTAATTGTGTCGTGAAAGTCCCTCGTCTAGCAACCGCTCACCCATAACGGTTATAGTTGAATGAGCTCCATGTAACAAGTGGGTACGGGTGTCATTATTACTAAATGCGATGTGTTCAATCCTTGATTCTGTCGTTTTGTGTTACTTTCTGCTCTAACCAGTTCGTTTTTGTAAATCTGACCTAAAACATATGGAATGAAGCTACCGCATATTTACCTACAATCGGGCAGATTACCAAATACGATCGGATTCATTTTGGTAGCCTATCAGGAACTATATATACATATAATAAGTAATAAATATTTTTTTATATTCCATTTTCTCTTCACCTGTTCTACGTGGAGTAGTTTGAACAGGTAATCTAAATAATTAATTTTGTTATTTTGAGGGGAAGTCACCCTTCCCTTACGAACTCAATTATTTTTATCAAAGCTATATTTCCCAATTTGTGACTTATTCCGAACAAAGCTTTCTATTGAAATTGTAAATCGATTATTAAAATTACGTTTTCGATGAAAATATAAAAGAATTGTAAAGTTAAGATGCAAAGTCTCGTATTATTTGATCGGATGGTGACCTGGGGCCGTCGCTTGGGCGGATGGATGGTGATCCGATTATACGAGCCCCCGTCAACGGCCGAATAAACCGGATCTCGGTAATCATGCCAGTGTCAATTCCTACCTAATACTTTTTGCCACCGCTATATTATTGACGTGTAACGGTGTTTTGCGAAACATTGAATAAGGTTAGACAGATATTTTTAATTATCATGCCATGAAACAACATAACATCTATAATAAATAACACACATATTTTAGTTCAAAGATATCAACAGTGGATATAAGACTGTTAGAGGCTCTTAGTTTTATAGTCGCCATGTTTGCCTATGGCGATAGCTTCCTTATTACTTATTCTCTGCTGCCAGTCCTATGTTGGATGGCGATGTTGCCGCTTTCTCGTAATATAATAGTTTGGGCGTTATCATTCAGTTGCAAGGTCTACTGAAATATAAACCTACAACCGCTAAGAGGATCGAGACTTCAGGACGTTGGCGCCACCGTCACATAGTATTATATATTTTGATAATCCGTTTGTTTATGTATATATATGTCCATCATGAATGTGCTTTATGTTATTGTTCACGAAATAATTTACAGCTCGTTAGTTTAGTCATAATATCTGATTCACTACGACGCGTCTTCATAACGACTTGTTAAATTGCTCTGCTGAAGGCGAACTAATATATTCAGATAATAGAGACTCTTATGTATGTACTGTAATATCGTGAAAGTTCTATTTAACGATATTTACTAAAGGGAGCTCAAGTTAAGAATTATTATTTCCATAAATAAAGCAACTTTACTGATTTAGATAAGTTTACGATTAAGTTCTTTTAGCGTGACTAAGGAAAAGTACTGCTTTTTTCATTGTGAGAGTGACATTATAATACTTGTGCCGTTTCAAACGATAATAAATTTCTAAATTGCACAGAATAACTGGCTAATAGTCGTTTAATTCGCGATGACTCTTATTACTATTACAAAAGAGTGACATTTAAACGTTTACATTTAGATATTGCGTTTGTGTTTACCATAGTTTATTGAAGAATCATCATAATACACACGTACTTTTCTATTGTTGTTACAGTACCATTACTTTATTAAAACCCAATATAAAATTGCCCATAATAGATACTGTATACTGGTATTGTGAACAATATCATTTTCATATCAATTCTGCGAAATCAAAAAGACTTGTACAATCTATCGATTATGAGAAGTGGTGATTTAGGGATGGATTCCATTGTGCGTACAAATGTAAAGAAACCTGACGCCCACTTGGTTACGTATTACTAACTATTCAAAAGGATCTAATATAAGGTCCATTTGGTTAGACCGTGACTTTATTTACGTATATTTATATTAACTAGACGTCCGCTTTCGCTTTGCTTTAGTATTTAAAGTTTAATTCGGTTTCACAACAAACGCCTACGGAAAATAAATAGTATCTGTATTGTGACATTGAAAGTTTGAAAATGACTGGAAAATATGTTATACATAATAAAATATAGCCTACTAGTTGTTGCCCGCGACTTCGTTCGCGTGAAAATTCAGATGTGATGTGTGCTTCTATGAGAATATTGCCTGCCTGATCTTATTCATCATCAGTAATAAATATCAGTATAAGCCTCTATGGCGATATGGCGAATCCCATTTAAAAGTATTCACTCACTATCACTAAAACTTAACAAATTACACATAAACTTTTCAACAACTTTTTTTAATATTTTCTAAATTTTCTAAAAAATGAGTATTTTTTAGTAATTTGTAAATCCTACTACAAAAACTGGAAGTTTCATACAAACTTTGTCACCCTTTTATACTCCCTTAGGGGATAAATTTCGCAAAATCCCGTCTTAGTGAGCACCTAAGTCCTAAGTAGCACTTGTAGTTTTTGAGATTTCGTGATGAGTGTGAGTGACCTTTCGCTTTTATATATATAGATGTTTCTGATGTCCTATTTTTAGCTTTCGAAAGGTAAAATATTTTTTTTAAATCGGTTACGTAGATCTAGTAGTAATAGTAATAGTAGAACATACTAACAAACAAACATAAAAAAATGAAATCTTTTCTTTCATATACATAGTTTAGATAGGGTGCTAACTGATTGCCAGACTGTTCGACTAACAGAGTGCCTCTATGATTCAGTGTCACTGAGTACGAACTACCACGCAGAAGTCTCTAAATTGATTGTCGTGTCAGATAAATTTATATTAGAATTATCAGTCAAGAAATTTTCAGTACTATCTCGGTGTTTGATATTGTGACCGGTATATGGCAACAGGCTTACCCTCGATTACCTGCAACCCAACATAGCTGGCAAACAAGTATAGGTGTTATCCACCTTTGTCTGTGTATCCTCTTCGGGAAAAGAGGCGTGATGTTATGTTATCTTAATACAAAGAATACTGGGTTTTGAAGTTGCATTCAGTCAGCAGTGTATAAAGTTTTTAACCTCAAACAATGTCGTAGAACGATACTACAAAGACTTGATTGAAAAGAGTTAAAGCATTCTTATAGTCAGTAACGTGAAGTTAGTAAAAAGAATTTACGTTCTTTTTATATACCCTCGTCAAATTTATAATTAAAACGAGGGAATTCAAGTGATATTCGATATTTTATTCCGTCGTTTGATATCGACGGCTTGTAAATAAATATTAATGAATTTTACTTAGGATTTTCATATCGGAGAATTTCATTTTTTTGGGTACACCGAAAACAGCTTAGACTTTTTGGCCCATGCCATAAACTTTTAATATTGGTCCATGTTTTGACATACCATAGGTTATGAAGTTCAGTCAATAGTTGTCCACTGCTAATCTGTTGTTGTTAGATTGTTTGAGGAAGGTATTGACTAAACATATTTCTTCATGATATAAAAGTATTTATAAGCCTGGAATTCTTTGCCAGCGCATGTGTCCCCGTCTAATGAAAAAGCATCTCACGAAGCTGCCATAGTGGTAGCTATTATATCAGCAGTTTCAGGCGATGGCTTTTAGAATGTGGTGGCCACCACTTCTGGATTCAGAGTGGAGTCACTTTGGTAGGGTAATATAAATAAGTTTTTATACTTTACTGGTCACAGATAATACTCCTTTTTATATAACTGAAAGTGGCCAATCAAACACATCGCGCGCCTGATGATAAGCAATTACCATAGGTAGCTCTAGTATCACTTGCGCACTACCGCTGTCAAGACCACGGTCTTTGACCAGTGTGTGTTGCCAGTGATGAAATATTGATCAGAGACGTAGTCGCTAACTATGGGTCATGTCAGAAGGCTATGTTAGGCGACTCCTTGCGCAATCGTTTGAGAAACGAAGAAATCCGCAGGCGAACCAAAGTAACTGACGTAGCTCGCAGAGTTGGCAGAAGAGTTGGCAATGGGCAGAACAGATAGCTCGCAGAACTGGCGGCCGTTGGGGCAGAAAGGTTCTAGAGTGACGACCACGAACCGGAAAACGCAGCGTGGGCAGACCTCTCACAAGGTGGACCGACGACATTGTAAAGGTGGCGGGAAACCGATGGATGAGGGCGGCAAACGACCGGCCATGGTGGTGAAAATTTGGGGTGGCTTATGTTCAGCAGTGGACGTCTTTTGACTGATATGATGATCACTTGCGCATTGTCAATTGAGACCAGACATAAAACACTAACTACTTGACTGTGTGGAGGCAACTAGCTTTATTTACGACTTCAAGTATTACGTAAATACGACGTACCGTGCCTAGAATACTTTGCATATTACTAGATAATATTATGCTTCAAAAGCACCTATCGCTAGTAAAATCGATCATAGTATCCTCTAGTGGGTAGACTTTAAACTATTAAATATCCGAATCTCAGATATCGCTTTCAAGCTTTAATGTTATTTGAGATAACCTGCGGCTATGTCCTCACTCTTTTCAGAAAAACGATACAGAGGTACCACGGTAATATTATCTATATAATATTATAGATAATATTACCACGGTAATATTATCTATATAATATTATAGATAATATTACCGTGGAGGTACGGTATAGTGTTACGGCATACGCCTCGAGCAATGTAATTCCGAGCGTATGACGTCACTATACACATCTACGCAATAAAATCCTGCAATTAAATGAAAGGCGTGTTATAGCGCAATTCGTGTGGTGCTGATGTGGAAGTAAAGAGGATTTTAGATTGTTTAAGTTATTTATTTATTTATAAAACTTCATATACATGACAGTATATTGGTGAACTTAATTCCTGGGTCATTTTCTACCAGTCAACCAGTACAGGTGGTGCAGAAAATAATAAAGTAGGTGCATTTGAATTAGTTGACAGTAGACAGTTGCAGATAGTCTGAACAGGAAAATATCTACTGTTTCTAAATAAGCTTTCTAAATTTTCCTTTCTTTTATTCTAACAACACAATGAGATAATACTCGATGACTTTTGGAATGGTGTCCACCACTTGTGGACCTTCCTGACTGTTAGAGAACAGGTAGAGTGAAGTTATTTTAACAGGCTAATTTAAAAAAGAACTTTTACATTACCTGACGTTGTCAATTGGTTAAAGAATATATTTAAGAACAATTATTATAAATTTATTTTTATATAATAATAATATTAATTTTCACTTATTTATCTGACCTAAAAACTACGCATTGCACGTCACTTTTTAATTTTCTTTAAAAGTTTCAGAGCATTATTTGAAATTGAAATAATTTAAATCTTTAAAAGAAGTTCCTCTAATGAGGATTTTAAGCGGTGTCTTGAATAAGGCAATGCGATCTCATTTTTTCAAGTGTGTTACCGAGGCGACCGTACTAATAAAACTAAATCAAGAGGACCCGCGGACTCACCTGAATATTAAAAGTTCACGTCGTAATGAGAGCGACCTTATTAGTTAGTTACCTACAAAATAGGAGTCTTTTTATTAAGGTATGATAAGGTAAAATAAAAGCATTACGTCTTTTTAACCGACTTCAAAAAGGAGGAGGTTATCAATTCGGGTCGTATGTTTTTTTTTTTTGTATGTTTGTTACCTCATATCTCGGTCATTTATGAACCGATTTGAAAATTTTTTTTTTTATTTGAGAGGGTATACTCTGAAATTGGTCCCATTTTTTTATTATAAGAAATGGTTCAGTGGTTGTATGTTTGTTACAACAGAACTCGGTCATTTATAAACCAATATGGAAAATTCTTCTTTTATTTGAAAGGGTATACTCTGAAATGGGGTCCCATGTTTTTTTTTATAAAGAATGGTTTAGTGGTTCGGCTTCAATTTTATATTTTGTAACAAAACGTATGCCAGAAGTGAAGATGTGTAAAGCAACACGTCGATGTCTTTTGCGATGAATTTTCTGACATTGACGTGTCCATGCTACAAGTGCGAAGTGGTTTTTTTTCATTTTTTGTTAGAAACGAAGTGGCCTTGTTTGAGTAACCATTTGTGTTGTTTCATTTTCAGCGTCCTCATTCTTTAGAAGCAGTAGACTATGGTCATCACTATAATTAGGTAGTCGTTAAGCCAAGTTGGAGGTCTTATGGTCGTGAGAAATTACAACAGCAACAGGCGCCCTTTAACCTGCTTTTACAGCACCACTCTTTATTTTTTGTATATCTATTAAGCGATTGCTCGGTCAGTTAAATTATGTTTTTTGATGATTCTTTATTGTTGGTAGATCATCAATTTTTTGTTTTGATTTGTGGTTTCTGGGATTCAGGGTTTAGCGATCGAGAAAGTGTTGACAAGGACCTTATATATCTATTTACAATCTTACCTCTCGTCTCTACTTTCTTTCAAACGGCGCGGCGCTGTCTCATTTGCGCAGCACGTTTAGTAGGTCTACCCATATTGAATATATTTATACACAATTAATTCCCACTAAAAGTCTAAAAATAAAATAAGTTTTAGAAAAAAAATTAAAACCGACTTCAAACACCACCTACATGTTCAATCCTTAACTAAAAAGTAGAAAATAATATTTTAATTACTTCATAGCAAAGAACATTAAAGGGGACTCAAGCTCAACGCAATCCTTGATACCTATAATACTTTACTATTTATAGTTTTTAATTAGTTATTTTGGAGTCGGTGCCATCCAAGAAATTCTGCCTTTGCAACAAACTTTTGAAATGCACGGGGCGGTAATGGCACGCGTGGGGGATATGCCTGAGTGCACTACCCGAACGCGGTCATACTCGTGAAGGCAGACGTCATTGATAGTTGTGTTCGATATACATAAAAAATTTGAGGTGCACTTATCTGATTCCGTTCGATTTCTTGTATTAAATCTATATTATTAATTCATATATTAATAGATTAATCAAGAAGGTTTTTTTTGCTAGTAGGTAGGTTATTTTTATGAAGGTCATTATGATCCTTCTTGGCTGGCACCGACTCCAAAATAACTAATTAAAAACTATAAATAGTAAAGTATTATAGGTATCAAGGATTGCGTTGAGTCCCCTTTAATGTTCTTTGCTATGAAGTAATTAAAATATTATTTTCTACTTTTTAGTTAAGGATTGAACATGTAGGTGGTGTTTGAAGACGGTATAATTTTTTTTCTAAAAAATATCCTTCAAGGAATCAGTTAGATATAAGTAACACTAGTTTCGTTGCTTGGTCTCACGTTAATATTTTGATATTTTTAAGCTTAACCGTACTTTAACGAAAATTGAACTAATTTTTTTTTTACATTAGCCTACCAAAGTGACTCCACCCCGCCTGATAGTAAGCAGTCAGCGGAATCCAGAAGTAGTGGGCACCATACCAAAAGCCATATTTTTAAACTGCTGGTATGGTGGCATCCACTATGGCGACTGGGAATGGGGAGAGGGTGAAGGGAATGAGGGAAGTGAGGAAAGAGGATAGGGGGGAAATTGGGCCACTGGCGCTCTCACTCACCGAACGAAACGCAGTAGTACGGATACTACTACTCTTACGTCGATCTTCTATGAGAGGGTAGTACTTCCCCGGTTGATCCGGCCCATTCGTGCTGAAATCAGCATGGTTCTACTACCGGTTAAAGATAAAAAGAATTCAAATATAACAGAATATATTTTAAGTGATCTAGTTTATTGCAACAGCCACGATCATGAGACAATTACGCTTAAATGTTCTATATGATAACTAAACTTCCCAGGCATAACTCAATAAAATAAATTACCTGTTCCGAGGATTTGTTCTCGTATTCACCCAATACGAGTAATACGACTATCGTTACTCTTGTTACAATTATTTTACTATTTATTTGAAACGGACATGGCCTCAAATGGGAATAAGCTACGTTTTACTAAAACAGAGAACGTCGCTTTGCGGTTCTAGAAATAAATAAAATCTACATAAAGCAAATCTGATTAAGACCTCAGGTGGAACTTTCAGCAAAGCATGAAATACAACAATTGCACAGAATATAACTATTTACATTACTGATTGCATGAATGCATACAGCCTCATTTGTAATGCGCTTTGTTCGTCTCGTAGGAATATGAAAACTAATACGATTGTGGAATGAGCGCCGGAGAACTGAACAAATGTATAGTATGTACATTGTGTGCAAAATGTATGACGTGATATCTCATTATCCACACATCTCCGGTGGGACCACCGCTGTTAAATTAGATAGAACATATCAATATTCAGAAATAGCCCGCCAAGGTAATAACTACAAATTAGCACTATTGTGTTTCGACGTCATACTGGGCGTATTATTAATTAGTGAGCCGTGAGTTTTGAAGCGAATTGCATTTGAAAGTTACGATATTATGATAAGGTAATTATGCTACGTAATAATGTATCGCATTATTTATTTCCCGCAGACGATCGGCACGCGGCGCGCCGAAATAAATAACGCATCTAAGACGGTTTTGTAGCAATGTTCTTCAATTTTACTGTCAAATTCTGATTATACTGTTGTTTGCAGCTAGGCTCTATGGCTCTTTTTCGTAAGAGGTACAGTCAACACTGTCAACAGAGCATTGAAACAATGACTAGTACAGTACTAGTTGTACACTGTACAGTCTATATAGTGGGTATACACTTATTAACATGTTCGAACATTGTCCTCGTATTTTCTTTCTTTTTTCTGATAAGATACTAGAAGTCCCGGGTAGTATTGTGTAGACAAAAGAGTGAATTTAAAATGAAACTGGTTATTTTATTTCTTAAGAACCTTACATGCATTTGTCCTATTCTAAATGTGTGGCATTTAATAATGACACTTCGAGCGGCATTTGTAGACGACATAGCTGACGACGTTGTGTCGGTTGAGAGCCTTCTGCTCACTGACAGTCCGCGTAAGATTGTGAAAACCATCAGAGGCTCACAACCCACACGACACACAAAAAAAAAATTAGACACGCCACAGACTCGTCTTTCTGGCATGTTGCCTTGAGTCTTAGGCTAGTTCAATACTCGGGTTACCCGCAATTCCAAGTTTAACACAGACAAGATCCCATAACATTGTCATTGTGACAGTAATTAAATAATTATAAAAAACAATCTCAAAGTAAAAAGAGCGCATGTTAACAAAAGTTTTTATCAGCTGGATAAAGGACCACCCAGATTCTTTCCATGCACTCTATACATAAATAATTGTAGTATCGGATGTGCATCTCAGCGTTATAGTAATGATGGTGCGACGATCTTAAACGTTAGACCACACGCGTAGTCACGTATTATACCGATGTATCATCATCATTGATGACTTCATTACAATTCTGCTTATATGAAAACATTAATTGACACATAGACTGCCCTAACTTACTCTCCACTCTTAACTTCATCACCCATTATAAACCTCGCAACCCCTCCCCAAGATTACTTGCTCTGCAAGTTTACAAGAACAATAACCTCTTTCTATGTAATCCTGAAACCAGAATGTGCCGATTATACAACGAGATGGTGTCTAGACATTCTACCTTAGACGTATTTCATAGTAGTCTCGGTAAATTCAAAAGTGAAATTAGACGGTTTCCATGTATCAACAGTTCCAAATCCTATTAATGAATCCTATAATATTTTTGTAGTGTCACAACTAACCTAATATCTGGAGTACCTGTGCACACATACGCAGAGCTATAACCTAGCTTTCAATTGTATAGATTTATTATTTCATTACAATTGTATCTTGTTTTGTGAGCCAATAAATAAATAAATTCGCAACTGGCCTTTGGTCCCTTGCAATTTACACAACACTCCAATAAGATTCATACATACTTTAGCCACGTGTGTATAAATAAAACTAATTGTTTTTACTATCACAAAATATGGCTACAACCCGTTTGGATAACACCTCGTTTCATAACTCTTTTAATTTTTTTTTCCTTTGGTATACTCTGGGTTACGAAATGAAATGTTGTCCATACGGGTGTAGCCGAAAATAATGCACAGTTTTTTTATTCGCAAAAAGTTTTAAATTACAATAGAGTGTCGACAACAAAAGCTTTTGAGGTCAACGCGTAACGAACTGAAACGCAGAATTTTTCGGTACCTATGTGGTAATTGTGAGTTATGGCGAAAATAAACATGCAAATCTACACAAAAAACCGTTAGACATGTAGGCAAGGTACAGTCATCAAAAATGTGTGGTCTAATGTGGCAATTTTTGTTAATCAGAAGGATAAGTTTTTATCGTTACTTTTTACCAGAAATTATATAAGTCGCGAAGTAGGTGTTTTACTAACGTACAATTAACGAACGCAAAGTACATTCAGACACTAAAATATGTGCCTCTGGTGACAGCGCAACCGCTTTTATCAGTACACCATAAATTTAATCAAATGTTAACCAAATGTTTTTTTTAAATAAATTAGTTAAATTACTGCTTTGTTTTATTTACATCTGTCCATTTATAAACACCAATTTTGGATAACACAACAAACTCCGTAATAAAAACGTTCAATTCGTCTATTTTATTTTAGTATCAACATAATATTTACGATGTATCGAGCAACAGTTGTTAAGTTTGGGTAAAATCAATTATGTTCATATTTATGTCTATTACTATCATCGCATCACTCAATCCAGTAAAGTTCATCCGTATTCCCTAGACCCTGTCAAGATTTCGATTCTACGTTTCCCTTGACGAACGTTTTTCGCCTGAAAAGATATTGGTAACATAAGGGTTATATTGTTTTGGAATGAGCCCTTTAATAAATAAGTAATATCTGTAGTTATGTTCATATCTATCTTAAAAGCAATGTGTTAGGTAGGCGGGCAACCAATGGATGAGGGCGGCTCACGAACGTCTAAGGTGGCGAAAGTTAGTGCAGTTCTATGTCCAGCAGTTGACGTCATTCTGCTGATATGACGAAGATGATGTAATTATGTTACTTATTAATGTATTTCTTCTGATATTGTTACAGGGCGGTGTGGCTGCGCAGTTTTAACTCGTAGCGAAGCTTGCACACCCTGGAGCCGCCCAGGGGTCCATGTAAGTACCTTTACACATTATTTGAGCATTCTGATACTACACGATATTGACATCCCTATTTTGGTCTATTCACTACGTCTAGAAGTTCATTTTTAGATTGACGAGTATATGTATAAGGTGAGGCAAATAATTTGAAATTAAAATTAAGTTTGCAGTTAATAGTATCAAAACTACTATAGTATTTTTTAAAACACGACATGCACAGCGCTCTTTTCCACACACAGGCAGTAATGCAGGTCTTGATACGAATATATTATGTCTGTGGATGCAGGCAACAACTTTCTGTCTATTTCAAAATACAAATCTAATTATTATTTGACTGGCCTGTTGGTCTAGTGGTTAGTGACCCTGACTGCTAAGTCGGAGGTCGTGGGTTCGATTCCCACCCAGGACAGACCTTTGTGTGATGAGCTTGATTGTTTGTTCTGTTCTGGGTGTAATTTGTCTATAATATGTATGAATTTAAAAAAAGTCGTATATCAGTTGTTTAGTACTCATAACACAAGCAAGTATAATTGCTTAATTTTTTTTTTGCTTTTTTGTCATTAGACAATATAAACATGTTTTCTTTAGAGGCCGGCGGCTCCCAGCCGGTATATACCGCCGCAACCGCTATGTCCCTGCATTACATTAGAAACCTCTAAAATTACCAATGTTTCTCTACTGTATTTTCAACATATTATACACATAAACCTTCCTCTTGAATCACTCTAAAAAAACCGCATCAAAATCCGTTGCGTAGTTTTAAAGATTTAAGCAAACATAGGGACAGACAGCGAGAAGCGACTCTGATTTATACTATGTAGTGATAGATAAAGATATTTTGTCTGTCAAAAATAATGTTATTGCAGAAATATTCTCGATTGAAATTTGAAGTGAGTCTTGTAATAACATTATTGTAAGAGGTTCATTGAATTAGATATGAGCAGGCTCTTTGTTATACCGATGTATTTTATATACTACCTACGTGGAATTTAACTGCCTTTTTACGACTTATTGTTATTAACTGTGCTGTCTTTTTAAGTAGTATGCTCTTATAAAGAATGTTGGACTCAAAAGGCCTTTTCTAGATTTGTTTTACTTTTTATTAGAAGGTGGTGTAAAATATTATATACCACTAGCTGCACGCGAATTTTGATTAGGTACTAACTTCTTCTCATTTTTAAATGCTGCTTCAGGACTTCTCTAAGCTATAAATGCGAAAAAATGCCACTTTCATAAAAGATGTAAGAATAATAATTTGCAAATGCATAATTAGTACTTTCGTTATCCAAGTAATTTCTCTTTTTTATTATTTTCGTATAAAATTTATTATTTTTAAAAGACGAATAAGATTCAGGCAATAGTCTTGGCACCGCGAAGAACTTGCCAACGCACAAGTCACGTACACAGAAAATACCCAAAAGGAGGTTACACTAAGAACCAGTCTGTCTCACAAATGTTTGTTCCGTGTTATCGAACACAACCTTCAGTGAAACTCGAAAGTTAAAGCTAAAATCATACCTTTTTATATATAGCACTTATGAACGTCAAATAAATCGTATTTTTCAATAACCAGTTATCTAACAAGAATCGCAAGTTGCAGTTTTAATTGCCAATTTTTTTTTAATCCTTTGCAACCTGCAAAGGATTAAAAAAATTTTAAAATAAAGTTAAAGTAACTACAATATAAAATATTTTATCAAATCCTACTACCTGATATTATAAATATGAAAGTTTGTGTGTATGTTTGTTACCACTCAGCGCCTAAACGGCTGAACTGATTTCGATAAAGAATTGGTACCTATGTACGGTACAACTACATACATAGATTCGGTGCCGGAGACGGACATGGACATACACAGGACGGATAGGATTTTTTATCCTGAAAATCGGTATTGGGATTTTTCAACTTGGTAATTCCGCTGGCGGGCAATGCACTATCTGCTAACGATAAGAGCCTTCCTTTAATTAGCATGAAGAAAGCTACTACACTTACCGCTTAATACTCGCTTACAAATTATTAATACATAAATTTTTTTTTGGCGGTTTAATTTTTTTTGTAAAAAGATTTCTTTTTACTACATGCTTAATTTTTGATAACTTTTAAATAGCTATCTACCTTCCTTTTGCTATTAACTATTATATAATTCTACTTTAAATAATAATATAATCAACAATCTTCCCTTATTTTTCTACCCTTAGGGTTGGATTTTTTTCTAATTCATATGGTATAACCCTTTTCAAAAAAAGAAATATCAAAATCGGACTACCCGTCGATTTGAGGAGTTATTTCGGTCTGATCCTCCAGTTCTGATCCCCTGGGATTATTATTATTCTTTAATTCCGATCTGATCCCCGTCATATTTAGTCATTCCGGTCTGATCCCCTGAGTCTTTTTGACAGGTAAGTGAGAATCTCCTCCGTTTTTTTTGTTTAATAACAATCATCGTCGGTTTGACGACATCATTGCAGGACAGGCCTCTAGACCAAAGGAAGGTGCGGTGACAAAAACGCTTTGTTTATTAATAAAACTTAAATCTTAGCGACGATGCAAACGTAGAGGCGTTAGGAATTTATTGTTTACCATAAAATATTTGTCATCCATCTTAGTTGAAAAAGAAGAAAATTCAATTTGCTAATTTGCCATACACAAGTTACGAAGCCTAAAAAAACTATCTATCAATTGCGCCTTATAATTAATTTATCTACCAAAAGAACTAAGAAATGAAAAAGCTCAATAAGCATTAAGTTTATTAACTCACTTGCTAAACACGAAGTCCCGAAAACCAATTGTCAAACGAAAATTTGGCAATAAATTAGTTTATAGGTGGAACACGTCAGCTAAGAACGGATTTTGCGACAGGAGCAAATTAAGGGGTCTATCCGAGCGTAGTCAGGATTAATATAAATTAAGTTGTTGACTTCGTTATTTTTGTGTCACGATATTGAGGTTAGAACTGAAGCATTCTTCAATAATGTACTTAATATAGATATTTTACATATTCTGAAAGACTTATTACTAGCCAGCTCTTTTTACTATTATATACTGCTTATTAAATTCACAAAACGTTTAGAGTACACCTATAAATTATTATTAAAAGTTGAAACTGAAACACTTAAATTTTCATGCCGCGAGCCATTTCTTCTAAAATAATGTTTCTACTTTTTTTGCATTTGCGAGAAAAAGTGTCTTCAGAATTGCTTTTTATGCTTAAATGGAAGTCAATTATGAGTCCATTTTCTATTATTTTCTTTCGTAGTATGACCGTTTAAAACAAAAATGAAGTAAAATTTATATTTTGGGGCCATCACTTTTATTTATAAAAGAACCTTTTTGTCGTGGCAAAAATATAATGTTGAAATTTTAATGTTGCGTACAGTAAATGTGGTAGGTGTCTATAGTGTAGAGAAGTAGACATAGAGAATCCTATTCAATTTTGATGGTACCAGGCTTACAAAAATAAATACCCTTAGCCAGTAGTAAATGTTTGTGCTAAGAGCCTTACCTACTACAGAAACGAAACCGTTTATTGTTTATATACAAGAACTACAAATCAACATAACAGACAGCACTTCAACTTAAATAAAATTTACGTTTATTCGTAAGCGACGAAACGCCCCTACATTCTTTACACGGTTAACAGACACAATCTTTGCCTTTGCAAATATTCTCTTAGGAATAACAATGTCAACTTTTTATTCGTCTCAGAATTCCACTCAACACTTGAGCATCCTTCTCTAAATGAATTTTCTTTTACTTTTCTTTCAAAGTTTTTACTACCATTGCTTTGTAAAGTGCAAAAAGTTTTGTACTTACAATCTGTTTCATTCAGTATTTATCTTACATTCATAAGTAGACTATACGATGTTTTCTGTTTATTTCCTGGCCGTAATAATCTTTAGTCTCTAATTTATTTTATTTTCCTTATGGACGTTAATTTCCTGATGGTATGTTTAGCCTCTTATGATATCGCTTAATTTGTTCACCGGTCATTCCTCGGAATCCAAAACTCTATTAGTACTAACAACCCTAGGGACCTTATAACCTATATTGAGCACAACTCTTGCACAAAATGTGCTGTGGAATCTTGAATCATATGTTTAAGCAATAGTGTGTTTATCGTCGTGATTTGTTGCCGACCCCTTTGAGAAGGGACATACCACAGTTAGGTAAGGATCAGTGTAAGACAATTTTGCGACACATTACTACGTTTTTCTGAAGGTATTTTCATAATACTCAATGTAACTATTTGTTTTTAGGGATGATGTTGTTAAGAGATGGTAATAATATATATTGGTGTCGTTTGTGCAGTGTTGAGGAGGGCGCGGCGGCAAAATGGACGACGCCGGCAGCAACAAACAACGACAGGCGACGCGGGTGTTCAAGAAGAGCTCGCCAAATGGCAAGGTAAACACATAATTTTGTATTTATCCAAAGTTATTTAAAATATATATATATATATATATATATATATATATATATATATATATATATGTGAGCTTTAGAAAATATATTACTTTTGCTCCGGACGTTTAGCGATAATAGGTGACAATGACCGACCTTGAGACCAACCGAGAGTGCCGTCAGCCCAATTACGTCCTCGACCCTCTTCCTATTTCCTTCCTTACTGGTCGGCAACGGCTTGGTTATGTTTTCAAAGCATTATTAGCTATGTCCATAGGTAACGGTTATCACTTATCATCAGGTGAAAACGTTCTACTATTGCTGTGTACTCCAAAACAAACATACATTTCAGACATTACGTTGACGGCAAGATACATCCTGAATCCTACCCGGTTATGGAAAGTGAGAGAAAGGAGGAAGGGTCGGGAATGCCGATCCGATGCGAGGAAGGAGAGCAACTCAGCTCTCAGGGAGACAGCACCTCCCTTGTTCTACCCCAAACACAATTACACTAAGTTATTTCCAATCTATAAAGAATCCGGCAAGTTCAAAAGCAACGCAACTATTTTCTAATAAAGATTGAAGAGTAATTTCAAAGATTCAACAAGGAATTTCTTTCTCATTAGTTTTGAAGCATTCTTCAAACCTTTATAAAGATATTGAGTGAATTCTCAATAAATCAAAGCGTTAATTTTATATTCAGATGAGGTCTTTCCAATATCTTTCGATAGCTATCATCTCGACGAGAGGTTATCACGCAGCGCTTTTTAATTATGCCATCCTTGTTTAACATGGAAGTGATCTTGAAACTTCCGCGTCGGTTCATCTCATGACTAAGCTTGGCGAATTGCCAGTAGGTAAATTGACTGTCATTTCCTTTTTGGATAGCTTGACTTTCATATTTACATGGCTTAAAACTGAGTAAATGAATTTGACTTTGAACGCCAATCTTTAACTTGTAATAAGTATATGGTGTTACAGTAATATTTTCCGTTTCAATTTAACTTAAAACTATTTCCTTTAATTTGACGACAATTATGTTTAGTGAAATATGGAAATAATTTGAGCGTCCGGAATGAACGTAATGGCGAAAGTTATTGGATTCACTGCAGGTGGCTACTGCTGACTACCCAGCAGCATCTGCCAACCGCAGTTTCCAGCAGTAGCAGTGCAATGCCATTCCATCCCACTAAACAATGTTACGCCGTAGGTTACCGCTGGGTACTCAATTATTTTCTATTGGTTACTGTAGCCGTTACGTTAAATTTAACGTTAGGTGTGGTTGCCACCTAAGTTGTACAAAAAAAACTAATTTTATGTCCATCATTTATATATTTGTAAAGTCAATTGGTCATTATGCGTCAGAAGGCTCTTCTTGACTTAAAAAACCAGATTATAAAACTAGATTTAAAGAACGAAGAATACACGCAAAGTCAACAGACTTCAATGAACTTGTTTAACAGATGCCATATTTTTAAGTAAATACACCATATGAAAATGAATGTTAACATATTCATAGAAAAAAGAAAGAAAGAAAAGTATTTATTTGTGTAAAAAAACACGACGTACATAGACAATAAAAGACAATTAAAAAAAAAAGGAGGAGCATAAAATATCTTATTTCTAAATAATAATACAGTTCAATTTTCAAACATCACATCCCTAATGGATTTTAAATATATTCCGTTAGATCCCTTTCAAAACACGTTCATTATTAAACAACATTATCATCATAAGAAGTTTGAATTACAAATACAGGTTGAATAAATATTTTAACAACAACATTTCGCTCCAAATTATCATAATAGAATCTAGGGCTAGACAGATTGTGTTTGAATAAGAAATTGGGTACAACGTCAACACTACGACCTGTGAGCCATTGTGAGAACTGAATAGATGATCCTAAATGACACAGTTAACGCGTATTTGTGGAGTAATAATGTCTCTTATCTATAAGCAATGCGAGTGTATCGAGGTGTTTATGGCAATAATATCTTGAGCCGTTTTATTAGTGATATATGCGACGTTATTTTTTTGTTGTAAGATGTTAAATATTTATGTTTTGTTTACAGATCACAGTATACTTAGGGAAAAGAGATTTTGTAGACCACATCACACACGTAGACCCGATTGGTAAGTTTTATTTTCAACGACTGAATAGTTTTTCAAATTCGGCGATTCTATTACATATTTTAATCGTGTAAAGACTTTATTTATTTGTGTATGTATAGCAGCGATACACAGTAACATAGATGAATCAAAATCTAAGGTAGACGGTACTTTTCGTATAAAGCTTCAGTATGACATATTTACTGCTACTGAAATCCATCCACCTTTTGCTCAAAAATCAATTGTACTGCTATTCACGCTTATCTCAATTGGTAAATAGAAATACGAAATCACACAATGGTCGAGCACAATAGATGAAACTCGTAAGGTATCCAATTCAAACAAGTTCAAAGCGGTAACGGTAAGTCGTAAAGGAAATTATTGAATAGTAAATTGTCAATTTTACCTTAGATTTATTGTAGTCAAAGGTAGTGAGGAGGTTTTACTGTTGAAGCGCATTATTTCTATAGCGCAGTATTTCGGTGAAACTAACCGTATTGACCATATTTCTGTCCGTTTCCGTTGTTGTACATATTAAGCATTGCACTATTGTACCATTCCATAACTATAAACGGCTTGATTGACGTTCAATCGTTTGCTTATAGTGATGCATGGGTAATGCCCTCCTCGAAAATAATCTAGACATAACAAAGATGAGAAATGATGAGTGCGTGCCTTGCAGATGTTTGTTAGTGCGTAAGAGCGCTATTTAATTCTACGTGATTACGTTAGGGGAAATATACTCGTAGTTTATATATTGAACACTCAATACTAAGACTGCTTCTTAATCATAAATTTTCGGATGATACAGTTTTCAGAGCTAACTTAGTTATATAACAGCTACATCTAGTTTAAATTCTAAGCTTCTCAACAGCAATCACGTTGTGAATTTCTTAGGTTTTCCAATAGCTCTAAGTCTCGTGTGTCTTGTTCGGCTGTAACTGTAGATAACGGGCAAGTCTACAAACAACACACTTATCTGCGATGCTACTCGTAAACAGCAGAATATAGAAGCTAGTATCTGTAATCTGAATTCACTCGATTCGCGTATCCTTAGCAGACTTTGAAGTATTGAAGTTATTTGTATGCGTTTCGTAACTAGACTT
Organism: Parascotia fuliginaria; assembly: GCA_963082885.1. Taxonomy (NCBI): domain Eukaryota; kingdom Metazoa; phylum Arthropoda; class Insecta; order Lepidoptera; family Erebidae; genus Parascotia; species Parascotia fuliginaria. The sequence continues at coordinate 4,054,593 of OY720172.1, forward strand.
CCGATAGCTAAGGTAGCAACGACGCATTACGAATAAAGACACTATTGAAGTGTAATGTAGATACCAAAGTCGTAATAGGCTAATGGTTCCGCTAACCATTTCTTATGTACAATGTTGAGGGTTCGAAACCCAATACAAATCTAAATTCAATTGGACTTATCAGATTTATTTCAGATGATGAACATTAGGTGAAATAAAACAGCGTGTACAAACCTAAACTGTAACAAATATAACACAGTAATTCCCAAGAGTCATAGTTGTGGCCTCTTTACAAACAACTATCGCTATTAAGATAAAAGATAGCGTAGTAAAACAATATTATTATCCGTTGTCCGTACACGTAGGCAGTATCATTATTAAAGTAATCTGGGGACGAGACTTGTCGCGTATTCCCATTGGGATTGTATAGGTCAGATGAGTTTCCGGGATGTCGTAAATAAAATTTAAATCATAGCTATCTTTTTATTTTTTTAAATGGTGGATGAGTAGCATGAGACACTGCTTATTTTGAGTCCCAGAGAGCGAGCCTGTTGCCATTACTCTACCAGATAGTATCTCTCAAAATGTTACTATCATATACTTCAATAGTTTTAAAATATCTGAGATACTTTCTGTTCCGTTTGTACCGACTAAAGAACTAGACTATTATTATGTAGGTGTAACGTCGCGCTTAACTTAATTTAGAGTTTTCTGTCGGCAACCTTTATCTACTTAGCAAGTTAGGGGTTAAGGAGGTCATTACTGACTAAAGGCAACGCTAAATGGCACATTTAGCAAACCTTTATAAAAGAAATTGCTAGAATTGGCTTCTCACAGAACTACAAATAATGCTATAAGGCAGACCATTAAGTGCGATGTCCACGCTAATAAAGCTTGACATCTGCTAATTCCTAATGGACGCTCGACAAAGCTCGAAACAGCCTGACATGTCTGGAGAAATCTGTTTCTTACTTAATTTACTTCAACGCAAAATCGTATCGTACGAAATAAATACCCATTTTTACAACAGCACCATTTATTTGGCATACATTAAGACTCTGTCGTCTTTATAATTCTGCTCCGCTAATCAACTACTAGTTTTAGAGGAATGGAGCTAAAGTTAGACATGTCAAGTTTTTCTTATGTGGCTTGTTTTATGCGTTTACGAAGTTCTACCAATAAGTAAAGCAGAATGAACTATCATTTTATTTCGGAATTCATTCAAATCCCGCTTCGAGATTGATTTATATCTCTAGAATAAGAATAAGGAATATTTATTTTGCTCAAAACATGGTTTCAGGATGTGCACCAGCACAGCACAATAAACAGTACTGCATGTCTTACCGCATTATTACGGTATGCGAAAATATACACAGCAGCTATAGTTTTGACTACTTTGAAACATACAAGCAAAGTTAAACATGGCACCTAAACACTAAATTAAAAATAAAATTAAAATGTTTTACTGTTATATTACTTGATTTAGTATTGTAGAATTATATTTTGAAGTGCTTAAATAAACTATTGTTGTAAAGTTCTATTTTATTATTTTACTATCAAGTGTTAACAAAAATTCATAAAATTGCAGACGGCGTCGTTCTCATCGATCCGGAGTATGTGAAGGATAGGAAGGTTTTCGGTCATGTGCTGGCCGCGTTCAGGTACGGGCGCGAAGACCTCGACGTACTCGGCCTCACCTTCAGGAAGGACCTCTACCTGGCCGCTGAACAGGTAATCAAGATCACGGTAATGACTGAGCCAAGTTTTGTAGTTAGTTTACAAGCATGTTAGAGTAGTGTGATGTAGTAGTACTCAGTCTATCATATACAATCATCTCAGTGGTAGGGGTCACGTCTCTTACTTCTTCGTAGTTTTACAAGAGACCAGACAAAACGTCCTGAATTAAACAAGACTTATCAGCCGCATTTATCAGGTCCTTTATCTTTCCCTTCAGAACTACAAAAATATGACGTATTTTTAATATGCCAGTGCAAAATAGAGCGATTTCTGTTGTCTATTCGCGATGGAACTAAAAGATAGTGACTACAACGAATGCAACAGACGTGAGATGGGAAGTTCTGCAATTTGCAGTTACGTATAGAGTATCTAAAAGTTAATGTTTTTCTTAAATTATTAATTCTCATATTTTTATTTCTAATTGTAAGTCTGTCGTCTTGTCGATAAATTACGTAACAAGAATTGTCGCTAAATGTCGTCTTCTTATCAGAAATTCTAGCCGTCCACGTATAGGCCCTTGTAATACTTAGCTGAATACTAATACGTTTATATTTTACGTGATTGGTGTTATAATTAAATCAGCTGTTATACCAGTAAACTATTTATCGCTTATTCAAGATGAAGGTAAATGACAGACTGGCTTAGTTTTCAAAGAGAAAATGCTTCTTAAATTAACACATAGGTACTTAGATACTCGTATTCACAGTCGCTTTATATTTCCGTTTTTTATTTGGGATTGCCGCCATACATTTTTCTTTTGTATTTCGTTTCTAGATAACACTTCTAAAGTGCAGTGTGGTTAAGTAGTGTTAAGTATATACTAACTGCCAATTCAAGTTCAATTTCGAAACTAACTCTTGTCGATTAAAACCAATTGCAAACTTCATCTAACACTTACCTACACGTTACATTCAAACATATCAATCATATACTCAATCATTTTGTAACGTTTTAAATTTTGTGGCCAAATTAGCTTCATCTCCCATCAACCTACCCAAAAAACACCAATGCATGTCAGTTACACTATGGTATTTTGACTACGTAGTTGGTTTCGAAATATAGGTATAAATTACCTGACTGTTTAGATTTGAATTAATTTCAATTTTAAATGTTTTCGCTTTAAGTACACTTTTCAGCTCATACGAAATTAGTTATGAAAACTATTAGTTATTATCATATAGCTAGGCATTTTCAATAATATGTTCGCATGCGAATATTATGCTCATTTATCCATTTAAAAGTATTCTAAATGTAGACTAATATATTCAAAACGTTATACAAAATGACTGATATATAATCATTGTGTACAGATATACCCACCGACGAACACAACAAAGCGGCCGTTGACGCGGCTACAGGAGCGTTTGGTCCGCAAGCTTGGGGCTGCGGCCCATCCTTTCTACTTCGAACTGCCGCCGCATTGCCCGGCTTCTGTGACGTTGCAGCCCGCGCCGGGAGAGACAGGGAAACCATGTGGAGTTGATTACGAATTGAAGGCGTTTGTCGCTGACTCGCAGGATGACAAGCCACATAAGAGGTGCGTAGTAGAACTTTTAAATTAGAAATAACTGGTTTATTGCAGGCAAAAATATATTATAATAACTTAAAAGCTTTTGAGTTGCCGAGTTTGTTTAATAAAAACTTTTTACTTTTATTAATCAAACTCGGCTATTATTTCCCAAACGGTACGTATCCTTTATTGTGATCGTATTATGCCACACTTAAGTACCTAAAAACGGCTAGTAAGGGAGAGAGATTAGAAAAACAGTATCAAAAGCATAGTCTGAAATCTCTACCTAAAGAGTGTCTTTTTAGTTTACGAACTTTTGGTACACTCGTAACCGCTTCGAAGTTGTAATACAGCAAGGAGCAAGGAGTACGCACTGATGAGCTATTATTTATCAAACCTCTTACAAAGCTTAGTAATTACGATTTATTGGTATACTCTAATTCCAGTGATTTATGGAAACACTGGTAATAGATTATGGTGCCCCCTAAATGTCAGTTTTAATTGCGTAACAAGTACTTTTTGAGTAGAGATTTTATTATTACTTCTAATTTGTATAAAGGATTTTAATGGCTCATAAAACTAAGCCATATATTCTATATTATAGATAGGTAAAGCCTTCAAATTCTTCCATATATAAAATAAGCAGCTTTTTTGAGTATAGATTGTTGGTAGTTATTTCATTAAATTGAATCGACAGTAAACTTAACTGTGTATAAATTAAGGTAAAGGCGACCGAGCATTTGCTGCGTTGTCTTGATATAGAGATACCACTAATACCACCTAGATACCAATAATAATAATAATAGTAAAGTTGCCTTTGGTTAAAGTATACCGGTGTTTTACAGGAATTCAGTGCGACTAGCTATCAGGAAGATAATGTACGCGCCGAGCAAACAAGGAGAACAACCCTCAGTGGAAGTGTCCAAGGAGTTCATGATGAGCCCCAACAAACTGTACCTCGAGGCCTCGCTAGATAAGGTGAGACAAAATAACAACGTTGCCTTAAGCTGCCTTTTGTCTTTAAGCAAACTGGTAGCGGTTATCAAACCAAAAGAGCCATTGTATACAACTTGACTTGTCTAAATATGTTCAAACGTAAAGAAGAAATACAAAGGACTTGATATTTTAAAGTTCCGGTAAAAGAAAGATTGTCAGACACCCTGAAATGAGCTGCATGCTTGATGATCACACGGAGCATCAGATCATCTGAAAAAGTTTTGTTTATCACGTTTGAACTTCTCAAGCTATCGACCAATGAGCGGGTGTTATCAGCCTTCCTATCCATTCTCCCCAAAGCTCGGTCATATACCGAGCTTTGGGGAGAATGGATGTACATTTTTATATCACCCTTAGATATTATTTAGATCAAGCGTATTGTCGGCCGCTGATTGTGAGCGAGCGTTACCCAGTTTATCGCTTTTCCATTCAAATTTAACTTCTCGTTCACACCGAACCGACTATACACTATTATGTTTACAATACTAATGGTTTGGTGTGAACGATGCCTTATTGTGGCCAGTTTCACAGCTTTCACGGACTTGTCAATAATGTTTATTGTCTGCGTTTATACGTGCTTATTTTTATACTTATATGTCATTAGGAGCTGTATCACCACGGCGAGAACATAGCAGTGAACGTGCACATAGCGAACAACTCTAACAGATCGGTGAAGCGCATCAAAGTGTCGGTGCGACAGTTCGCGGACATCTGTCTTTTCTCCACCGCTCAGTACAAGTGCACTGTCGCCGAAACAGAAAGCGAGTGAGTTTACACCTAAATATTTATGTAAAATCCTTAAAAAATATAGTGTCTTTTCTTTAAATGAATACAAGAAATGTTTAATAGGAGATAAAACTATTACCTTATGTTGATCATAAGTCCTTAAATAGTTGAAAAATAAAATTTTACCTAACCCTACTCGAGAATAAAATCTGACCTTCCGTCATCTTACTCTAGGTCTACCATAGTGCTTCGCCGTAGTTAGTTATTTCGCCACTAATAATGTGTTTACACTTATAACTTTTATCTCCCTCGCGAGAGAATAATTGTCTTTTTAAAAACCATACATATCTTAGTTAAACAGCAAACATACTGATTCTGACACTAAGTTTTATTTATCAACCCCTCCTTTAAGAATGCTTATTGACTCGCATATTAGTTTATTTAGTTTTGTTGTTCCAATTTTCAATAGTTCATCATCGGCTTCTTATATTAGCCATGTTGCGATTTTTGAAACATGAGAATATAACCATTTTCTATGATATTATGTTTGTAATTCAGGAAACCAAAGTCGTTGACGAAGAGGCTATTTAGATTCCCATTCATAGGGATATTGAATAAGAAATATTGTATGCAGCCGGTGTAAGTACAGTGTGGGTATGAGAGCATGTGTTCACTCCAATTGTGTGATCCCCTAATATTGCAGTGTTTAGTGATTATTACCGGAATGTTACCTATTCATATGAAGCTATATATAGATTTGTTGATTTTACGGTGAGTGATTGTCTGGCGGAAAAGGCCCAACATACATTTAAGAACTTACGCTCTTAGGTATGGATTTCTATTGTGAGTTTGTGGTGTGGCTATAACATGTCCTGCAAACGAGGTCAAATAAGGTCTAAACTTCTACATTGTTAATACATTAGCAGTACTGAAATACATGACTAGAAATAAAAGAGGTTTCTTCTTCCTCTGGTTCAATACTAGCGTGATTGTATTTGGTTTCATTGTTATTGCATCTGTCTATACCTACTTCTATACAGAATAAGATATCCTACATGAAAATTTTATCTTCTTTTTACGAAGCCAAAATCCTATGCAGATTAACATTGTCGTCTTTTTAAATGGGCGAAGTGGTGTTTTTTTTTTAATAGTGGACTTTGCTGTCTTATTCCTCCTGAATCTCATAGCTTTGTTCGAGTTTTATTCCTGTTAACTCTGACTTACAAGAGTAATGTGAATGAGTTATACTGATGCGTGTGTGGGCATTCATGTATTTTTATTTTATTTTATTTATTAAGGATAACAAACAGCTACAAAATGGAATGGTAACATAAAAAATGTACCCGTCTATGAGAGACTAGCTTTTTGCGGCGCGGTTTCACCCAAATCTTTGCTTACTGCTCTGCTTCCGTCGCCAATAGCGTGATGTTACATAGCCTATAGCCTTCCTCAAGAACTAGACTAACATACACAAAAATATTTTTTCAAATCCGACTGATAGTTTCTGAGATTAGCGCGTTTAAACAAACAAACTCTGCCGCTTCTTTAATAGTATAGATATGAAATTATTAAAAACCTAATTGACGAAGTACAAACACGTATGTATTATTTTGAGTAGGTAATTATAAAATGACGGTTGAATCTCATTAAAACTCCATAACTCCGCCATAAGTTTATCGATATTACGTGTGAGTGCACACAATGAATACGTCTTTGATGATCAGATATGAAATCAATTTTATGTTGACACTTTGTTCCGATTTATTCGCTATTCCTAAAATGTATCATTTCTGTGTTTAATTTCCGCTATACACAAAACATCAATATACAATTCCCTGTTCAGTCATGTGTTCAATATTTTCATTGCACATAAAAAAAATTACATCAAAAACTAATTTGCGAATGAGGAGTTTGGTTTTGAATTTTCCTACTGATTGTGACTAACTATATAAGTTTTGTATTTATTTTAGGAATTGGCCTTCACATAGGCTGATCCTATAAACTGAAAATGTGGCCCTCAGAGCGTGATTTAAATCTACACCTCTCGCAATAGTACCCTACTAACATTGATATTCCACGGACAACAAAGTGGTTATACCGAGAGTTTCGGAGGTTCCGCTTTACCTCTTGTACGAAACCCTAAAAACATCTTTTCGCATATCTTAGTGGTTACAGTGTTCGCCTTGTCACTAATATTACTTAATTGTTATGGTTTCAATTCTGTCTTGGGGACAAACTTGTTTAACCTACCAATATTAGTCTGAATCAGAGCGTTATTGTGAGTGTGCTTGTAAAGACAGACGCGTTTGAGTTTAATTGAACCACAATTATCTTTTAAAGCAGTACTGCGAATTCGCGTCTTTAAATTTGTTGTTGTAATATTACTATATTGTACAATATGTAAGTACTACGTCGTCGTATCAGGGTATTAATTCTCAAGTAATCATTGTCATCTCAGTCGTAAGAAGTTCTCAGTTCACACCTTGAGTTTGTCGATCTCAAAATAGACACTACCTACCACATTACAATTGCCACCATCAAACTATAATTAATAAATAATAACTAATTATGTTACGTTTACAGGGAGGGTTGTCCAGTAGGCCCCGGGTTCACCCTAAGCAAGGTGTTCACGGTGACGCCGCTACTTGCCAACAATAAGGACAAATGGGGACTCGCGCTTGACGGACAACTTAAACACGAGGACACCAACCTGGCGTCTAGCACACTGTGAGTATAACACTATTCGACAATAGTTTTATTATTTTCTTAACGTAAATTGCTAATTTTCTATTAATGTTTCAGAATCGCGGATCCTTCACAGCGAGAAAACCTAGGTATCATAGTGCAATACAAGGTCAAAGTAAAGCTGTGCCTCGGACCACTTGGCGGGTGAGTTCATTTGTATACTTCTCTAAACTTGAAAGAATACATCTTTTTGAATACTTTTATATTTATGTCAAAACATCCTACGCTTGGCATAAAAAATCGCAAATATAAACCATAATTAGTTACATATGCCGTAACAGTAAGACCTCATTTACAGAGAAGCGGTTTTACACGCGTTTGCTTGAAGGCGTTTTTAGCATGCACTCTCAATGAAGTGATGATACCCATGGCCGAACCTTTTGCCAGTCTTATTTGAAAAGCGAGCGTGGCGTATATCTATATACGCCGCGCTCCCCGTCTCGTCTCGCCTGTTTATAAACAACATCGTATATATCTATATTTTGCGTTTTAGTCAGTTTTCTACCGACCCATATGTTTGTCTTTGCGCGTGCGATTATGCGTGCCGCTTCGTAAACAGAAAAAATGTCCAGCAGAGGTAACTGCAGCCGTCGATACGACTCGCAGCTATATTGGTACCACCAATTCTCTGCGCTGCTATGTGCTGGTGCGCCGACTTACCTCACGATTCTTGCCAGTATATTCTCGAAAACTGGTAAGAACTATAAATAAATAACAAGCAAGAATATCTTTAAAGCAATAAATGCAATTCTTAAGATTCGTTTGTGTTCAAATGTGTGCTATAACATCGATTAAGTAGTGACGTTTAATAATAATATCACAACAACTACACACAACGTCACCTAGACCAAATGTAAGCATATACTATAGCTCGTGTTATGTGTGCAGTGAGCTGAGCGCGGAGCTGCCGTTCATCCTGATGCACCCCAAGCCCGACGACGAGCCGCGCGCCGCGGTGGACGCGCCGCCGCGCGCCAGCGACCACGACCTCATACAGCTCGACCCGCACCCGTACGTACACTGCCGGTAGACAGAGCGTACACTAACGTCGTGAATAACGCCATCAACCTCGCATCCAAAACATGGATGTAACGCTGTGAACTCGCTGCGCGCCAGCGGCAAGCGGCTATGCCGCGCTTACTGCAATCTCGCGGCAAGCCACGCTGCAGGACTGTCTGATCTAGTAGAGCAAATCGGGACGCTTGCCTAGGGCAACAAATTTAGAGGACGCCAACATGCCGTAAGACGATGTTGGCGATGATGTGGCGCCCGTCTCTCGTCATCAACGTACATGCTGGGCGCTCGACCACTGTCTCATCAACATACACGCTGGGCGCCCGCCCCCCGTCTCATCAACGTACACGCTGGGCGCCCACCCCCCGTCTCATCGAAGTACACGCTGGGCGTTCGACCCCTGTCTCATCAACATACACGCTGAGCGCCTGCCCCCCGTCTCATCAAAGTACACGCTGGGCGCCTGCCCCTCCATCATAAACGTAATCACTGTCTTGACGAGGTGGTTTTTCATTCAAGTTTTACAATAATATTCTATTGTTACCACAGGGACGAGAACGGTCAAGAGCAGGACGACGATATCATCTTCGAAGACTTTGCGCGACTGCGGCTTAAGGGCGCCGAGACAGACGCCTGAACGCGTCGCACAGCTGTACTGCATCTGCGCTACCAGTGGAACAACTACTTATAACAACGGCCTCCCACACACCAAGGTTAACTAACACTGGCGTGCCAAACAATATATCACTGCAAAAATACAGTTACATGAGCGCCTATGAATTCTAAACCTTGGCTGTCACTCACATACTCAGCCGATAGTCCTCCGTTTGTCGCCACAAGCGCAAGCATAAAGTATAGCGTGTAATCACGCAGCAATATCTATTCCTGAGATATTGTGTCGAAATATTTTACGGTCTAGAATGCTATTAAAATCATTGTTTAAGAGTCGATGGTGTTGACAAAAAATATGTAATTATTTGTAACTCGTAAATAAATGTCATAGGGTGTCGTATGATAAACGGAAACGAAACATGCAAACACAGTCTGTCCATGAACATTCAGTATCCCTGTACAGTGTATAATGTGTTGAGAGGGTTTGACTATTCACAATATATCGTGAGCGTCTGTCGGCAATATCTAATGCGAACGCAATTCCCTTTGAACGTCACATCGTCCTGTACAAATTAAAGTTTGAGATTCGCGAACGATGTTGTACCATGCATCAGTCTCGTCATCTCTTCAATAAGCTTGTTATCTGTTGGTCAATGCTATAAACTATAAAACTGATGTATAAAACAAAAATTACGCTTATATAGAACATTACGCTTCATAGATATATCCGACAGACGACCATGAATCACTAGCGTATTATAATAAAGAATTTTATATTATATTCGATGTATATTGTATGTGAAAATTTATTTAAATAGTTGTCTATTGATCAAAGTAAGCAAGTACAAGATTATTTTTTTGTTTGATTCACATTTTTATATAATTGGCGGTTGATTTTTAGAAAAGTAGCACAATGTTTGAATGCATTTAATTATGTACAAGAATAGTGTTTAGGGTTACCATTCCGATGTTTTAAAAGTTCTGGCACTGGCAATTTATTTACAAAGATGAACTATTTTAGTACATCACGAACTGCTATATAATATAAGAAAGAGTCATGAGTCTCGTTAAAATAGAAGCAGATTCAAATTCCGGACCATGTTCTTGCATGGTAGAAATTTTGAACGAATGGTTGAAAAGCCCGATGGATGGTAACCCTACAAGTGTTTCTACCTCTAATGTAATTTTTACTTGGCGACGGTAGCCTTGTATGACATTGTTGTTGTTGGAGATAATTTACTACTTTCACTGTCACTGTGATAACTGCGAAATCTAACAGACAGGATAATGATTTATTTCATATATTTATTATACAGCCAAAACCAAATAATTATGGCGACATTTTCACCTAATATAGTAGAAGTGTTGCTATACACATAAATAATTTTCTACCTAAAAAGGAATGACAGTGACAGTAGGGTAGGTGTTATAAAAAGCGGTAAGGGCGCGGCCGCCGACCCTCCGCCTCCACACTCCGCACGTGGCCTTCTTAACAGAATTTAACAACATTTAGATAAATTATATTATCTTTATTATTCCTTGTAGAATTTTACTGTTTGTTATTCATCGTGTTGTACTCTTGTGGATGATACAAATTAGATAAAATATTACTATCGACAGTAATCATCTATTTCTCATCATTCTAATAATATAGTAATGTATATCTCTACATTTGTATTAAGCACAAGATATATTTACAGTTTGTCGGTTGCTCGTAAGCTTACATATCACCATCATACTTTTGCTGGTTAACCATAAAGCTAAATGTAATCATGTTATAGTAAAGGGACTATTTTTATAAATAAAACAGTTATCCAAATTACGTGTTGAACGTGGAACACATAATCGACTGCGACGAATATTGCCAACCTAAAAAAATAATTTTAATGCTATTGTTTTTAGTTGCTAAACATTCAGCGTGTATTTAAATGCAGCTCCAAATACTACCATTGTATAAACACTGTAACAAAGTAAATAATGTAAAACTACGTTTTAGTATCGTTATATATGTTATAGCTTGATCCGTCTGTGTCGCGCGGTGGGTATCTTTGGCCCAGCGACGCTAATACACGCCAACGTCTTATGACATTCATTCTGTGACTATGTACATTCGTTTCGCCGTGTACAGTATAATAGTTGTGTATATTACTTGTCATGTTTTAGTGTATAATAAGCTATAGGATACACAAAAGTATTTTATTCTTTGACATCCAAGCGGCATACTACCCGCCATTTTCTACTGAACACAAAACTATCAGTGTATCGTGAGGTTTGTTAATCCATAGATAAAATATATTTTCTAAAGATCGCTCTGTGGACTCCGCATTTAAATCGCGATAAAGGACACGTCTAATGCTTGATTTACTATGAATATAATTTTATAACGATGAAGTTTCAATGCATCAAATATTTCGTATTTCTGTTATTATCAAGTTGTATTATTTATGTATTTTAAATGTAAGTATTAAATGGAATTAACGATTTGTAATACGGATAGTAGAAACAAAATAAAAAGACGAAACAGAGGTATTTACAGCCAATAGGTAGTTATATCGTGGCCTATGCTGGCACAAAACTCCTAAGTACAATAAAATTAGCCAAGTTTCTTGTACCAGAGGCTAACTTTTTACTTTCCTTGCACAAATTTTTTACACCTAAGAGATACAAATTTTCTACTTGAGTACCGCTTGGCTGTAAAGGTAACTCTGTATGGTAAATACTTAGCTAATACTATAATCAATATCAAATGCGATGTTCACCAGCTGAGTCGAAGATGCGTCAATTTATTGTAAACTGTATTTCAGTAAAACTAATATTGAAATTAAACTGTTTCAATGCCAGCTGGTGTTACCTGTGCAGACTTTTCAGCAATGGCAAATCGCACACCTTTTATTTTTAATTTTACATCGAAACTTTTTTGATGTATACTTTTTCAATAAATAATATGTAACCAAAAATGTATTTTATTTCTTACCCTTGTGCATGTTTTGGTTCTTTATATTTTTATTGAGGCAAGTTAACACTAACATACAATAGGTAATAAAAAATCTGCCTACTCGCCGGGTATGTACCTGCCGCTCTACTATCGACGGCCATTTGGGGCTCATTTGACCAACCGACGAAATGCCTACTAAAACATCTCTCGGGCAGACCTCTAGGATTAACGCACCCTCATTTCGAAAGGCACCCAGCAATCCCTCCAGGCCTGCATCCGTGTATCTCTCGCAAAGTAACTTTCAGTATCGAGTACCTACAGAAAGTTAGGTACTATGCGGGAGATACTCGACCCCAGTAGACCTAAGACTTGCTGTTTCAAACAAAAAAACCATAACACTTACGGTACCATTTCAAGTAGTATGCAAAGTGACAGTAGTAAATGGTAAAGAATTATAAATGAAAACAGCTGTTGCTTATTTATTTATTTATTTCACACACAAACATACAGCTATTATTACAGGAAAATACCTAATGCAATAAAGTAGTTACACCATACAATAATAACACATCATAAAACTACATACTTATAACTTAGATCATAAAGAAAATAAATAATTCAAAGTAACATAAAAACTTACCTCACTTTTGTCTTGTCAATGCAGACAGCCCGGAAGATCTAAGGATTTCTTAAAATGGAGATGTAAATGCATAGAATATGAATTGTGCTCACTCCTCCATTAACATTTAGAAATTACGTTCGTTGACAGATCTACTATTATTGTAGATAAATCTTAAAATTGAAATCGTTAAATCCAACTAGGCTGGATGGTTTCTCTTACCACTGACCTATATTAAACAAGTTGTACAGTAGAGGTCAGTGATACATACACTTTATGCCAAAAAATTCCTTCCTCTCGATTTGCATTATTTGCATTGTGCAACTCGACTACAAACATGTACGTTCTGTTAAACGCATTATATGCTTATTAGCACCTTCTATTTATACCTATTGTATTTAAATTTATAGTATTTATTAATTTAAGCACCATAATATAAAACTTCTGCTATCTAATCTTCTTTCTTAATAAAAGTAGAAAGTGCGTAGATATTTTATCAAAGCAAATACTTAGAAGAAACGTTTTCCAGCAGTTTACAACATAGATTTTTACAAAAACGAAACGTCAGTAATTAATTGTCATGGTTGGCGTTTAGGTTATGTTGTGTCACTCAGTTTTAATTTTTAATTTATTCCCTGAATGATCAATGAATGACAATTTTGTGTAATAAATATGATCAATAATTATGTAAAATGTGACACGATGATAAGTTAATAAATAATCATTCTGAATGTTTTATATCATTGGAAGACCGCTGTCGTTTCTAAACAATTTCTCTTGACATCTACGAGCGTTTCTTCACTAAAATGAGTTCTCGTGGACTTACGAAGAAAGAACTCGAGGAGCTGAAGAAAAAAGAAGAAGAGGAAGCAGCTGCTCATGTAAATATATCTTTAGATTTTTGTGCGAACACAGGATACATTGATTCTTGTTTTGCGAGTGAAATTGCTATGATTTTTGTGTTTATATCGCGATTATATAAATGGCATACTAAAATAATCGTTTACAATAATGAAAAGACGTCTATCTACATTTACAGGTGTTCAAAGAGTTTGTAGAGACATTCCAGGAGGCCCCTAGCTCCACAAGCAAGGTCTGGGTGAAGGCTGGCACGTATGATGCAGGCGCGAGAAGTTAGTATTCTGCATAGTTGATAAATATAATTATATGTATTTTAATTTTTTGTTGCTTTTCATAGGAAGTACTTTTAAATCTCTCCAATAATAAACTAGTTCTAAATTATTGCTTGCAATAACTATTTCAATAGATTACTTTTGAATGTCACATTCCTGGAAAATTATAGCAAATTGTTTTTAAAGTAACACATCTAATAAATACATAGGCCATATGCAACTTTAATTGTACAAAACAAACAAAATTATAAAGACAATTGTTTATCTTTCATACCTTTCCATAATTGTTTATTTATACTTTATCATTATTGTTTTTTAAACAATTTTTTTTTCTGCCTTTAGAGGAAGATACCTCAGAAAGAGGTAAACTATACAAGCCAGTGTCACGTTTGGATGAGAAGAGAGGCCCATCAGAGGCAGATGTGGTCCGTAACTTGGTCCAGAGACCTGAACCTCCAGGCAGGCCACATGCTAAGAAGAAGGGCCAGGATAAGAAGAAAAGTAATCTAGAGCTTTTCAAGGAAGAACTTAGACAGTAAGTAAAACAAACTGGGTTCAATACAGTCAAGTCTTTTCTTTGAGTTTATATTAGTAAAATTTACTTTGGAGAAATGTTGCATATCCTTTAATTCCCTGTAGTAGAATACCTAGTTGACTTCTTGTCAATAATAATTGAAATAAATGTAAAAAATGTGGAAGAATGGCAGTAAGAAATAAATATAACACAATATTTTTCAGTTTTTTGTAGTTTATTGTATTTACTTTATTTTCTAGAATCCAAGAAGAAAGATCAGAGCGTCACAAATATAAGAATGTGTTACGTGAGCGTGGCGTCGTCGGTATAGAGCCTACACTTGATGTGATACCTGACGTAGGCTCTTATGACACGGGTGATCCTAATACTACCAACTTGTATCTGGGCAATTTGAATCCAAAGGTAATTTTTTTCAATAATTGTATTAAAGTTTAATAATATTTATAACTTTGAGTATCATGTCAGTCACTGGTTACCCCTTAAATAATTGACTTATTAAATCTGCATGCAGTGTTTAAAGTATAAACATAAAAATTTAGACTTATTCACGACAGATTATCAATTGCAGACTTTATTTTGCCTTTAAGTTATAATTTCCTTACAGTGTTTTTCTTCATTGTAAGAATTGAAAAGTCCACCACGAGAACAGATGCTTTTGTTTTATGTAAATATAGCTATATCTGCGACACGGTTTCACCCGCGTTAAGTAACATTTTAGGTTACTGCTCTGCTCCCATCGCTAATAGCGGGATGTTACATACCCTATAACCTTTAAGAACTGGCATATCAAATGTAAAAAGAATTATTTAAATCCGACTGGTAGTGCCAGAGATTAGCGCGTTCAAACAAACAAACAAACTCTTTTGCTTTATACAATGTCATAATGACGATAACAGACAGACTAATTTCAGTTTTTTGACATTGAATCTTGGAAATTCTTTTTTTTTTATATATTAGCAGTCAGTGGAATCCAGAAGTGGTGGACACCATTCCAAAAGCCAAAGTATTAGTATGGTGGCTTAGTGAGATGCTTTTACACGCCCCGCTTACAAAGTTAGATGGGAACACATGTGCTTGCAGAGAGTTCCAGGCTTTAATTGAGCAATAAAAGTATGAAGTGACGAGAGGCATTTCCACATATATAGCCTTATCTGTAAATAAATAAAACACCCCTGTACACCTAGTCTCGCCTTTATACAGACTGATGGGCCGCCGGAACTTGATACTCTGCGGCCAGACAGGGAACTACTGACTCAACTTACCTATCGTTTTTCTGAGTATTTTATTAATTTTTTTTTCCTTTTTCTCACAGATCACAGAACAGCAATTAATGGAGATATTTGGCCGATATGGTCCGCTCGCCAGTATAAAGATAATGTGGCCTCGTTCTGACGAAGAGAAGGCGCGCGGTCGTAACTGTGGCTTCGTCGCGTTTATGTCGAGAAAGGATGGCGAGCGAGCTCTTAGATGTATCAATGGTATTATTTGTTTATTATGTATTCAAATATGTTGTAATAATGTTGGGTCTAAAATGTAGTCCATATCGGATTTTAATAACGGTTTTATAAGTTTGAATCATGGAAATTATTGTCTTTGTAAAATTGTTATTTATATTACATTTTCAATATTCTGCTATGTTGTTAAACATTTCGGATACTTTTTTATTTAATGCAGCTTTTAGACTATTTTATGTAGAAAATTACATTAGAATTTTGCCAGTTTCAAGTCATTTGTGCATAAGAAGCTGATACTGTAACCACTATCACAACATCATAACGAGTCTTAATGGTATTGGTATTGGTATAAACGGGCTGTTTGCCGCAACTCCACGACTGTGCGCGTATTTTGCGTGTGGGTGGGCGGCGATCACTCGATCCATCCTTCCTCGAAGAGCTGGCTCTTCGAGGAAGGCGAGCAGACTTCTGATGTTCCCGACGATCTCGTGGAGTGAATCCGGGTCGCCAAAGTAGAAAAAACCGACGACGAGTCTAACGAGTCTTAGATCCTTTTACTGTAAACGAGCTTTCCACGGCGCTTCAACCGCATCTTTGCTTACTGCTCTGCTCCCGTCGCCAGTAGCGTGACGTTACACAGCCTATAACCTTCCTCGAGACCTGGGCTATCATGCGCAAAAATAATTTTTCAAATGCCTTGGTAGTTTCAGAGATTAGCGCTTTCAAACAAACAATTTTTGTACTCCCAAATAAAGTGTAGATTGCATATGACATTTATTGATCAGGTAAAGAAATAATGAGTTATGAGATGAAGCTGGGTTGGGGCAAAGCAGTTGTGATACCACCGGTGCCCATCTACATACCACCCGTGCTACAAACACCAAGCAAGCCCCCACCCCCATCTGGTTTACCGTTCAACGCACAACCACCTAAACATCTTGCTAATAAGGTATTGTATAGTATAAGTTTTTTTTTGGAATATTTTAAGGATTAAGATTTGCTTAGTAATAATAATAATCTATATTGACAATTGATTTTAGTTCATGCTAGTTCTTCACTTAGAGTTCCATTTAGTCGACAGAAGCTGTAGGAAAATAACCTGAATAGATGATAATTCATATGATTCGACTAAATAAATATGTTTAACTTTCACTTTAGTAAACTACCTACCAAAATGATTTTACTTTGTGGTAAAATTATATCTTTTAAACTTACAGATACCTCGTATACGACCTGGTGAATATTATCCAAGTGATCCTGACGACAAAAAGCTTTATGAGCAGGTTTGTGCAATATTTGCGTTATAAAGCTTCGAAATAAAACAAACTGCTATCAGACAACCTTAAATATACTATAAACATTTAGCTACGGAGACTATTAATAGTAATTATAATATATTTTGCAGATATTATCACAGTCTATCGTCAAAGTAGTAGTGCCTACAGAAAGGTATGTTATTTTGTAATCATTTTAATTGTGTAAAGACAAAAAATTTTAGAGGACGCACTATTACCTATTTGTAGTATTTAATAAGAGAAACTAAAATATGGCTTTTTAAGAGTCAGAAAATTAAGGTAGGCAGTTTTAAATACGTATTGTGTGTTATTTTGTCAATTTATATAGCGTCATGTCATTACCTCGCTCCAGCAGGTGTACGCAGAGATATTACACCCATGTTTAACCAGCTTTATTAGGTTCCATGCGAAGGACTGATGTATTTTAAAGTAGCCTGGAAGAGATAGCTTTTAGCGATAAGACACGCATTGTCACTCCCCAATGTCGTTCTGTTTCTTTATTTGTCTTGTAATTTATGTGGTATGCAATTACAAATATTCCATCTATCTATTTGTACCTATATTTAACCTCAGTCCCATAGTACGATACCCACTGACTAAAAAGATAGCTACAATATTTATCTGGCTACCATGGGTATATGTTATATTACTTTGACCCTAGCCCAGTAGGAACACGGGTACTGTGGTCCTACCAGTAGGACCAATCGGTTGGACACGGTGTCCTAACTGTGTATTTATGTTTAAATAATTTATATTTCAGAAACATTTTAATGCTGATCCATCGTATGGTAGAATTCGTGATCCGAGAAGGTCCTATGTTCGAAGCGATCATCATGAACAAGGAAATAAACAACCCGTTCTTTAGGTTTTTATTCGAGAATCAGTCACCAGCACATGTGTACTATAGGTGGAAATTGTTCTCTATGTTGCAAGGAGACTCGCCTAAGCAATGGTCACTTGACGATTTTAGGATGTTTAAAGGTACGTTGATGTTTTGTTTCAACCGAAATAATGAAATTAATAAAAAAATAAGTAGCAAATTACGAAATTTTAAGACGATAATGATGTATTTAAAGAAATAATTTTATTAATTAAAAATTCCTTGTGACTTGATTAAATAATGTTAAAACTAAAACTAATAAACGCTAGAATAAACATGTACTCAATATATGAATAAGGTACTACATGCATCTGACTAAAAATTAAAAAAAAATGACTTGAAAATTTTGTGGGTTTTTGCTTCATAATTTTTCAATATGCTAAATATTTATTTAAAGAGGTGATCTAAATATTTGATTATTGTCCACTTATCCTACAGCATATGATTATAAAATGTTGTAATTTTCTAGGTGGTTCAGTATGGCGGCCTCCGGTCATGAACTTATACACGGCGGGCATGCCCGACGAGCTCGTGGAAGAAGAAGACGCCAAAGAGAATATTAGAGGCACACTCTCCAACAAGTGAGTTAGCATACTAATAATACCCGCTCCCCGCTCTCGACTTTATCATTCATCGACCGTGTTACTGACCGTTAAATTTCATTGGTCGTTAGCCCGACTGCGGGGCGCCCCCGACGACCGACTTATCGACCAATTAAAATGCACCCATACGGAGGTATGATAACTATGAAGCGTCGCATGTGCGACAATGTTGACCGTGCGTCGTATTTGTCCCGCAGCCAGCGCGACCGCCTGGAGGAGCTGATCCGCGGCCTGAGCCCGTCCCGCGCGTCCGTGGGCGCCGCCATGGCGTGGTGCCTGGAGCACGCGGAGGCGGCGGGCGAGGTGGCGCAGTGCGTGGCCGAGGCGCTGGCCGGCGACGCCACGCCCGCGCAGCGCCGCATCGCGCGCCTCTACCTCGTGTCCGACGTGCTGCACAACGCCGGCGCCAAGCTCACCAACGCGAGCGCCTACCGCAGCGCGTGAGTACCGACGCATATGTACACGTGGCGCGGTGCCTGAAAACTGAAACTGCCGCAAACTGAACACTGGAAATTTGTTTATAGGTTCCAACAACGCCTGGCCGATATAATGCGCCACTCACATTTAGCGTTAACGCGCATGACGTCGCGCCTGCAGGCCGAAGGCTTCAGAGCGCGCGTCACCCGCATACTTCAAGCGTGGGCCGATTGGGCGGTCTACCCCACTGATTTCCTCTTGCACATCAACGACGTGTTTTTGGGACACGAGAAAGTGAGTACGGTTGTGTAATTTTATATTCAACGCTTGTCCGCTTTTACTGTATTACCTACTTGTTTCAAGATAGTCGCATGCGGTAATCGTTTTCCTTAGTTGATGCAGTCCGCCGGACTACAAACTACAATTCGCATTTGAAATCGTCGCCCGCATGCGGGGTGGCGGCAGATTTTTTAAATGCGCATGCCATAAGGCAGTCATTCAGGGCATTATTTTAATTGGTCGTTAGCACTTGTATGTGTATATCTGTGATAATCTTTACGGTACAGGCAGTTAACTTTAAGATAATGACATTTAGCAGACGTACTAGCCATAGATCAACAATTATTGCTCTGTGGAGCAATTTTTTATGTTTGGGATCTATAAAAGAAATTACTGGCTGATATTCTCATATCAGCCAATAATTTCTTTTATAGGTTCCAAGTGACGGAGTTAACGATTGTTTAATTTTGGTAATCGCTATCCCGAATGCGGACAACCTCAGCACACTGAATTGACCGTGCTTACGGTCGATCATTTTTATTGGTCATTAGCCCGAATGTGGGGAGCCCCGCATTCCGACCGATTTATCGACCAATGAAAATGCGCCTTTAAAGTCTGTCAAATTATGATTTTCCAGGAATCCGACGGGATGGGTATATCGGGGTCAGAGGCGGGGGGCATGGGCGCCGGGGGCGGGTCGGAGGCGGGGTCGCCGGCGCGCTCGTCCGCGTCCGAGGAGTCGTGGTCGGGCGGCGCGCTGGACGGGGCCGCCCTGCGCCGCCTCGCCGCGCAGCACACGCACGCGCAGCCGCACGACCAGCCCGCGCACGCCGCGCACCTGCCCGACGACATCGACGGCGTGCCCGGTGCGTACCACACTCTGTGTATGTATGCCACACAGTCAGTATCGAACGGTTTAAATTAACATTAAGTGATGTTTGTTTTAGTGGACGAAGATATCGACGGAGTTCCGCTGGAGGCGGAGTCGGAGGCGGGGCGCCTCCGCGCGGCGGGCACGTTCGTGCCGTCGCGCTGGGAGAGCGTGGAGCCCGACGCCGCCGCCGACAGCGACCTGGCCGCGCCCGCGCCCGCCTGGACGCGCCCGCTCAGCGACGACGAGCCCGCCAACACCACGCCGCTGTCCGCCTCGCAGCACCACGACAGGTACGCGCCTCGTCTGCAGGTGACGTCACCGACATAGCGACATAGAGCCCGCCAACACCACGCCGCTGTCCGCCTCGCAGCACCACGACAGGTACGCGCCTCGTCTGCAGGTGACGTCACCGACATAGCGACATAGAGCCCGCCAACACCACGCCGCTGTCCGCCTCGCAGCACCACGACAGGTACGCGCCTCGTCTGCAGGTGACGTCACCGACATAGCGACATAGAGCCCGCCAACACCACGCCGCTGTCCGCCTCGCAGCACCACGACAGGTACGCGCCTCGTCTGCAGGTGACGTCACCGACATAGCGACATAGAGCCCGCCAACACCACGCCGCTGTCCGCCTCGCAGCACCACGACAGGTTCGCGCCATTCGTCGAGCATTTCAAAGCAGTAAACAACAAAATGAAGGTGTACGCAATCTTTACAGATTTCTCAAAGCCCTTTGATATTATTACAATCATTTTCTTTTATTTAATTATTAATTTTGGGGGCCTATGCTGCGATACATGGCTTAGTAGTAGTATGAAAACCGCTTCTTACCTAAATAGATTAAAAAAATATACGACTGAAACCTCTAAATCTGGTGTTCCACAGGGTACACATTTAGGACACTTTCTCTTGTCTTCTTAATCCCCTTGGAACATCTAAACCGGTAAAAGAAAATTTAAATAAGAGAATTCGCATAGAAATTCGAACAGTGAGCCAGTGACTTAATTTCTGTGAACAACTACGAGATCTGCATATTTTGCGTAGCCTGCACATTTTGCGAATTGCAATTTTGCCAACAAAGAGTTACTCGTAAGTAGGTATAATAAATTAACAACATTTAAATTATGTCTTTAGTGAGGAGCAATCTCTGAAGCGCGAGACTCTACGTGAGATCGAGGTGCGCGTGCTCAAGTACGCGGACGAGCTGGAGGCGGGCGTGCGCGCGCGCCGGGGGGGGCTCACGCACGCGCAGCAGATACAACACTACCGCAGGAAACTTATCAAGAAGGTACACACATACACAATAAAAAGTAATAATCTATCTCGATCGAATGGAACCATATCATACTAAACAAAATTAAATTAAAATATTAAACCAAACAAATGAAGACAACCAAAAACTAAAACGTCACTTGTGTATATATTTTTAGATTTTGTTGATTTTTTAAAGTGCTGAAATTTATAAACTACCTCTGAAATATGACCAATCAAAATAGAATCATCAAAATCTATTTATAACTAGCTGACCCGGCGAACTTCGTTCCGCCTAATAGTCGATCAACATTACTTTATTTTTCTAAAATAAATGTAGCCTAACTTACTCTTTATTACATCAGCTACCTGCCAATAAAAGTCCCGTCAAAATCGGTCCAGCCATTTCAGAGATTAGCCGGAACAAACAGACAGACAAAAATTGTAAGAAAATGTTAATTTGGTGTATGAACCGTATATATAGATGTAGTGAAAAACGGTTATTTCAATATTACAGACACTCGAATTTTATAATATATATAGATGTATAGATTGGCGGAATATTATTAACCTTTTGAGCGCCAGAGCATAAACGCTTCGCCGTACCCTCCACGCCAAGCCACAAATTCAATGAAATAACCTTGAAAAATTATAGGGAGTCCAAAACTTTATCGATAAACTTAAGTGAGTTGTAATTTTCGTTTGAAATTTACGATTAAATATTGCTTATAACTTAAAAAAATATTTATTTAACCTCATTAAAACTTCCCTACTGTAGTAACCTTTAGATCAATTAAAAAATCAACCTTATAAGATACCTAAAAAAATAAAAATTTACAGCAAGTTACAGCATTATTCTTTATCAGTTGTCGTGTATATATGACGTTGGCGTCGCCAACCATCCTTTTTTTTATAATCTCTCGCTTCTGATTAGGGATGTAGCTGTACAGTAAGTAACTTATCGACTTTATTATTATTATTTATATGAACCAGGTATCATTGTGGATTGTCTATTTGTAATATAAAAGTAATATTTTTTTACAAATAAATAAGAATCAATAACATATACAGATACTTTCACATTTAAATACAATAATAATACGTTCGTAATTTCTTTACCGCCGGGAAACAAGTTTCAAGGTTAACGTTCCTGTGGGAGCGGGAACCCCCAACAAACTATACGTGCCACCGTATGTGTTTGAAAGGGACAACAATATGACTAAATAATAATTTGCGGACGGCTATTTTTCTGACTTTACATAAGTAGGTAGTTCTTTTATTTACCTTTACCTAGTAACCTGTGATTTTACTAACAAATGAAAAGTAAGTGGGTCTACTTGTTACAGTAAAAGGCAAGCTAAGTACCTTCTGTGTAACTCAATTTTGTTGTACTGCGAAAATGAACTTTATTTTATATAGAAATAGCTGTTAATTATTTCTATTGTTGGACGTAGGTATACATCCATTCACTGCACACAAATAACGAGCTGCCATTTATCGTATTATTTATATTTTCAGTTACCTAAGTATCTACTTAATAATGTTAATTATGACAACAAACACAACTCGCTACAATATTTAGCCGGGGCGGCCCCGGGCGGTTTACGCTCGGTAGTATCGCATGTACGTAATAGTAAGTAGGTACCTACCTAATATCGTAAATACAAGAAGTGCGGCAGGTGTAATATAGGTATACTTTTTCACATGTTGATAACTTTATCTATTTAATGTTAGTTTAAAAACTAAACCATGCGTTAGTCGGAAAATGAATAACATACCTGTAAATCATTTTCTTCTAATGACATCGCCTCTGTGAACTCATCATCGTCCTCAACGCCTTCTAATATTCGGAGAAGTTGTTCAGTTGTTAAGGCACTCATTTTTTAAAGTTAATTAAATAAATAATCATTAATGAAATAAAATAAACTTCTCTGCACTAAAATTAAAAGCACGCGCCTCAGACGTCACTCGTGCGTCGTCTATATGTGTCGTTGGCGTACAAGGAACTGATAATTGGTGATGCGCTAGGGATGCGCGCGAGTTAAAATTTGCAAATATCGAAATTAGACCTTACCTTTTTTATTTTAAAATATGTAGCTGGTACTAATGTTTTGTAAGGTTTCTTTTAAAAAAATCGTTTCCACTTTAAAGATACTGCTTTAACATAATATGATAATAACATATTAAACGTAAAAGTTTAACTTTAATCTTTGTTACTTCCTAAGGATATTCATCATGCGTTACATCACTATCAGTCATGTTTATGTGACTTTGGCGTGTGAGGGACTTCTTTAATTTCTTTTTAAAATATTTTTTTGTACCTTAATTTCTCAGTATCCATGGTATAATTAGATTCGTTTCATGCACTTAAATACGGACAGCAGTTTAAACTTGTAGGATATATAAAAAAAAAAGACAAACGTAATGCTTTAATTCTTTATTTCGCGTCAAATCGCAACACAGTTTTAGGTCATATTTTTGTGACGTTGGCGTACAGGGTCAGATTTCACTTGTCACGTTTTTATGACTTTGGCGTCCAAAAGGTTAAAAACATAGCCGAAATTAACAACCTCCTTTTTTGTTTATCACTCGTTTTATTATAATCATATCTCATATTGCATGTGCTTCTGAACTGACCAACAGATTTTTAAATATGTAAAAATCGCTGGCGACTCTAATGTCTTAGTGACTTGATTGCATTGGATCTTTTGTATGAGATGTGAACTGAGAAATCTGGTATGCACTACCTCATATATATTTACAGGTACAGTTGAACCAAGGTTAATAATAACTATAAATGATTTTAGGCTCTGCGAGAAGCGAAGGAAGCGACGGAGGAAGTGCGCGACTCGCCCGATGTGCGACGACGGTCACCGCCAGAGGAAGACACGTACTCTACGTTTGTATACTTTTGAGCGACATTGTATATCTTTGAGCTCAACTATCATGGCTCAAGGAGATGCTGCTTGCTGCTACTATACAGAGCTCATTGGAGCTGTGCTTTACCAGCACGACTGTACCAAAGACGAATAAACCACTCGACTTCGCATGAAACTCGTTTCCGCTTACCAAATGTAAGCGCTATAATCGAAGCAAAAACACGGCTGTAATCAATATACACTTGGGTTTGAAGATAGTTCCAAACCCTCGCACTCATTTCAATAGCTTTGAACATTCCGTTTTTGAAACCGACCAATCACTGTTATTTTCTGAGGGCAATGTTCTCTTCAAATTCTTTTTATTTCAAACAGAAATTGTTCTATGAGCTCCATTTACTCCATGACTGTACCTTAGGTTTAATGGTTCTCTATTGAACTATCAAACAAATGATGTGTTGCATCCTAACAGACTGAAAACTGCGTCCCATCATGAGCGACTTTATTTAAAATTTAAAATACTTATTTTTATAAAAAAATTTTAGTGAAAGGATACCTATCCTTTATACATTCAGTTTCTAACAAGATTGATTATTTTATTAAAGGTTGATATGGCATTGACATTGACTTTAAATTTTCAGAACATCGTCAAAGAAATCAAAAAAGTCAAGAGAGCCTTCGATATCACCGCCGCCAAAGAGATCTCGTTACAGGTAACTGCTATACCAAATATTGGTTAATAAGCTGAAGTGAGACGATACTAGTGAAAACGAAAGCTCTTTGAACTGACCAACAGATCTGAGGGTCCGTGGTCGCCACTTCACTCGCCTTGTTTAGTTTCTAGCAATAGACAAATATGAAAGTCTACTTTACTTGGCGATGCAGAGCAACTTGCCACTTGCCAGTAGGAAGATAAGATTGTTTAAAAAACATTGAATAATACCTAAGTACAATACGTTTTATGTTTATTTACAGCGAACGCAAATCAAGATCACGGTCTCGATCACGTGAACGTGACAGGGAACGGGACCGTTCTCGCGAGAGGGAGCGGGAAAGAGACAGGGAGCGTGACAGGGACAGAGACAGGGACCGACGGCGGCGGTCGCCGACCACTCCTCCCTCACACCATCATCGCAAACACAGCAAACATGCCAAGTATAAGTACTGAACGAGTGACTGACTCAACTATGTATAAGTGAATAAATAGTATATTGTGAAATATCGTTTTATTTTTCTCATGTGTACTTCTGAAGATTTCATTACTATGACAATTCATTTTTCATACGACATAATACATAGTCGAAAAAGAGCAAATCTGAATTTTTCCTAGTATTTTATTCTTTGGTGACGACTAATTTAATTCACGTTGCAACGTTCCTCATGGTCTCACTTTATGCCACTGGTGGTCTATGAGAAAATATAGTTCGTCATTCTTGTAGTATCACCAATGAAGGTGAACTAGTTAGTGGGCTGGTATTTACCACCTATGTGTACTGATAGAGATAAAAGCTTATTCCTTGCTACCTAGATAGATTACTTACCCTTACAGGTACCTAACTGCACTATATTTAGTTTTGTTTATAAGCTGGCAAGCAGTTCTTGCTACGCACTTTATTTTTTAGTGGGGAGCTACAAATAATTTTATTTCATTGCAACTTCATTCATTAATGCTCTTTTGCACAATTCTTGTACCAGGGTAGCAGACAATCATAGGAGGTAACTACAAATTGTATTCAAATTAAACTACTATAAAGTAAGGGTAAGCACAGATAAATATAATTCATTGTAATTTTATTCATCCACTCTTACAAAATTCTCGTACTAGTTACCAGGGTAGCAGAAAATCGTAGGAGGTTATCATGAATTGTATTAAAAACAAACTATTATGAAGTGGGTAGGTACAAATAACTTGTAATTCATTGCAACCAAATACTCGTACTAGTTACCAGCCTTACCAGGGTACCAGAAAATCGTAGGAGGTTGTTATGAATTGTATTAAAATTAAACTATTATAAAGTGGGTAGCATACAAATATTTTTATTTCATTGCAACTTCATTCATTAATTAATGCTCTTTTACACGATTCTTGTACCAGGGCAGCAGACAATCTTAGGAGGTTATTACAAATTGTATTGAAATAAAGCCATTACATGTGGGTAGTTGTAGATAATTTTATTTCATTGTACCCTCTTAAAAAATATGCTGCCTTGCTTTTCGGTCTGTACTGACAATCATCAGTGTCACAATGAAAGTTCTAAATTTGAAAACTGGATTTTATTTTTGAATTTGTAAGTTTATTATAGTCCTCTGAATTAAAGGATTTGTTCCAGAGCGCGAGAGTAATAATGTTTTCTGGATTTCCTATTGTCAATGCGTTGGTAGGTAAGTTAGTTATTTAGACTGCCATTTCCGCTACCGACCCGTGGTATAACTGCGATGTTAAACTGCATAAATTACAAAGGCATATTGCAGTGCGTAGAGGAGTAATCGGCATCCCGTTGCCGCATAATTCTGAGAGTATTTTTAGAGGTTATAATTATATATGAATAGTACAAACTCGTTACTATCTCACTACACGATAAGACAGAAGGCAGGAATATAAAAACAGGGTATATAAAATGCATTTAGTATTGTATAATTTTATTTATTAACATCTCATTCATATCGATTAAATCATTACAAAAAATAATAAACTAATATCATTCACTAAACAGTACAAACAAATTGAGAACACAAAAGGATAAATTCATTACAAATATTAATTAATCTCATAGCATTATAATTACTCCCTGATGCAATAACATAGAAAAAAATAACTATGTTATATTTGTGTAATGTCAATGTTTTTGTTATAAAAACTGTGGGTTTAAATACTAGACATTTTCCTACGGCAGGGCAAATGTTTCTTGGTTTATCATCTCTATGTAAAAGACAAAATATGCCGCTTTGGGCTATTGCAGCAATCAATGCCTTTTATTAAAACTGTTATAATTTCAATATTTTTATTCTTCATAAACATTAGATAGGTAATGTAAAATTGATTACTAAAACGTCAAATTTATTAAAAAAACAGTAAACGATTACATACTTGAATACATCATAAATTAAATAATTGATCTTGATTTATTTAAACTAATATTTAAAAAAAAATGATTTTTATATGTTTGCTTGTTTGTAATAATTTATCTAAAAATCTACGTAAATGTAGCGGGGAAAATAGGCTTTAATTTAAGTATTATGTTTAATATATTTTTTTTGCATTTGTTGAAATTTGAATGTTAGTATATTTGCAATAGAGAAGACGGCAAAAGTAAATTTGCAGTATAGCAATTGTGCAGTTGGTTGTTTCGCAGACGTAGTTATTGCAATCATATTTTATGTTTGTTGCGAGACTGAATGAAACATACTGAAGCAAATTGAGGGCGGTCGTCTTATTAATGATAAAAATATAGTAAAAACATTAACATTACACATTTAGGCGCGCTACACTACTTGACTAGCTGCTAGGCTTCACCGCACATCACATAACCATTTATTTAAAAAAAAAACTTGTTATTTTATCTCTTCAATTTTATATGTAACTTATTAAACCGGACTGCAGCGAATTCTATTAGTAAAAATACTAGGTTCATATAAAAGTTACCAATTTTGCAAAAAGCTAGTTTCATGCCGTCTCTGTCTCAACGATTGAGAGAAACAGAGATGGCATGAAAAGGCGTTTCGTATAAATGGTAAATGCATCGGTGCGATATAATATATAATATTTATTGCAATTATTATATATTTTGTTAAGGCATTATACGTTATACTAAACGGTTTTAACACTATATATATCTTTGTATTAATAAAGCTTCCAGCATTTGTCATAGCCTCGCAAGTGACACTATAATTGCATTTCATAATACATAAATATATCATTAAAATTATAATATATTGATTTGTGATTTAATAAACACTACAACTTACAATACACAAGATTTCAAGCCTTTAAAATACTTAATACTGAGATACACATTGGGAAGATAAAAAAATTAAACCTTCAACTATTGTAAATAAAATAGTTATTTGCATACAAATTCATAGCCCATCGAGTGCTTACATTAAACTTAACCATTTGGACATTATTTATTAAAGTCGTATAAATTTACTTCTTATATTTCTACATAATTTGACAGTTATCTATTTGACTAATATAATGTGATTATAGTGGTTCCGACGTCTATGTCTACCCGTAGCACAGGAATGTACAAAAATATAATTAATTATTCGATTAATCACAGACATAATCATAATTGATGTATCAGTTCTAGTTGCAGTACTGAAGACCTTTCTACTCTTGTTAGTTGTTTATCCTAATATGCATAAAGAATGAGAAATAGAAACAAAATTGACCTATTCTCTCGGCATAGACGCGCAATTTGAAAAAAAATAATTGTATAAGAATAGCCCTTCTGGTTCAATATAGCAAGTTTTCTGGTAGGATCCTTAAGCGCACAACTTGTAAATTACGTAAACTTGTGACCTCAAATTTACACAATATCTACAAAATCGACTAAAGATGTTTATACTTAAAATATAACCTGCACTGCAAAACAATCGTGTTGTCTAATTGCTTGATTATGGTCTGTCTGTCTCCCAAACACGCCGTCATGACAGACACAATACTCATAGGACTTTTATGTATTTATTTCTGTTTACGCATCAAAATAATACTTACAACGTTAACTGGTTTTTCTATAATCCGATGATGTGAATTTGGCTAAATAAAATTGTCTCTAAAATATTGGACAGTTATTGTGCGTACAATTTGGCATGTGGCGTTGGCATATAATTTTAAATGATAAGAATATTATCTACGACACTACTAAACATACTTAGGTACAATTTTAAAATAATCACAGGATTCTATTAGCTAAGCTAAGGCCGTTAATGTTCATTTTAGTATACAGACAGGCTTTGCATAGTGTAACGTTGAATTCATAATTCGGCTTAAAATTTGCGATCTAGCTATTCTTTGAAAGTAAAAATTATACGAAAAGAGGCCTTTGCCCTGCAGGGGGACAGTAAACAGGCTGGTATTATTATTATTATTATTTGAAAATTATACTCCTTGGTTAGAATATAACGAAAGCGTATTAAAATAAAAAGCTGACCTAACAATATTTTGACCACCATTTGCAACCACTTCTTAGAATGCGAACCTGACTTTAGTTGAGTGATCACAGTCAGTTAATCTTAATAATTCTTTTAGTGAATCATAGTTGACCAACATTACACTACATACGCCTTGAAATAAATTCGGTCAACAATAACAATTTATAATGAATATGAAGGCCCTAGTGGTATCCGTCACGATTACACAACACTCGTCTTTTGTTCATTGGTCTATTTGTGGCGCTAGTGTGACTGCAGTCCAGATCAATAATTTTGTTACATTTAATGTAGAAAATGAAATTAACCACACAATTTTCCTTTTTATTCCATAAGTCTATCACTTCTACAGCTTACTAACTCTGAAAACATTCTTTTCCAGTCTTTTTTTATATATCCAATACAATAGACTTATAGTAATTCATTACTTAAGGGTAACAAAACACCAAAACTGCAATTTTACTAAAGCAGTCATCATCACATCGGACTCGAAGCTACAACTTTCTAAACTGTGGTCACACTAGCGCCCACATATGTCTAACGGCGATTTGCCGAACTACGTTACAAAAGTGAATCTACATAGTCTTACAATACAATCTATATCTTATTTCATAATAATAGTAATAACGTGAGTGATACTTATTTCTAGTTGTGATTCATGCTGTTAAAGGAGAAAGGGGACTAAATTGTTATAATATAATTAACTTATTTCAATATTATTGCCTTGTGATTTTGTAGAAAAACTATTCAATTATTACCAACTGATATTTTATGTCTTATCTTCATAATAACTCCCTATTAAAATTGATCAATCAATGAATTTTTACCAATACTTTTCATTAAATTTATTGTTAGGCCTATATTGTAGATTTATAGCTAGCTTCTTTTCTATTACAATTTTTTATTATGTCTCAACTATTCTGTTAGACTTAGAATAGATATTTGATGAATAAAATTGGCAGTACGAGTTGTTTTCACGCAATCGAAACGTTTACCACGTTTGGTTTCCCGAGCCATAAACGTGTTAATCGCGTTAACGTAAAAATAACTCGTACCATGTGATGCCATTACACATAGCTCGATTTTGTTCTACGCTGCAAAATCTATTTTACTTTAAGGAGAATATATACTACTAATTATTGGAATGCCTATTGTCTTCGATGTAAGGAGTTAGTTTGTGATTATTAAATTAGGTATTACGACAATAAACTCAAATATTAATTAATGACATGTTATGATTATATTGTCTGCAAATATGACATAATAAATTGCCATTTATTTAACAACGAATTGGCATAATTATAGTAGTGAATATCTACGTTTTTACTCGAGATCAATCATTCGTAATTTTAGTAGTCTTATAAATGGTAAAATTGTTTTTGACATATTATATTTTATAGCGTTATTCACATATGCAAAATTATTATAAACATTTATTCGAGGTAAGACCTTTAATTTCATTATTTTATTTCATTTGCTAAGCCCGTATTTTTGCATGTGTGAATAATCAGCTTAGAGTAGACATTCGCACCTTCAGTACAAAAAAGTCATAAAACTACATAAATCAGTTTAATATTTTTTATCTTATGCTAACAACAATAAAGTCAAATATCCGTCCCTCATCTTATGACTGTTGGCTACTGAGAGTGCGATATTAGCTACGTAACTACAATCTACTGGACAGGATCACGAACAAATATCTTTGTCTTTTAATAAAGCATTTTGCTACTGCTACATTGCTGCTTTGCACTGGACATTTTACTAGTCTATGGCAGTTCGCTGGCATTTCTTATAGCTTTGATCAATACTTATATAAGTTTAATTGATATAAAAAAATTTAATAGCATTTTGTTTTGGACAAGTCAGAGACGCCTTTTGTAAAGTTTTAAATGCGCGTCAATTAACGGGTTAGGCCAAATAGCATTTCTCTGCGGACACATTTTTCCAATAAGGTTACATTGATTACTATTTCAAAAACTAAATTAATAACCGAAATTTTAGAATTCAGTTTTTAGTCCAAAGCTAAACTGGCATAGATTTGATTAACAGATCTTTCTTTACTGTTAAATAATAATAACCAATACATGTTGATTCCATTTAGCAGCTCATTCGAAATAAATAGTGAGTGAGACTGTCAATACTATAGGAGGAGCACTGTAGAGTCCATACCGCGTGGGATGACGACAGATGATACTGGAGTGCACACGTCACCGCCACGCGCGGCGAGCGTAAGCGCGTGACCCGCTCGGCGTGCTCCCCACGTACGCACGCTTCGTGCCCGGTGAGCTCGGCGTGCTTGCCGTGTGCGGGAAGAACCCGCCAGGCGGGTACGCGCGAGTAGTAGTAGGCGTGCTCGGCGAGGAGCACGCACCCAAGGGTCACCTTGTTTTGCGTATACGGAAACAACGTATACGCCCGTCGCTGGGGAATTAAAAAAATAATTTTTGATCTTACTTACATAATATTGTAGTTTCTTTTGTGCAATACGTGTTGTAGTCAAAGGTTCAACAGATAGACAGTTGTGCTGTTTCACAAACAAAGAGCTTAGTTGTGAACTAATAAATTACGTCACAAGTGAATATTTTTATTTGAAATATGCATAAGTATAGATGTGATAGCGAATTCAATAAATATATGAGTACAATCTACAAACAACAATTAAAGCTGATAGGTTAGTGACAACTTTGTTAACTACAAAATATGATTTAACTCTAAACGAATTGTTTAGATCAATGTTAGTAACTGAATAATATAAGCTCCGTTCAAGGCCAGAAAAAATACATCAGATTCTATTAAAAACACACCTTTATGCTTTTATAAATGTTGTAGCAGTACTGCTAGTAGTACTCCAATTTAGATCAAAAATTTAAAACGTTT
The DNA here is from genome assembly GCA_963082885.1 of Parascotia fuliginaria. Classification (NCBI taxonomy): domain Eukaryota; kingdom Metazoa; phylum Arthropoda; class Insecta; order Lepidoptera; family Erebidae; genus Parascotia; species Parascotia fuliginaria. The sequence continues at coordinate 4,087,094 of OY720172.1, forward strand.
TTAATAGTAGGTATTCAATTCATAGGTTTAATAATGCTTAAATAATAAGGGTTTAACTACAACTGGCAACAGGGAATCGCATTTTTGTATGCTTCTATCCCTTTCTGTAACTCAGAATCGTTATTTACTAGAGCGAGACAGAGAGCGTAAGTGCCGCACGCCACATCGTGACGCGTGCTGTGGTTCAACCCTCAGCAGTAATAGATTGAGAAATCATTAGGTGTGGCACAAAGCGGTTACAACATTTATAAAAGCATTAGAAGAGTACATAGTATTGTAAAGGGTATAAGAACAATAGCAAGCTGGGTAGAGCTTGTGTGAGTGAGAGGTGAAGCGGCGGCGGCTAGTGCGCAAGCGAGATGCCGCACCCACGATCCGGGGATAACGCAAGGTCACTCGATACTCGGTGTATACGGAGCTATACGTTGTATTTTCAGCGTTAGGGTGCAATGAAGTTACGATAGTATATTGTACTCGTAGTACGGCTGAATAATGTCCGACATAAAAGGTAGTGATGTCACTCGAAAAAACTCTTTTATAATCATTCCCGTAAATTCGTTAATCAGATTAAAATTAATTTTGGTAATGTAGATATTAGATTAACAAGGCGTTACAACCCTTAATAAGGGGCATTCGGTCATCGTCATACGGCGTCATATCATCAGAAATTTTTGAGTTTAGATTTTCTAATAACATTTTTAGTTCAAGCGTAAACATGATTGTGTGAATGATTTAATAAAATATGGAAATAAATATGACATGTATATTTATAATTTGGTGGTGATGAAGAGTGCGGCGTTTATTTTGTTAATGCACTGTTTGACATCTAAAGCTAGTTGCAGAATTGGGTGATGCACACACGAAAAATAAGTGTGTAAAACACTGATATTTCTTTGGTTTCTAAGGTGGTATACAGAAATATACGTTTATTTTGAACCTATGTTTGTCAAAAAACTTACTTTAACTTTCGCCAATGCTAAAGTATTATGCATTTTTGTTCGTCGCTCTTATGCTGCGTACGTATGTGCCCGCACACGGCTGCATGTAGGTGTACGTATTGTAACGTGCACTAATCTTATAAATGGTGTAGTGTTTTTGCACTTTAAACCACGCGATTAACTTATTAATTTAGGTATTTCCTTCTTTATATTGAAGAACTTGGTTAATATTTTGCCGTAAATGTCGCTTCCAAAAAATATCTACTTTATAAAGTAAAAGTAGAACTTATTTAGCTGTTATGTGAATGATTTTTAAACGACCTTTGTAACCACCTTAGAGTGCAAAGAATAATAGTTGGCGATATAGGTACTGAATGGGCAGAAAGGGTGGAGATACGGTGGAGGTTGAACGTATGATAGGTAGGAAATAGGTGGTCTGCGTATATGCACCTGCGTGTCGTGTGACGTACGCTCGTTCAGCGTACGCTCACTGTTCCACGGTGATCCGCCATGAGCGCACTTCGCCGCCGCTGCAACACACTCATGTTTATATGTCACATAATAATAGTTTCAATATGTTAATTTATTGTCAGTAGAATATAAAGTGGGGTAAAAAGATCAATTAGAACTTAAGGTTTATTAGGGTAAAATTATGATTGTTGTAAATATATTGTGTTAAGGTTTTTTTTCTGTGGATAAAATATACTTGTTGTAAATTATTGGAGTACTTTTATTTTGTATTAAAGATAAAATCGAATGTATGTTTTTAGTTAATACTTTAATGGATTTTAAAATACTTTATACAAATAATAGTACACTTGTTATTTTGTTTGATACTATGTCTATTAAATAGTGGTATTTTGCATTTAGACATAATGTACGGTATTGTGGAGTTTTATTACTATAGATAGTAGGTATGTTTATAAAAATATAAATTATAAAAATTATCGTATAAACTACAGAATTAACTTTAATAGAATTACAATTTATAATGAAAAAAAAAAATATAGTGAGAAGTTGAAAATTGAAATTATAAAAAGTTGTAGATGATAGTAAATTATTTAACACAAACTGAGATTATATGTTCGGTTATTTAAATCTAAAATAACGTAATACAATGATCACATGACAGAATAATTAACACTAAGAACACGACAAACAATAAGTTCACATAATATGATATCGTATCTCCAATAGAAAAGAGGTATAAGTACGCCATTTCGGCATTTTTTATCTTGGATTCATTAAATAGCAGATCCAGATGGGAAGGGAGGTACTAAGGCATTCACGCCTCTAAAAACGCATTTGAATGATAAAAAAAAAATATACATTGACTACCCGAGGGGATCGAGTCTCCCACAAATTTTAATCTCGGATCCGCTCCTACGTTTATTAGAATAAAGTTCAAAATTGTCAAACGCTTATTCGACATGTTGTATAGTGGGTGCGATATGGTATAGCTTGATGACAGTGTGTACGTACTTGCCGGCGGTGTAGAGCGCGCGCAGCGGGTGGTGCGGGTGCGCGCGCAGCGCGTGCGGCAGGTCGGGCAGCGCGGCGGGCGCGGCGGCGGGCCGCAGCGCGCCGCTCCACACGCGCAGCGCCGCGTCGCGCCCGCAGCTCGCCACCAGCGCCTCGCCGCCCGCGCCGCCGCCCACCGCGCACACGCCCGTCACCCAGCCCTTGTGTGCGTTCATCACGCCCTGAGATACCGATGGATTATATTTTTAGTAGTCTTTATTAAAGAAGAAATAAACTATTGTTTAATTAGACAGAGACAAAAATATAATAGTTTACCTAATGATAAGAGACGTCGATTCGAAACAGATTTTACAACACTTATTCTACTTATTCCTACTATTTTGTTCAAGAAATAAATCTGAATTGCACCTGTCATTATCCGTTATCATATCATATTTCGGGCATAATTTCAAAAGATAAAAACAATAGAGGATTTGTGATTTATAGTACAGTGTACTTTACAACGCAATTGTCGTTATTTTGTTACTTACATTATTAACACCTACAAACTGGAAGGATTCCTATCCAAAAATCACACAAGAAAAATAAATATCATAAAAGTAAATAATACTGACATGCGTAAGTGTATGATCGGTAAGACTCCACCGCTTAAGACTGGTGTCTCTCGAGGCGCTATATAACACGCAGTCATCGTCACTCAGCGCTAATGCCTGTACGCCGTCGTAGTGCGGGGGCTCCAGCAACCAGCGATTACTCGCCTCCCAACTACCTACAACACGTAGACAACATTGTTTACATAATTTTTTAACACATTTTATAAGAAATCACTGCACACGCGTAGCGAGTGCTTGCAACTCAGTGTCCGAGACACGTCACCAGCCGCTGATGGCTCTATTTGGGCCGAACCTTAATAACTAAGCATATAACGTCAGTAACCTGTATCTTGCGGCGTCATGTCCAGCGTCCTGACGTAGTGGTCCTTGGAGCCGGTGGCGACCAGGTCCCCCTGCGGCGCGCGGCCCAGCGCCAGGCACATCACCGCCGCGCAGTGCCCCGTCCACACCTTGCTCATGCATTCCATCCTGTGTAATGTTACAATGCTTAGTCTAAATCAGGGCCGGATCTAGGACATGATGAGCAGCGGCCAATTGACATCCGTCCGCCCACCACTCATCATATCAGCCGACCCCGTCGCTATTCGACCTACTTGTCAGAGTGGAGGGGGGCGCTACTATAAATAATGTATTGGATTGACATAAGCTAACGCCAACGCTTATGTCAATCTCATACAGAATAGAATAGAAATGTTTGCCACTTGTCTAGGGCCTCTCGATTGTAAAATTCATAGATTCGAGGCCGGTCAAATTTTGACTTGATGATGTTTTCTTTCACAGTATGTCACTAAACTATACTATTTTAAAAAACACAAGAGTTTGTTTGTTTATTTGTTTAAACGCGCTGGAACTACCAGCCAGATTGCAATAATTATTTTTGCGTGTCATAGTCCAATTCTCGAGGAAAGTTATAGGTAATGTAACATCATGCTACTGGCGACGGGAGCAGAGCAGCAGCCAAAGACGTAACTTAACGCGGGTGAAACCGCGACGCGGTAAACTAGTATTCAAGATAAACTACGAAAATAGCCTTAGTGCATAAGACAAAATAACAATGAAGAAAATAACATGAATAAGCTACTTAGACGTACTCGTAACTATTTTTAAAATTAGTTTAAGTAACAGTAAGTGTAGATATAGATTTATCTAAGGTTTACTTACATTCTAAGGTCCCACAATCGCAGTTTATCTCCGGCAGCGGTGTATAGTTTTTGTGATTGCGAGAGTGCTAGCGCGGTGACGGCCACTTCGCCGCCGATACCACGGCTGGTCGGACAAGGGCCGGTTGCGCCTGATGACCTGGCAACGTTATAAAACAGTTTTAATATTGAGACAAGACTTAATCAAAAGAGTCATAAGTGTATCACACTCATTGCTTTGTCAGATAAACAACTGAATGTAGACAATAGACTGTTATAGATAATATTTTCTTTTAGGCATCGTATTAATGTCCAAATGAATAGTAGGTTCTTTTCGTATACTATGAACAAATTCTTTCTATATAACTCTTACCCAGGATCGAACTATTGACCTTGACATGGCAACCTTATTGCCTTATTCTTGTACAGTTTGTTGAGGTAGAGGACATAAAAATACAATATAGAATTAAGTTATTATTTTTTATAATTATCTTAATTTACTTAAAACCAAGACTGAACTCGCTATTAATATTAATCGTAAGCTTACCACAAAGTAGTAATAGGTGTCCGGGAACGCGTATCAAAGAGTCTGACGGCGGCGCCGGCGGCTGCTAACACAAGGCGGCTGTCGCCGTCGCGGTCGGCGGCTGCCAGCGCGCCCACCGCGCCCCCGCACCACCCGCGCCACACCTCCGCACCCGCAGTGAAGTCCCACCCGCGGACTGTGCGGTCTGAACAATTGCAAAACTAGTTTTAAACAGCTTTTTAAACTTTTAACTCAGGCGGATTTGTGTAACCGTACATATAGCCGTGCATGCTCGTTGACCACTACAATCGCGTCAAAAATAAAAAAATTAAAAACAAGCGAATGTTTTAGCTAAGTTCAATCCTAAATAAAATAAAATAAAATGAAAAAACCATTGAGTGAAAACTTGGTGATTTTATAATAAGTACGAAATACGAGCGCACTATACTTAAAAAAGACACCAACTAAAATAAATCTAAATAAATAAGTAAGTATTTTAATAGGTGAATTATAATTTGTGAGGAGAAATAAACGTTAGGTACTAATAATAGTTAGCTGATATTTAGTATGCACATAACGCTCGTTTTCTTGTACTCTCTCCAGCTTCTTACAAAACCCAGGAAAGAAGTCATAGTTATGTATTTTAAACTAGGTCACTAACCGACTCCACCGCTGTACAGCATGTCGTTGGTAGCCGCTAAAGCGAGCGCTGCACCCGTGTGTCCCTCGGCCACGTGCGTACATTGCAGCCATACTCCTGTGTTATTACCGCCACTGCCACTGACCCGCTGTGTGAAATATAGTATAAGAAAAAGAAAACGGTATTACGTTCACTATCACATCATTCAAAACGTTCATTTCAAAACATGAGTCCTTCCCAAAAATGAAGTTAATTTGCATATTTTAACACTGTTGTCTGTTATCTGAATATTATACCTTTAGTTGTCTCTTACAACACCCACACGAAATGGAGGGTGGTACCATATTTTATACCACATACCTCACGACCATCAAGATATAAGAGTAAGTCGGAATATATAAAAAAACATTATAATAATCAAGAATAGGTATATTAGATATCATTGCAATAAATTTTTTTTTTTTTTTTTATTGCCAGTGGCAGACGAGCCAACAGCATGGACTTCTAAAATGTCAGGGACTCTGCCTACCGAAATTACTAAAGCAAAAGGCATTACTAATAACATGTTCTCTTTTGCACATCAAACATACCTTTAAAGCAATCTCCTTGACAGTACCCTGCGGCGTATTATCATGTCCAGCCCCCGCTAGACGAAGAAACACGTCGTCGTCTCGCGCCCGTCGCGTGGCGCCCGGCGACGCAGGCGGCGTGTTCGACCCCGTCGACGTCTCCCTGCGTCAGTACCAGCGTTAGCAATTAGTGTGCTTACGTCATATATACATTGTATACATATACGTCATTGTTAGGTATCCCATTAAAGAAGATAGAAAATGATTCGTGATAAAAATAATCTTTGTAGACTTACGCATGTTCTATTGTAGACAGAAGTCGAAATTAGGTAATGATTTTAATTTTAATCGAAGATTACTGTCAGTTTTCTATAAATGCCAGAAATCGTTGTTCATTATTAGGTATACTATTTTAAAATGGCGGGTTGGATTTTAGACTCGTACTTACCTATTTAAGATAAATGACAGGTATTTTGCTACGCTTTAAAAATAAAATAACATCCCGTGATTTAAGGCATATCCATATTATGCTGATATCGTAGTACATATATTAATCATAAATTCCTAATGACGACCTCTGATTATAATACATTGAATAAAAACAAATAAAAATGTTTTGTTATTTGAAAATGAACCTTATTTTATTAAACAATAAAGGTTCTTATTTCAGTGAAAACAGTTCCTATCTTCTTTTGCTGGCGAGTATAGTAGCGTGCCCGTGACTCTGCGTGTTACCAAGTTAGAAAGCTATTTTAATCGTGGTTATAGGCACTCGTGATTTTTGTGTGTATGATTGATATAAGTAGTGGTTCTATATATTGGGTGTTAATAATAATATATTACTATACTAAAATGTGCACTCAATTATGTTCTTATTATAGTAATTTAGTATTTTAGGGGACCTGAATCATTACTTTATTAGAGAGAAAGCAAACAGAAAACTTTGGATACATTTAATCACGTTAGTAGTAAAAAAAAATGATATTTAGGTTTCCAGTCAGGTCTATAGACGTTCCTATATGAGTTATCAGTTATATTTAGTATGTCTGAAGATACAGTCTAATACTTTCGGCCATCCTCTTTATGTTAGATATAGCATGCAGCTAACAGCGTCATTTTCAGGCAAATTTAAAGCTAAACAGGTATAATTTCAACGTTAAGTGCACGCGATTTTCGCTTTAATGTTTGGCCAAAACTATTCTTGATTTTAAAAATACCTGAATTTATTGTAGAGTCCATAATAATGTATTTGAATCTGTCCTTCCACTCCGACCAACTGAACCGACCAACTGGTTGTGCAGAATGGAACCCAAAAAAGGGTTTTATTCCAATCTTATCAACTAGTTGATCATTTATTTTATTTTGAGAAGTATTATTACAATTGGATCAACTGAACCAACCAATTGAAACGGACCAACTGCCTATGCTTTTAGAAGTTATATCATAATTAACAGGACGAACAAAATGATTAGGTAACATTCAGGCTTTATAATGAGTTTAATGGGTAACATGTAATGTCATTCTATGATCATAGCTGTTTGATGAGGATAATGATTACACAATATAAAATCTAATACTTACAGTGTTTATTTTCGACTTCATCGGCGAACTAACTTTTAATTTTTTTCTTTCGGATTTCGTATTAAGTTATTTTATTAAATATAGTGCTCACATCTACGTGCAGTGGTACTTTATCAAACAACATTCAATAACCGCTTAAGGTGCCCACTTTGTGAGTTTTAATTATTCTAGACAAAAAGTTTCGGCTGTTTGGGTGTACCTTATCTCCTTACTTGTTAGTTTATAAATTAGCCACATAACTTCTCTAGTGTGGTAATAGTAATATTTTAAAAATCAACTTAAAAGACTATTAATAAAAGATCTATTGAACGTTTACTTTGGCTAGTAATGCTAACAGTTAATTATAATACTACTATAGAATTATACACTATGCTTGCTAGATTTTTTTATTGTAATTTTATTTACTTGAGAATAATACAAAGTAATTATTCAGTTTCAGTATGTTGGGTGGAAGAGTGATGCTCACGAAACCAAAACTGGTATTGTTTCTAGTGATTTCTGAGAGGGAACGGACGTGAAAGGATTTAGCAGCAATAAGTCGGAATGCAGGCTTATTGGTCGTTTGTAGACTGTTGACGTGAACAAATTGTTTATTTACATTTTTGAGCTTTTTAAAGCAATTGTATTTTTTTGCTTGAAGTGTCAAACGAGCCTGCGACCTAGTAGCGACTACCACTCATAGATGATAGTTTGAAGAATATTAGAGATATTTATATGTATGTGAAATCACTAGCACTACCACATTTGTTTCTGAGAGCATATTTCTTATTTGGTGCATGCTCATCAACAGTAAATAATAAACAATATAAATTGAGGAATCTTTTCTAGCAATTTATTTAGCGTGCATGCATAAAATATATATATAAGGTGGGTGCGATCATAACGGTTGCAAAGTCTAGAACTATAGCTATTTGCTAGGTGTCTACACTGCAATTGCAATGCATTACGGCTGCTAGGAGCATCTGTGGAGCTGTCAAGCTGTCTGATAGAGAGTACGCATTAAAAATATTGGACGACAAGGCTAAGGCAAGTCTACTATACTATTATGTCCCAAAGTTTAAAGTTCAAATCTCTTGTAGAATACGGAAGTTAAGTAAATCTGGGAAAGTAGTCAATATGGGTAGTGGTCGTTTTGGCAATGGTCGTTCTGGGATATGGTCGTTATGGAAAGTGGTCTTTATAGAAAGTGGACCTTATAATCCTAAACGTATTTGCCGCGTTATTAAGTTTCACGAACGTCAATGTTGCAGTTCCAACTTCTCTAAGTCTCCGTCATTTACTTCTGTCTCGTTCGGAAACGGCGTGAAATGATTTCTTGCCATTGTTTTTGCTATGCTTCAAGAGGAAAGTCACAACCACGTACGGTTACCCATATGTTACATATGTATTGTTGTATGTAATTTATAATGTAGGTAATTAAAAAAGTCGTCTAGTCAATCATCGCTCCCTGTAGCGAAACACAAACAACGTGACGTATTTTGACAGCTTCACAGATGTTTTAACTAAATACTAGCGTGGGTGCGTCATGCCGGTATATAACAAAACACAAGCTGTATTGCATCTATTTATTGTACTACGCAGTACATACAGTTCTATATAAAGTTAAAGCTTAAGTTACATTGCGACCTTTGCTTATATACTGTTGTATAACAAGAAAAATGCGATAAGCCCGGCTGTACAAGATAGTAGGTACTAAAACCCTAATAATTTACACTTCAACAATAGAAGCTACAAATGTTTGATTTTCATTGATTTAAGTAAGTAAATATGTCGTTCGCTTATAAGATGTTGATAACATTGTATTTAGATTAAAAAATTATTACACGTATATACAGATCAATTGAAGAACAGGAATTCAAAATGTTAATCAGCACTTTAGACAGTATGCGTTTTTTATTGGAAATACATTAGTCATTCTAAAAAGTGACAAATTCTATCTACCATCATTATATTTGTTTTTTTTTATTTTGTACTTTCAGCTTATGCAGACATTTGCTGACAAATTTCTACGCGTACATGCCGGGTACAAGCTAAATAATGTTACATTTGATTAGTAATATTAATAATATACATTTCATACAACAATGCTATCTACTTAATTGTTCACCGGAAGGTAAAGTAGTCCGTTATACAAAGTTAAACTGAAGAAAATATATCACAATAAAATATACGAATTCGCTGTAGAAGAACTATTAGTGGTATCAAGCATCTTTGGATTTCGATTGGTTTGATACCCGTACTTTAGTATATACAAATTTTATATAGCAAAATTGATTAGATAAACCTTATTTAATATAATATTATATCTCAATATTTAAATTTTTTTTTATACGTACGTATGTTTGCACGCAGTGTGCGTGCACGTCCGCAGAAAAAGCGTACGTATCTTGTTAAATATAGTAAGCAATAAATAAAAGCATGCAGCGACGTCGTGTTGTTAGACACAGTAACGTTTGTGGCAGCCATCTTGTTGTGACGTCAGTCCTCGACTATTGAGAGCTCAGTCAGCAGGCTGGAACAACATACGTGTCAGCCCGCTAACCCACCTCGCCCGGACACCGTGCAATTGTATATGCTATTGTATAATTGCGAATTTCAACTCGTATGTAACATCGGCAAAGTTTGTGCTTAACTATTTTACAAACAAAATCCTTTAAATAATGCAATGCGCGCACATATTATGTAAACTCATCTATACATATTTTATTAGCCGGCCTTTGTTTATGTATGCGTACGCTTCCGAACGCTTTATGCAAAAGATTTTGATATAAAGTGTAGTCGAGCACAAACCGTAGCGATAGTACATGATGCATGTTTCGCAATGCAAAAACCTGAGACAACATAAGAAACATTGCAAAACCTGCAGCTTTGAAGAAATTTCTAGAAACAAGAAGCGAGATAGCACATATCATTACACAGTGATCATCAAATACTTATATCTACAAACATAAACACAAGTCCCATAACTAAATACTTCTAACTACCTCACACCTCTACATTGCACATATACCCAAGCAGTGTACCATGCAGAAAGAGACAGCGATATCTTTGAATACCAAGTGACAGAGACAGATACAAATTGTACAAGCACTTTTCAAATTTGCTATGTCAAAAGTAACAAAAATTACGGTATTTGTTTCAGTTTTAATCTGCAAATTCATGCTTAAGATTTGTTTCTCAAATGTCGTATATGCTAGACACTTAAGATTTGATTGATTTTTTTTGGTCTAGACTAAATTTTGCACATAAACTTTTTAGAATAGCAATGTAACTATGTATCTCACGACACATTGATGCTGAGTGTTGTTTGATTTTGAATAGAGCTTGTTTGAAAATGACCCACAATAATTGTATCTTCAGTGCTCTTAGTGTCGTAGCACACAGTGTAACCAAATCATAAAAAAACTTCAGAATAGTGAATCAAAGGAGGTTTCAAAGCTCAAGTACTCACGTAAACAAATTTTAACATGCAGTGAATTATGAATCATCCGCATTATATTCGTCCCTATCATCTTATATTCATTACTAATCAGCAAAAAGTATAATATTAAATGAGCACATATGCTTTAAAATATTCGCTAAAGATCATTCCCAATGTTTTAACCAAAGAATAGCCTGTATTTTCTTGTCATTAAATCTGCCATTATAGTTTTTACCTTATATCTCAATACTAGGTTACTCTTACGACATTTCGCGGCTTATAGATTGTAGTGATAAAATATGTATATACGTACAATGATGCAGGTTTAGCGAGGTTATGATTCCGTCGTGGAGGGCGCGGGCTTTCCGGCGGAGGTGGAGGCCGGCGGACTGCTATTGGTGAAGCCAACACGCCTGAATTTGCTGTGATTGGTTGTAATCCTCTGTGGAAGTGGGATTGATAATTTTAATACGTAGCAAGCGATTTTAAAAAACGGCGTTACTACAGAACACTAGTATTGGGAAAGTGCACCTAAAGGATGGTTTTAGAAGCGTTTTTCCTGTAGCAAAATGTGGCCTCCGTAAACTGTACTGAAAATCTCTCTCAACACAATTCTATTCGGGTGTACCTAGGTTAAACATAGTTCATTTATATACTAAGTTACCTAAGACTGCCGGGTGCGCTCGGGACGCGACTTAAAGGTATAGGGCGCGGCGATGTAGGCTCTATCATGGACTGTGTCATGGGATCATTGTTTTCTTCGCGCCCGTATACGCCCAAGTCGCGAAGACGTACTGAGCCGCGACGACCGCTGTCAAAAAAAAAGTATGTTAATTAAATTTAATAACAATTATAAATTATGTTAAAGAAAATTAACATTGCGTAAACTTACGTATTTCGTTGGAAGGGCGAATTAACATTATCATCAGGTGGCGAAGCGGGTGCTGTATTTGTTTCTCTAATGCCATTTGGCGGTCGCGTTTCAAGCATTGCACTGTGAAAAAACGAATGTTGAATGTTGAATGAATTGACGGTGCGTACTTTAACTTTGAAATATAAAGCCTATTTTTTGAAATAAAACGATAAACAAGCGTATAGTCAATCAGTCAGTCCATGAACGTACGTACGTACGTAACGTTTACAAGGTGTCATGTGATCGTCCGTCCTCTCAACCGGACGATCACATGTGACCTTGTGAACGTTACGTACATACGTACGTACGTCGTACAGGCACTGAAAGTAGCGGATTCATTCATTCCAAGATTTGAGTTTCAGGGGTAAGGGAAGGCTTGACCAATGGTGCCTTAAGAGTAATGCTGAGGGGCAGGACCTAGTGATGAGCTGGAATAGCGAGCGGAGAACATGCAGATGCGTTTGGAGGGAAAGACGGGAGGGGATCTTGAGCCTCCTCGGCCCGTTTTGGGCTGGTCTAACTACTACGTACTTGTGGTGCAGCGAGCGCGTGGGGTCGACGGGCGACACGGAGCGCGTGGAGGTGCCGGACGACACGTGCGCCAGCAGCGCCTGCAGCGCGACGCCGCCCCACGGATTTACCTCTTGTTCTTCAGCGGCTCGGAGAGCGCTCGCCGTGCGGGCATTGGTCTCCTCCAGCTAGTAGCAAGTGCACAAATGATAAGTCACGACATTTAAACATAAGCTCATCAATTTAAAAGGTAAAACCTTTTTATGTGCATGTAAACAATTTCAAAAGTTGTTTTCTAAAAAAGAAGTCTGACCTCCTTAAGTTGTGCGCGCGTATCTTCTAACATCTTCATATTTCTGGCGGCGTCTTGCGCGTGCTGTAGTGTAAGTGTTGCCAAACGCTCCAACGCGTACCGGCTCGCTGCCGCTAACTCAATGTTGTCCAGTAGACGAGGCAATTCATTTTCGTCATTTTCTTCCTGAAATATAATGAAACAAAATTTGTGAGAGCCTATTTTGATTTATACTACATAATAGTGGATTAAATATGTGGCACCCAGTCCGTATGTACATTGACAACGGGGATGGGAAGAGAACAGCATGTGTACGTAGATAACAGAAGAGGAGGAGGGCGCCTAGCGTGTGCACGTTGATAACGTGGGAGGAGGAGGTAACGTGTGTAAGATAATAATGGGGAGAAAGAGGGAGGTCAACGTGTGTACATTGATAACGGGGATAGTGGGGGGAAGCCGTGTGTACGTTGATAACAGGGGGCCAGGCCCCCAGCATGCTCATTGATGACGTCAAGGCAGGCAGTTGCCATTTGGAATTTTGGCGCCCGGAGCAAACGCCGGTTTGCCCTTTCCCTCGCCCTATATCTGGCCTTGTCCAGCTCGTTACATACAGTACACACCGACCTCTATCTGCATGATCTGCGCCTGCGTGTCTGCGATGGCGTCGCGCAGGTAGCGCAGCAGGTGGTGGTGGTCGGGCTCGGCGGCGGGGCGGCGCGCACGCTCGCGCTCCCGCAGCAGGCGCTCCAGCGCGCCCTCCAGCTCGTTACATACAGTACACACCGACCTCTATCTGCATGATCTGCGCCTGCGTGTCTGCGATGGCGTCTCGCAGGTAGCGCAGCAGGTGGTGGTGGTCGGGCTCGGCGGCGGGGCGGCGCGCACGCTCGCGCTCCTGCAGCAGGCGCTCCAGCGCGCCCTCCAGCTCGTTACATACAGTACACACCGACCTCTATCTGCATGATCTGCGCCTGCGTGTCTGCGATGGCGTCTCGCAGGTAGCGCAGCAGGTGGTGGTGGTCGGGCTCGGCGGCGGGGCGGCGCGCACGCTCGCGCTCCCGCAGCAGGCGCTCCAGCGCGCCCTCCAGCTCGTTACATACAGTACACACCGACCTCTATCTGCATGATCTGCGCCTGCGTGTCTGCGATGGCGTCTCGCAGGTAGCGCAGCAGGTGGTGGTGGTCGGGCTCGGCGGCGGGGCGGCGCGCACGCTCGCGCTCCCGCAGCAGGCGCTCCAGCGCGCCCTCCAGCTCGTTACATACAGTACACACCGACCTCTATCTGCATGATCTTCGCCTGCGTGTCTGCGATGGCGTCTCGCAGGTAGCGCAGCAGGTGGTGGTGGTCGGGCTCGGCGGCGGGGCGGCGCGCACGCTCGCGCTCCCGCAGCAGGCGCTCCAGCGCGCCCTCCAGCTCGTTACATACAGTACACACCGACCTCTATCTGCATGATCTGCGCCTGCGTGTCTGCGATGGCGTCTCGCAGGTAGCGCAGCAGGTGGTGGTGGTCGGGCTCGGCGGCGGGGCGGCGCGCACGCTCGCGCTCCTGCAGCAGGCGCTCCAGCGCGCCCTCCAGCTCGTTACATACAGTACACACCGACCTCTATCTGCATGATCTGCGCCTGCGTGTCTGCGATGGCGTCTCGCAGGTAGCGCAGCAGGTGGTGGTGGTCGGGCTCGGCGGCGGGGCGGCGCGCACGCTCGCGCTCCCGCAGCAGGCGCTCCAGCGCGCCCTCCAGCTCGTTACATACAGTACACACCGACCTCTATCTGCATGATCTGCGCCTGCGTGTCTGCGATGGCGTCGCGCAGGTAGCGCAGCAGGTGGTGGTGGTCGGGCTCGGCGGCGGGGCGGCGCGCACGCTCGCGCTCCCGCAGCAGGCGCTCCAGCGCGCCCTCCAGCTCGTTACATACAGTACACACCGACCTCTATCTGCATGATCTGCGCCTGCGTGTCTGCGATGGCGTCGCGCAGGTAGCGCAGCAGGTGGTGGTGGTCGGGCTCGGCGGCGGGGCGGCGCGCACGCTCGCGCTCCCGCAGCAGGCGCTTCAGCGCGCCCTCCAGCTCGTTACATACAGTACACACCGACCTCTATCTGCATGATCTGCGCCTGCGTGTCTGCGATGGCGTCGCGCAGGTAGCGCAGCAGGTGGTGGTGGTCGGGCTCGGCGGCGGGGCGGCGCGCACGCTCGCGCTCCCGTAGCAGGCGCTCCAGCGCGCCCTCCAGCTCGTTACATACAGTACACACCGACCTCTATCTGCATGATCTGCGCCTGCGTGTCTGCGATGGCGTCGCGCAGGTAGCGCAGCAGGTGGTGGTGGTCGGGCTCGGCGGCGGGGCGGCGCGCACGCTCGCGCTCCCGCAGCAGGCGCTCCAGCGCGCCCTCCAGCTCGTTACATACAGTACACACCGACCTCTATCTGCATGATCTGCGCCTGCGTGTCTGCGATGGCGTCTCGCAGGTAGCGCAGCAGGTGGTGGTGGTCGGGCTCGGCGGCGGGGCGGCGCGCACGCTCGCGCTCCCGCAGCAGGCGCTCCAGCGCGCCCTCCAGCTCGTTACATACAGTACACACCGACCTCTATCTGCATGATCTGCGCCTGCGTGTCTGCGATGGCGTCGCGCAGGTAGCGCAGCAGGTGGTGGTGGTCGGGCTCGGCGGCGGGGCGGCGCGCACGCTCGCGCTCCCGCAGCAGGCGCTCCAGCGCGCCCTCCAGCTCGTTACATACAGTACACACCGACCTCTATCTGCATGATCTGCGCCTGCGTGTCTGCGATGGCGTCGCGCAGGTAGCGCAGCAGGTGGTGGTGGTCGGGCTCGGCGGCGGGGCGGCGCGCACGCTCGCGCTCCCGCAGCAGGCGCTTCAGCGCGCCCTCCAGCTCGTTACATACAGTACACACCGACCTCTATCTGCATGATCTGCGCCTGCGTGTCTGCGATGGCGTCGCGCAGGTAGCGCAGCAGGTGGTGGTGGTCGGGCTCGGCGGCGGGGCGGCGCGCACGCTCGCGCTCCCGTAGCAGGCGCTCCAGCGCGCCCTCCAGCTCGTTACATACAGTACACACCGACCTCTATCTGCATGATCTGCGCCTGCGTGTCTGCGATGGCGTCGCGCAGGTAGCGCAGCAGGTGGTGGTGGTCGGGCTCGGCGGCGGGGCGGCGCGCACGCTCGCGCTCCCGCAGCAGGCGCTCCAGCGCGCCCTCCAGCTCGTTACATACAGTACACACCGACCTCTATCTGCATGATCTGCGCCTGCGTGTCTGCGATGGCGTCGCGCAGGTAGCGCAGCAGGTGGTGGTGGTCGGGCTCGGCGGCGGGGCGGCGCGCACGCTCGCGCTCCCGCAGCAGGCGCTCCAGCGCGCCCTCCAGCTCGTTACATACAGTACACACCGACCTCTATCTGCATGATCTGCGCCTGCGTGTCTGCGATGGCGTCGCGCAGGTAGCGCAGCAGGTGGTGGTGGTCGGGCTCGGCGGCGGGGCGGCGCGCACGCTCGCGCTCCCGCAGCAGGCGCTCCAGCGCGCCCTCCAGCTCGGCCAGCGTGCAGCGCGCCGCCACCGCGCGCGACACCCAGCACTGCAGGCGCGACCACGCCTCGCGCGCTCCGCGCGCCCCGCGCTTGTTGCCACCTGCGATATAACCATAGACGTTATTTGTCTCCATCACTACCTTGCGTGGCTTCAAAGTTTTGACGAGACAACGGGCGGCCCGAAACAGCGACGCGCGTATATTGTCGCACCGCCGTCCCACTTCACCCGCTGTCTGACCGTAGGTTTGAGGCCGTGTCCTAAGTGGGCGATTCAACGTTATCGCAATCGCGTGCACGTAGAACTGAGCCGCACCGCATCGGATCGCTTTGCGATATAAATGCGATGCAGTGCTACCTTGCTTTTCTATCCTATGTGGGTAAATAATGCAAACACGATCGCGAAGCGATCCGATGCAGACGTGCGAATTAAATGAGATGCGGTGCGACGCGGCTATTCTATCCTACGTGGGCGAATCAAACGAACACGCGAATTAACGTTACTAGGTTACCAAATGCACGTAGAGTGCGTATACTTCAATAATAGACATTGAGTGTCTGTTGTTTTCACGCTGCGAAGTGTCATTTAGCGTTCGTATCGTAGATCGCTCAACGTAGAACGCAGTGTTATTGACATTGGTGAAAGGTTGTAAAAACAATTCTGCCATATCTCTATAGAATGAAAAATCTTAATTTTTCATTCTAGTAAATATGTAAGCAAATAGTGATCAATCAAAATACATTGATAGATACACGCAGATATATAATAATAATTTTAATTATTTATTTTAGAATAACAACTAAATTAAAATGTTATAAAATTACACTAACCATGTAGCCTTCCCGCTGCTCTACTGCTTAGTTTATCTCGATGTCCACGTCTTAGTAATGAAACCTCTTCTTGTTTACGACGCAATACCTAAAATAAAACAATAAATAACATAATTTATACATTCATTAGGTAATTTTATATTTATTCAGTAAATATTTTAACATACCGCTTCTTTCATTTTAGTTTCAGCTTCTAATGATCGTATCAGGTTGGCGTTCTTACGAGATTCTTTACGGAGTTGTGCCACCTATAACAATGGAACAGTGACAATAAACATAAATATACACACTCGTAATTAGTAAAATTACACATTAATAAAACATACCTCTTTAGCTCTAGCCGCTTCAGATTGTGCGTGACGTTTAGCTTCTTCACGCATTCGTTGAACTAATTTTACCTGGAAGTATCAAAATCAAATCAAATCAAATCATTTAATCAGTTTAAATAAAAGTAAAATTTTTTAGTGGCCTAATATTAATACAAAACAGGTATAATAATGTTAGTTGCCTGTACTGGGAGTATTCCTGTATCACAGGCGGTTTATGTGCTAATTTTATAGTATAACAGATTCATGTACACTTAAATTGAGTATACAAGAGAATTGCTTAAAAATCGTTAATGGACTGGACTGCATTTAAACAAAACAAATGTCATCATTAAAGTATGCATGTCCAGGCATGTCATTCACGAGTATGTTCATTCAGAGCTAAAAAGAGCGATGAAATGCGACAGTACGGTGATGCGCGCTGTGTGCTGTCACGTTCTGTCGCTTTTTCTCGAGAGTTCAAGCACTATGTCGGTGGATCGGCGCATAAGATGGGGTACTACCTTGTCCCGCTTCATGTTGTGCAGCTCGTTCTTCAGCGTGCAGATCTGCTGCGCGGTGTGCTGCTGCGAGCGCTGCAGGCGCGTGTGCTCGCGCTGCGCCGCCTGCAGCCGCTTTAGTTCTCGCGACATGGCGCCAACGCGTCGTTCATACTCCTCCTTCACGCGCTTTAACTTGTCGCTCGGCGGCGATGCTTGTGTTGCTAGGAAAACATTTATATCTCACTCTATTTGCATAATTTGCTTTTCTTCTTATTGCTATTAGTAATTCGTATGACTAACAGATACTTGCGAGAACGGTTCATTTCCTTGGAAATTCATAAAACCACTAAGCTATACTCTTATTTTCAAAGGATCTCTATCCGTAGAATCTACACGATTTCAATTACGGACTTTGATAGGGCATTAGATATAGTCGACCACAACATTTACTTAAACAAAAGCTAGGGACTTGTGGTAATCTACGCTTAGTTAAAATGATGCAAATCCTACTGCCGTAATTGATCACAATTTGTTTTATAAAAGGTGCCAAATCTTTTGCAAGAATAATGCCACTCGGAGTGCCTCAAGGCTCACACTTTGGCCCACTGTTCTTTTCGATTTTCACTGATGATTGATGAAAATACACGTCATAAAATTGTCGACTTATTCCGAGGGCTTCCAACTGTACAAAGTTATTTGAAGCCTGAATCTACTGTACAAAGTTATTTTCAGCCTGATTCTAGAAACGGAATCAGTGCAGTGCTTGTTAAATGTGCAAGTCGACAACAATATTTTACAAAGTACAATCCCTTCTGGAATACTGTAGTCAGATATAGTCTCTCACGTGCCATCTATAAACAACTTAGAACGACTTTAAATTATTAAATACTTACTAAGTGAAGCGAGCACTTTATCCTTTTCATCATTAGTGGCTTTGATTTGATGATGTAGTGTATCGAGCCTCTGTTCATAGTGCGTACGTAGCGCGGCCAGGCGACGCTGTGATAATTCCAACTGTTCGATCAGACGAGCTTTGGTGTCGATGTCTTCGCTTAATGCTGCTAATTGAGCTGATAGGGCACGTTGTCCTAAAAGATATGGATAAATGAAAACTCAAAATGTTCACTTTATGTGAAACAATTTAATCTAAATGAGCAATATTTTTTACTGCTATCAGTATATGACATATACTACTAATTGGATACAAACTACAGAAGTAGTGGTTAAAATCACGTCGCTCCTAATTCCGAGCCGTCTTTTAAGATATCGAATATTTATCGATACCTAAATAATAGTCAAACTCTGATTTATATCTAAACTTTACGCAAACAATCTTTACCTTTAGTCTCCGAGTCCTCATCTTCCGAATCACTAGGGTCTCCTTCGCCGTCAGAAGGTTCAGAATCATCTGCACTCTCTCCTTCAGCCCTCTCCCTCTCTCCCATAGGTCTGTCATCCACTGCACTAGTCATGCTTTCACTCATATTTAGTTTCCGCTGGAACTCTAGTTCACCCATACTGCGAGCTAGAAGTTCTTTTTCCTAAAATACGAAGAGATAACAAATAAAATGCGTATTTTTTATAAAAATAAGGTGACCAACAAGCATATGACCCGCCTGATGGTAAGCAGTTACCGTGGCCTATGAACGCTTGCAACATCAGAAGTATCACTAGCGCGTTGCCGACCCTGTTAAAAACATTTTAACTCCTTTCTTTAAAAACTCTATGTTGTAATCTCTCATGTGAGTCAATATCATTATTTAAATTTTTGCACCATATTCGTCACGCTTAGCTGGTAGAATGGCAATCAGTCTTATCACAAGAATTTGCTATTTTTATTATGTTGTACAATTCCTGTCTTCTTATATGATAGTTTGAACATTCGATTGACTAATATATGTATAAACTTCGCTAGTGATCTATGCTTGTTTGAAATGCTTACCTTGTACAATTCACGTTTGGCATCGTCAATAATAACGGAGGGGTCATGCACCGACTCGTGTCGCGTTCTCGCAACAGTTACTTCCCTACGCCTGCTAGCTTCATACATGGCAGTCGCCTCCATCAATTGAGCTCTCAGGTCTTCTATCTCGGTTATATAGCCCTGGTAATGTTAGAGGAAAATATAACTTAACATTACGTAATTAAAGTTGATTTTAAATTGTACTATCTATATTTCTAGAATAGGGAATATGAGCAAAATCGCAAATACGTATTTTAACAACAAAGAATATACTCAATAGAAATTGCATAGATAAGTGTTTTAGAAGTAGCACATTTTTTTATCGCTTATGGCACTCTATAATAACTACTCGCGTTTGTATATTACTTATTCTACTATTTACAAGAACAAATATTACCTGTACTAGGGCAGTTAGTGAGCAGTCATTCGCATCAGGACTGCTATCCTTAGGCGCCCAGTTGCCCAGTGCTTTCTCGGACAACAACTCACTATTCCTCGCAGACAATTGTTCTATGGTACCCTGCATAGCCTTCACTCTTCTACGTAAAGATTCTACCTCGCCGGTCAGAATAGCGTTTTCTTGGACAACGTCACTCCAACCCTCTTCGCCGTTTTCTGATACTACTCGTTTACCCTGATAGAAAAAAAAATACCTTAAATATATGTAAATAAGCACTATTTGTGGTCTAGGACGTTAGGCGCTTTCAATATTTGTATTATGACGATTGAGTTCATCAACCAATTTTATTGTTAAAACTAAAATTATAAAGCTATGAAGTTATAGTACTCTTTTAATAAATAGTAAGATAATTAAGGCCTACCATAGATCGGTACATTAGTAATCACCTAGTGCTTTTTCTCATAAATAAAACATTATGAATTCAAAATTGGCAAATTACCAGTTAAGACCGTTTTATATTGATAATATTAAACTTTATTTATTTCATAGTAAATCAAAGAGATATTTCTAGGTTCTTGTTGGACTGACTTAAAGTTACCTGTTTATATTCAGCCAACTCCAGCTGTAACCTCGCCACCTCTTGCCTCAGCTGGTGTATAGTCCGCGATGTCAGATCTTGGTTCACAATGCATCTATTCTTAATATTCCTCGCTCTATTCGCGTACTTCAACGTATTCAGCGTCTCCATGAAGTCCCTGTCGCTGGGCGATACGCAAGCTATCATCACAGTGTTGCTGTTACCTCCTAAAGAGTCTTGCAGCAATCGAGTGAGCTTAGAGTCTCTGTATGGAACGTGGAGTACTCTGCGAGATTTGTCTCCTAGAGCTGATATGACGTTGCCTAAAGCTAGAAGGCCGCAGTTTATTGATATCCCTTCACGTGCGCGTTCTCCTGTTGCTCCTGTGCAACACATAGTTACCATGTATAAAGCGTTCAAGGCACAAAACATAAAAATGTGATGATGAAATTAAGCATCACTCAAATATATGTCTTATCTTTATGATTTATAGTTGAATTTAGAAATGACGTTTGGATATGATTGCATGCAATGCAATAAAATCATGTACCGTAAAACAAAGTGAAGAAAAAACTAATTTTATATGGATAACTAAAAGAGATTGTACAAAATAGCCACATACCTGTACGCTTCAATCTTTCAGAGCCGGCTAAATCAACAAAATGAAACTTCGCTGTCAATGTTTCATATTGTTCGGGAGTTTCACTATCGGCATCCTTTTCTGTTCCGTCCTGGTCAGCTGCTAGCCTCCTTTGTCGTAGCAAGAGCGTGAAAACGGCGTGTGATCGAGATGAGGATGAGTTCATGTTTGTAGCGGCCGTGGTTCTTGCTAAAGCGCCTGCTCTTAAAGCCCCTAAAGCTTCTTTTGAACCTCTGACTGCTCGCATTGAAGCTCCTATGATTCGCACTCCACCACAGCCATCTTCTGTGATTCGCAGTGCTCCCTGAGACGAAAATTGATATTTGAAAACCGGCTAACATTTTCGTAGCCTTAGTTTACCTCTAAGATTACGCCTACTTTTCTCAGCTATATAAAAATTTAAGTGAGACTGTTGCTTGCGGGGCATAATATTGGATTACAATCCGAATTGAATAAAATGGCATTTGGCTTTCAGTACCGTTTCGTCTGTAAACTTCTTTTCATTTAACCTGATCATATTAACTAAGGGAGAATTGAGCATGGCAGCCGCATGTGAGGACGTACTATATCGCCGATGTATAAGTATTTTGTAGCCATATAGGTATATCACCACCTTAATATGACATACAAACATACATTTTGTTTAAAATAGACTGCACTTGAAGTAGTTCACTTACATTTGGCTAGTGAATCACTATGTGCTATTTTAAAGTAGGTAAGTCTACAAATTATTTTTATATCGCTTTTGACTCATCAATAAAAAATCATAAGCTGCAGTTATTAAGAAGTTGAATAAATGTGAAACGGATTAATCTATATCTACTATCTATACATATAATAAAATTGGAGTGTCTGTTTGTAATATTGAAATAACTGTTTTTTACTACATACATATGAATATATATACGGTACATACACCAAAATGACATTTTTACAATTTTTGTCTGTCTGCCTGATGGTTACGGGTAATCTCTGAAATGGCTGGACCGATTTTGACGGGACTTTTATTGGCAGGTAGCTGATGTAATAAGTAACTTAAGGCTACGTTATTTTAGAAAATTCTTTTAATTTAAAACAATAAAGTAATGTTGATCGACTGTTAGCCGGAACGAAGTTCGCCGGATCAGCTAGTTAAACATATAAACCGTAAGAGTTTGTTTCTTTGATGTTTGTTTATACGCGCTAATCTCTGGAACTACCGATTGGATTTGAAAATTCTTTTTGCGTATGATAGCCTAGTTCTCGAAGAAGGTTATAGGCTATGTAACATCACGCTACTGGCGACGGGAGCTGAGCAGGATGAAACCGCGCTGCGGAAAGCTAGTAATATAATATAATATCTCAACGACTAGACACAACGCCATCTAGATCCAAAGTATGCATATAATATTATAGCTATGAGTTCTAAAATGCAGATATACATACTCACTTAAATACTTTTTTGTAAATACATACATATATACAAAGACCCAGACCAATGCAAATAAACATGTTCATGCACACAAATATTTGTACTGAGCGGCATTTGAACCCGCGAACTCTGCTTAATAGTCCGTACACAGTTCCACCGAACCACAAATAAACTTTTCTCTTATAAGTATAAAGCGAAGTCGCTGGTTTTTTCTGTTTCTTCACTAACTTATTCCAAATCAGGCAACGAATGTTATACAATTTTCACTATCGTTCAGAGGATTTCTTTCAAAAGGTTCGGTTTAAAATAATCTTTATTTCTTATTTAAGACACTTAATTGTCACTTACATTAATGTCCATTATCAAAGTAAAAAAAAACCCACACGCTTTTCACTACCGACTCGATTATACATATTCTACTACTTTTTTTGTATACATAGTTTACATAGATATTATATAAATAAAAAAAGCATATTATAGTAGAGTAACACCGATATTTTTGAAGATTTGTAATCTGGTCGTTAAACTAATCAGTACTCATGTGCTAAGTCGGCAATGGTCACTACGTTTCAGTAATACTTTGAGATTGTGCTCGAATAATGTCTTATTAACACAGCATTAGCGTTTCCATACTGTAATCTACGAAATTAAGCACCGCGCACGTGTACATGATCTGGTCGTTAAACTAATCAGTACTCATGTGCTAAGTCGGAAATGGTCACTACGTTTCAGTAATACTTTCAGATTGTGCTCGAATAATGTCTCACAGCATTAGCGTTTCAATACTGTAATCTACGAAATTAAGCACCGCGCACGTGTACATGATCTGGTCGTTAAACTAATCAGTACTCCTGTGCTAAGTCGGAAATGGTCATTACGTTTCAGTAATACTTTCAGATTGTGCTCGAATAATGTCTTGTTAACACAGCATTAGCGTTTCCATACTGTAATCTACGAAATTAAGCACCGCGCACGTGTACATGATCTGGTCGTTAAACTAATCAGTACTCATGTGCTAAGTCGGAAATGGTCACTACGTTTCAGTAATACTTTCAGATTGTGCTCGGATAATGTCTTGTTAACACAGCATTAGCGTTTCCATACTGTAATCTACGAAATTAAGCGCCGCGCACGTGTACATGATAAATTAATTTATGGCGCGCTTGTAAAGATAAAATGCTAAGTGTTCTCATGTGAAACAACTTACTTTTATTAATAGAACATGTCACTGATTTGGCATTTACTACAGAGTGTTAACAGTTAACATGTAACACATTTGTTCAATGATTTATGAGCTTGGTTATAATCGCCAGTATGTGATTTGGTATGCATACATACAAAGGCATAACTGAAGTATACAACATATACCTACTATGAAATTTTAAAAAAATGATCAAGTATTTTATAGTTGGTACATAACGTAATCCTTCCACAAGTCTTCAATACATAGCAATGTTACAAAAATGCATAACATTTAGCAACTATTCTCGCAAACATACAACAAATATTTACAAACCTCGACGTGTTCCTACATACTCAGACGCATTCATAAACATTCAAACAAACAAAACATTTTAAACATTCATATGGTGACTTGCGATATTTTTATTATATTAAAGAAGGACCTCTTAAAGCTGCTAGTTATAAGCTACCCCGGTACCAACTTGCTATCATAGTAATTACGATGGTGCCCACCACTCTAATCTCTTACTTCACAGACAGGGAGTAGTTTGGTAGCCAAATAAAGTCAATTGTATCGACTATGAACGTTCCATCTCTATTTCCAAATGTATCTGGATCATTTTGACTTTTTGTAGCATAGATTTAAATAATTCTAACGCACTTTTTGGTTTTTAGTTTTTTTTTTAAAAACAACTAGGTAACTAGGCAAATAACATTATTTTTGGCACATCCATACGGAAATACCTCGTTTATATTACTGTGACTATACATATAAACAGTCGTGCTATTCATAACAAAAACAACACAAACTCGTTCTAGGTTATATTTTGATCACACTTATGATTTATTATAAATTGATATGAAAGAATAAAACCTTTTAAAATTGGTAATAAGTAGAACATGTTATTTTGAAGAAATCATTTGTAAGTTTCTAAAGAGTTTGAGCGATCGAAGAAGTAAGAAAATTCAAACTGCATTAATGCATTGAAGAACATTCCAAACCAAGATATTTTAGTTCCTGCAGTACTATATTTGTAAATAGATACGTTATTTATTCAAATCATGATACTATGAAACGGATCTGAATGGGTTTTGCCCTAAATGGTGTTCTAACGTAAACAATCTATGATCAGGCGAATATATTAACATAGGCCTCCCATAGTTGGTAAACGGACTGTACTATGCACTGTAAACAACTCACTTATTTTTGTATGAATGACGGCAAATACTTGTCGATCCTCGAAGCTTGTAGGTAGTCTAGAACCACAGGATTACATGAATAAACATTGCCTAGTCTTCATCCACAAGAGCGTACCGCAGTTTAGAACACAATCAATGTCCAGAAGTCTAAATGAAGATGGTAAAATTCCACCCAAAGATTCATCATTGTTACTCCTAAAGGTAGGCGATGAGCAGAGGTCAAACCTTTGCAAATATCGAGCTATCTACACCTATACTTAAACTGAAATAAAATCTGGCATATAAAAACCATTTTTGGTTAGGCAGGTATATTACCGTAAATTGATGATGAGTTATTTTTTGTCGTTTTATTAAATTTAAAATTTAACCTTTACAAACCTTTCCAAAAGGATCTTTAGCAGGATCTAATAGATCCACTATATCTTCATTATACAGCTCTATGAACTGCGCTTGCACAGAGAACTCGGGAGGTAGTTGGCCTTGGGCACGAGCTTCTTCAGCTCTAGCTTCGGCGCCTGCGAACAGATCGCGGATGGCTCGAGGAATGATACCACGCCTCTCTTCGTCACCATCACCCTCACCTTCCCAGCCGCTGCCCATTGTGTATGTTTTGCCGGAGCCAGTCTGCAAACAAAACAAATGAAAATATTAAATCATTGACTTTGACTTTGACTTCCAGGTGGCCGTCTTTCAGCTGATGATGATTTTCTACACAGATATAATATTGCTAGTATGCCTAAGGTCTTTGCAGTTGTCATTTTATACGGCATGTTATACGAGAAATTTCTACTCATATATGTATTTGTACTCGGTTGTACGCGTATAGCCTTTTATGCTTGATTGTGTAATTAAATTTGTGACATATTTATTACTGAGATTTAATATTAATTCATCAATAAGTGACATCATATCAACTTTAATGTAGAGAAATATAAAAAAACTATCGTTTGCTGGATTTTGTCATGAAAAAAAAAAAGACATCAGCTCCAGCGTAGATTGAAAATAACAACAAAAGAGAATATATTTCACGTGCGTAGTTCCTCGTTTTATATACGACTAGAAAACGAACAAGCCCTTGCAAATAGGCTGCGCCTCACGGCTTGGCCCGCGTCGAAAAATGTGTTTTGTCTCCCTCGGAAACCAGACCGATTTTCGGGATAAAAATGTCCGTCTGCGGCACCGAATCTATCTATATACCAATTTTCATCGGAATCGGTTTAGCCGTTTAGGCACTGAGTGGTAACAAACACACACACACACAAACTTTTGTATTTAAAATATTAGTAGGATCATAATTATATTAAAGATTCATCGTACACATGGCGCTCAACGTGTTAACTTATACTCACTGTTAAAATTCTCGTGCAACATTAAGATTTGATTGCAATCGTTACAAGTCGTGAAAACTGGCCAATATTGGCAATGCGAGTGAAACTAATTGGTAGACAGCCGTTTTAATAGAAATGTGCGATGTAGATGAGCGTAAACGAGACCAAAGCTAAGCTACGGAACAAGACAAGTGTCTATTGCTACCAAAGCTGTGAATCGGAGCAAATAGGATGTGCTAGAAAGATATTTTTTTTTAGAAAAATACTTCAACTGTTTTAGGCCTCAAGATTGCATGTCCAGCTAGCTTCAATGGATATCAAAGTACTATAAAGTATTTTTAGTGGATAAATCTTTACCTATGCTTGTTACAAACATAACGTTCGTGTTATGCGGTAAAATTGCCGTCTTTTCTAAAAAATACGATGTTCAGCTTGGTGATTGATGAACTGTCTACGATTCATTTAACGTACTGAGTCTCTACTCTAACATAGTTAAAAACTATGGTAAGGATTATATTGACGGATAGATCTTACGCTTAGCAAGTCCGCACATCTCCGAATGGAAAGACGTAGAATATTCTACAGAGTATTAACGAAGAATTAACCGCCATCTGAATATTCCGGAAACATTTACTGGCGGATTGTTGCGTTAATTATTTAATAAATGAAGAAATACGCGTGACGGTGTTCAGTTCTCACGGTCACGCCGGGTAACCATCAAACTCACTTTCTAAACGCGTGACTTACAAGTGCCATTAAGCGTATGGTATACCATCTATTACCTCAGTGTTCTTTGCCAACTGCCTTCATATTGCGACAAAATTTGACTCAAATTCGATAGACAAATCGATGTGATTTAGTCGATTTCCTTTAGTTTTGTTGATTAATTGTTATGGTGTGGCAATGGTAATGTTATGTGCAGATTCATGAAGGTTATTTGCTTGTAGAGATAGTGATAGAACGGCATATACTCGTAGCTACTGTCTTTTTATTCACTAGTTATCAACAAATTCTGGTTTAGCAGTACCACTTTCTGCAGGTCAACGTCTGCGAACGTACTAATATTTTTATATAATGTTTTCAAATTATCGAATACGGAAATCGGTCAGTTAATTTCTACACTACAGATAAGTGCGTTCTAGTGTGTGTACAGTAGAAATCGAAAATCATAACGGATTAGTTTATTCATTCAGGGCAAGCCTGATAAGGAAAGTGTATAGTCATAAAGTGGTGCCTTTACAGAACAGACTATAGTTATACAATTGTTTAGACTTTTAGTAGAGAGTAAGTTCGATAAGTTGGATTGTCCACGACGTCTATAGTAGCAATATGCTTGAACAGATATGAGCGTTTTTCGCACTGAGAAATTAGCATTTACATTGTAGTAATGTTCTGGCCCAGTAAAATTTACTTAATCACATTATTACGATAATGATTTCCAATGGACTTTAGTATTTGGCAGCAGTGGAGATTTACCTACGGCTGCGAGTATTGTGTTAAGTTTTTTATTCGATGGTGGCAGCTGTAGGCAAAAGTGTCTCGGACATAACCAACTGCGTTCCTCAAGCTTCTGTTCCAGGAGCGAAAGTTATCAGGTAGACTACTTGTGCGAGTCTAACCAAATACAATAAAAATAAAATACCATTGTGGGTCGAAATAGTGATCATAACACACAAATACTAATTACGTCCGAAGCTGTTAGCTATTTATTGTGTTTATCGTTCACATCAGGCGTCCGTCTGTCTGTCGCGGCTGACGTGACTGGAATACAACGTGTGACTTGGCAACAATAACGATTTACAATTATATAATATTTTTAAAGTGAGAAAAAATCCCACGTTCGTGACAGAAAGCTGATATCGCAATCAGATAAAGAACTTAGAGAAAGCACTGAGCAGAGATGCGTCTAATCATACATGTTTTAATTGTGAGATAGAACAGACTGTAATGATGAGGAGATTTCTAGCTAGTTATTTTGAAAATACTGAGACAATAGAAAGGCTAGAATGTGGTAGGTGCTTTTACTTTGCTTTGTGTCCAACAAATGCCAATATTGTTTGCGATTTTAATGACTTGGTGATAAAGCGTCTGTAAAACGCAGAACAATATTTGAGACGTGATGGACATTTTGATTATAAGATACAGAACAGTTACATTAGTATTAATTACGCACTTTGTTGCTGTATTTACTGCGTTAAAAAAATGAACAATTTTAAAATTGATCATTATGACTTAAATTTACTTGTTTTACTTTAGAAACTTATATGATAATTAATTGAATTTTAACTACTCTAGTCATCGTGCAGTCTAGTCTAGTATTGATGGTCCGTCAAGCTTTGGTCAACACTTCCACTTTGTCGGACCCAATTTAATCAGAGAACAGCATGTCAGTGGTACGTAGCTACAAAATGCCTTCATCATACCAGTCCGTTATTATCCTACTGCAGGAAAAGGCCTCTTCTCTTAAAGAAGGCATGAGCTTTGATCGCCACGCTTGCTTAATCTGGGTTTCAGTTTATCAATATTTTTTACCATCATTAAGTACGGACAAAAAGGTTTTCGATGAAGTTTCAAATAATTAGAATTTCATGGCTTTATTACCTCCTACCGAGTGTAGTCAAATAGCATAAAATCGAAACGACGTGTTTGAGAATATCAAGTTGCCAAGTAATATTGAATTACTGTGATCTTGATCTTGGCGGGTCTCTGATCATAGAAGCAATATGACGTAATGAAAACTGATTGGATGAATTAAGGATATGCTCACTGACAATATTGGTAGTCCTAGGTGGTCCACAAGATCTTAAGAGCATCAGAAGCAGTTCTCTATAGTGCAACTTTGTCACCGTGTAAAAAAGTCGATTCGTCTTTTAAATAGGAGATGCTACTTTTAAGATAGCTTTCGTGTACAGGATGCCGAGTGGGAGTTGTTTTTACGTTAACGCGATCGAAACGTTTACCGCGTTTGGCTCTCTGATTGGTTAAGAGTTTGGAGCAAGCCAATCGGAGTACCGAACGTCATAAACTTGTTGAAACAAATTCGCACTAGGCCCTCAGATGAATATAAAATCGATAGGAAAACAACCCACGACAAATAGTGTTGTAGTGACCATTTAAATCGACCGTATGTAATGTTTATTACATACTTCGATAACTAACTAAGTGAATATTTCTAGTAATATTCTTTATACGCTTACATCATCGCTCGTATATGAAGACATTGGTGCACGATGATGTACCTTTGTCGTAGTACATACTGTATACGTTAGGTAAGACTATTGTGTATTGTAATATGTACTGTGCAAACAGATTCTGCTGCATCATTATTTGCTAAACAATTATCAATCGATGGCGAAAACATTGAACAAACACTGGCGAGGACCAGTGGCCTGTTTTTCAATTGATCATTAACAGTCAAAATTGTAATCACATTGCAAATAAAGAAAAGCTCTTCTGCTATCAATATAGTGAAAATAACTTTTCTCAAAGAGATCGCCAGCGACATAAAAAGGTTACTAAGTTGGTCGAAGAGCTTGGTGGAACGAATAAACGATATCGGCAGTACTTGGGTAGGTAATGTTTCTATGATGGTTGGTATAATACACTAATACATTACATTTAGGAAGTTAAATTTTTATTGAATCTGAAATAAAATTAGAATTTATTGTATTGATATAGGTCAAGGAGTTATTTAAAAAAAAAACGTGTCGCGTAAGTGGGTTTCGTCGATAAATACGCCTGTGTGTATAAGTAGTTTTTGGCATTAATTTGTCGGTCTTTATTTATATATCGCCTACATTCGTCCCGTTATAGGTCAAGCACGATTAAAATAATATTTTGGTTCCAATGTTGCTACAATTTTACTAGTGTAAATATGATCAACTTTAGTTGGTAAAGTAGGTTAAAACAGGTTAAAAGTTTGTACGACGTGATCTCTAATAACCCGATTTTGAAAATTCCTTCTATAATGGCAACCCCACCTTATTTTTGAGTAGGAATCATAAAAATAGAAACGTATAGTTTAAAAGAAAAAGTTGCTGAGGTTGTAATCATGGTTAAGATATAATGACTACCAGAAAACGGGCAGTTTTTTTACACCCTCTCTGCCATGCGTTTCTTTAGGTGCAGCGACGACGGCCTTTTTGTGCGTTCGAGTCTGAAATTAATCAAAGTTTAGAGTATAATTATTGGTAGCCGCAGACTCGATTACACAAAAAGTCCGTCGTCTGCGCAGCGCCTTACGGTCAGCTCCTTACCAACGTCTTCAGGTTGATAAGGAGGTCAAGTATTAGATGCTGCTAGTGTAATTGTAAAGTTAAATACTAGTGAATCTAGTTATTTTATTAGTAGTAGTATAGCAATAGTATTATAATATGACATCACCAATGAAAGAAATATTAATTCGATTCGCATAATTAAACGAATGTTCACTATTTTTAGGTTAATATATCGATAAATATGTTTCTTTCGTAATAGTTATATTATTACGCCAATACAAACTATTTTAACAAGTAGGTGTGCAATCAATTAGTTTTTAATCAATGTTCAAGGTACAAATGAACGTTTTAAAACCAGTTTCTCCCTGTTTGTTCATGACATAATGTTATGTCACAAGTTATAATATTATGTTATTATAAAACACTTTCGTCTATGTAGTGTTTTATACTTGTTGGTTATAGGATGTTTAAAGTACATAAATATTTAAGAAGTGAATGTAGTTAGAGTACAACCTACTTTCAGTTTCCACAGGATCCCTATTTAATACAAAATATTTATACAGGGCCTGATTATGCTTTGTGTCCTTTAATTGTTAATTATATGTTTGTAAACTACACCGCGATAGCTTGTTCTTTAGTACAGTAGTTGTCGTTTGTCTTTGTCTTTTGTCAGTATTTGTCTTTAAATTTAGTTTTGAGAAGTTCTCATCAAAATGGACAGCTTTAATAATAATAAAATCGCTCGACGCTCTTGCTTTAAATACGGACAGCAGTTAACCGAACGGCACGATGTTTACTCTGATGTCACCTGCGTGAAATAAGACGACTTAACGCGGAACTGATTCAAATTGACGCAGTGTATCTCGTCCTTAACTAACTTAATGCTCTATTAGGTATGTTAATGCGTAATTAATACTGAGGGTCGTAAAGAAAATATGATATCAGCAAGAACCGATGACATTATGTTAGATTATAAACGGAAAATCTAGAAAATGCAGTATCGTTAGAACTTCCACTATTCATTTCGCGTATCTTTGTGTTCAGAGTCATTTTCTTCAATGATTTGACCGTTGGATAGGTTTTGATACGTTGCGTATTTTTAACTGCAACATCGACTTTAGTTGACACAATATCCTCCTCATCTTATCAGAAACACAGTTGCATAGTCGCAATGTAACTCGTCCTTAAATATGCAATAACGATTATTTCTTAGAGTATGTATGTATGTAAGACAAGTCTTTAACAATAATTCTGTACGTGCTAATGTGCATATTATTTGCAACATATTAATATTCCTCGTGTCGGTATACCTACTCGTTTACATAAATGAATAGTGTTATTATAGAAAATAGTGATTGACTAAGAATAGAGGTGGTTTTGTAAATAGTTTGTTAATGTCATGCAACTAATGAAAAGTACAGAAAGTAGTGTCCATAATTAATACTTCATTATAGGTCTACTAACTATTGTATAACTTTATGAAATGCAATAAAGTGTTATGGCGAAAATTATAGGATTTCCTACCGCAATTATGATGTCAATACAATAAGTAATCAGTCTAAACATTATGTTCGAACCTATAGAAAATTATGATTTATTACTAAGAAGAAAATGATATAAGTGTCTGTATTTAAAAAAGTACCTACAGTAAAGTATCTATTTACTACAATAATAATTTAGAAACTAGTTTTTATAGGTAAATAGCTTTTGCCCGCAGCTCCGCTCGCGTGAAATATCCGTTAGCGCATTTTATATTTATTTACAATTTTTTTATACATTGACAATTTTTAATACAAACTTTCATCTCCTATGCCCTTTATGCCATTTTTCCGCGATAAAAGATAGCCTATTTTGTTCCTATATCTATATCGAAACTTCATCTTTTTCTTGTTTTAGAAGTTTAGTGTTTTAGGCATAAAAGCGTAATAGATAGACAGACAGAGTTACTTGCGCATTTATAATATTAAGTATGAATAGTATGGATAATTATAAGCTACTGTAAATTCAATAATCTTAAATTGGTTAGTATCATTCATTACAATCAACTTATGCGTTTTTGCAATAGGACTTTAAATTCATTACTCAAAAGTTAAAAAGCTCTGTTTCGATGTTTCAGTACAGCGACCTCTCAATAATGATGTGTCGCGATCTTATTCGGCTTCACATCTTATTACTAACTAACCTCCCGCAGCGCGGTTTCACCCGCTTTAAGTGACATCTTTGGTTACTGCTCTGTCCCGTCCTCATAGCGTGATGTTACAAGATTTATTGAAATTAGTCTGGTAGTTCCAAAGACTAGCAGCGCGTTCAAACAAACAAACTTATTCGCTTTATATATTAGTATAGATAAAAAGAATGGTATTTTAAATGCGTAGGCATTATAAAATATTATATACACAGAATACCTATACCTATCTAAACTGCGTAATAAGATTTAGAGGCTAAACTTGCCGTATTAATAAATAAAATGAACAGAAAAAGTCAATAGTACTTAATGATTAATGACGCATTGGAAATTTATTTAAGCAGTAGTACTAAATTTAGTTAGGCGTTGAGAAGTGATGACTCCATCGCCCACTAGCTATACTACCTAGCGGTCGATACATACTCGAATCAGTGAAGGTAAAGATCAAACATCGACAGAACATATAACACAGGATAATATGCAGCCGTTCTTGTGCAGCTACCGAGATGGCTAATTCGCCAATGTGTGGCAATTATGGCAAAGCCTTCCTATCGTATATTCAGTTTCAATTCATATAAACAATGGTATATAAAACCTCTATTCTCGAAGATTCTATTAAACATGCAATTTAAGAAGTTCTTCACTTTCTTTATGAAAAGCAAGTTGACTGTACCAGTTCTGATGACATCTTTCTCAAAGGTCAGCACACGTTAAATGTCGATTCGGCAGCGGCAGCTGGAGTGGTAACCGCAATATTTAAGAAACGGGTGATTGTTGTCCATCAACTTAATGTGATTACAATAAAATTATTTCGATGATACCAGATACGTAAACGAAACGCCGCGTTATTTTCATTGCTGACATTGGCAGACGAGCAAGCCCTCGTGATGGTAAGTGGTAACTGTCGCTCATGGACGACTCAGAGTCTCTGACATGGCTCTATATGTCACTATATTTAACTTCTTGGTAATCAGTACCAATGATATTTGGGCTTTTCGTGTATAAGTCAGATTGATATACTGCCCGTGTTGTAGACATTGTAGCCGTCAGTACAATGAGGAAATGTTCAGACAAGGCTATTCCTAGCCGATTTCAACTTTAATTTTGATTAAAACTTTATGGAGCTATCCGCGGGTAGATGCTAATAAATTAAATGTAAACGTCGTCAGCGGTCCAAGCATACAATTCTTAGTCTCCACTTTCCTTATATTATTTATTAATAGGGAACTAAGTAAAGAATAACATCTAAAGAATTTATATTTTATACGATACAAAATGTAAACAACAACCAACATCTAACGTTCTTGCTAACCATGACAACTATTGAGAATAAAGTTAATTGAATTGCAAACACGTCTTTAAAATCATTTACCAGCATAACTTTACATAAACGATATGTATTGATATATCGTGATTGCAAAACTTATCATACTTATGTACTATTGATAAAAAAGATGTTTGATTGATAAGACATAATATCTGCTACTGTTTGACAAGTAAAAAATATTGTTGCAGTTTGCTATCTTATTAGAACATCCTTCGTGGATATAAAGATAACTACATGTTATGGATTTTCTACAATCTTGAGCTTATATACATGTGTATTTTCATATATTACGACTGTGTCCAAAGCTTCTAGAGATACTAGATTTAGATTGATTGAAATTATATCATAATCGTCGATCATAATCATTTTCTTAAACATTTTTTTGACCTAATGACAAATGTCTTAACGAGAAAGGCATGACTGCTTGCGGTGAGATGAATGCTTGCGGTTTATTTGCCAAATAAGCTGAAACATAACGTCAAAATTAATAAAAAAGCTTCACAAGGTTCTGGTGATCACTTGACATGTCTGGATCTATTTTGACATACAAAAATACTAGCAGTCTGTTTTACTTCCAACATAAAGTTAAACATCTGTTAATACCACATTCAGACGCAAACGCCAAACATAGAGCTGCATCTTACAACCTTGTATTAAATACAATAGATACATATTTAGTCAGGTGTAGCCCTTCGTGAGTCTTCCGTTAGCAGGTCACCACTGACCATACAAACATCAATTTTATTACAGAGATATGCACCTTATAGGTCTAGATTTAAGAGTTATATTAATATGCAAAGGGTTTATCTATGTATATTTGCAGTATTTATCTGGTGAAGGATAAAAGGCAACGGTGAGCTGGTGACGTTCCATGTTATCTTTGTTTGGCGCTCACAATGACTCACAAGTTATGATAGTGGACTACGAGATTGTGCGTTTTGTTTGCTCAGATTATGTTAGGAAAACTATCAGTTTTCCGTGTTATTTTGATGACTTTCCTTTTATGTTTCGATGCGATGCAGAGATATCTAATAGGTTTGAACGTCATTAACATAGTCTCGAATGTAGTAAGCTTGATGATAACAAGATTACGCTCACATAAAGCAATCTTCAGTTCTTCAGTCTCTGGTTAAATTTTTTAGTAAAATTAAATTTCAACTTTTAGTAAGTGTGCAGCAATGTTAAGCAAAATTAATAAACTCATTTTCTATAATAACTAATCTCTATAATAACTATATTTGTGAAACGGGTCTACGCGTGTTAGAAAATTATTATAAGATGCCATACCTCTTTATCCGACGTTTCGGTCGAATTACACCGACCATGGTCACGGGCTGACTGTCGGTCGGCAGTAAAGAGGTATGGCACCTTATATTAATTTTCTAACACGAGTAGACCCGTTTCACAAATATAGTTATGTGTACAAATCGTGTGAGTTTAAAATATTTAATCTCTATAATAACAAATAATAATAGATTTTTGAAGTAGACTTCATGTAAGTAAATTACAAAATATTTGACCTGATTCTCCAATAAATTAAACGTAATTGCATAGATAAATAAGTAGTCTAAGATTAAAGGCTAGGTACCTACTACATACTTGTCTATTTTTATGATTAACTGCTAAACATATACTTGCGTAAATATCCTAGATAAAAGTGAGATAAAACTATACAAACTACATATTTACAATAGATAACTTTAATATGACCTTCATAATATTTGACGATCGATATAATTATAGTCCTCTTCATCGATTTCGATGACGGCGTCTCCAAAAAAATACTACAGGCATGTCTTTTATGAGCCCTGATTGACTATCTAAGCCTTAGATTAGAAGTATCTCCTTAGGTTCTAAGGAGATACTTGAGGACGGCCTATGTCTAGAAGCGGACGTTTTTCGACAGAAATGATGACAATGATGTCACGCGCACGACGAGTATAGACATATTTACCGAAATCGAATTCCATTGATTTCAACGATAACGATTGAAGCCGTATTGACGTATTTGAGAATATTAGTTGCAATAAGGCATTAGGATGAATATGGTATTCATCCGAATGCAGTCATCCGAGTATGGAGACTCGGACAAGTGTGTTTGCGTCATTAGCGTCAATCGTGACAAGAGACATTACCATACGTTCAACAACAAGATATTGTAAATACACTTAAGTTTTTGAACGAAGAACCTTTCACCAATTAAATCTATGGAGAGGTTGTAATAGAAAAGCAAGACCGGCTAGACAGCTACATAAAATTATGTCCTTATAAAATAGCCATTCTATTTTATTAATTTTCGTTTAAGGATAGGATAGGTAAGGATAGGTAATAATCTTTGTTGTGTATCTAGGAAACATGTTTCCGTTTAATGATTGCTTGACACTACCTTATTTCCCTAAAGGGAAGGCAGAGACCTATGGTTAAGTGAATGTAACAAGCGGTCATAGATATAAAGGATATTATTTTCCGGATTTTAACACTCCATATTAATAGATATTCTAGGAATTCGATGCGGTAGTTTATTAGTGTACCACGCTTGCAAAGGTAATATTAAGTTATTAAAACGGTATTAAAAAAATTGCAACAATGCGGTAATAATACTTAAGAATTACGTAAACCGAACCAGTTTTACATAGCCGAGGAGCTCAATCATCTAACCTAGTAAAAAAGCAAGCTATAAAATATCAACATAATTTATTTAAATAACCTAAACAGTTCATATTACGTGTATTACTCGACAAAGAGTAACACTCTAAAAGGCATGAAATGGGAACATTAAATTTACATAGGTATTATGAGAATGAATCAACAAAACAATAAGGTCGGTAGCACACGGTTAAACGCGTAACACTTTTATGTAAGATCTGCGGTACTTATTAGAAAATATCAATGCAGCAAGTGTGTAATTGACCTAAACTGAGATGAGACATTAAGCAAAATATGTTCATTTAATAATAGACCTTTTGTACATAAAGTACGGTGGTATTTGGTATGTAATAATTCATGGGAATATTTAATAGCGTCGCATGTCGCATAAAGATTCAACAAATTGATTAATTTCGGTTTAGGATAGTTTAATTTCGTATAATTTTATGCTTGAACGTTTATTGTGATGCTTTGGTTACGACACTAACTACCAGTGTAAAATAAAAAATCTTATTATATCTATAAAGTTTTGTCGTGGTAGTGTGTACCTGTGTTCTAATGCATGTTAGTATGCCAAAAATAGACGCGAGGCTTATTTCTTTAGTCTGTCCCCAAGCATTTCATTTTAAAGTAGCATATCCATGTTGATTTCAGCATGAATGGGTCGGATTGACCAAGGAAGTACCTGATACCTTCTCATAGACTATCGACTAGCTGTACGATAGCGAGACTTTCTTAGCATTGTTTCTTCGACGCTTAAAGGACACAACAACGTTCATAGTTACTGTTACCACTTAACACCTGTGGATGGTCACACTTGCTGGTCACCTAGATTGTGTATAGAGAAAAATCTCCTCCGTGGTTGGTTGGGAGAGTTACTTATCTCACCGAAAAATGGACGGTTCGTGTGTTAATTGAATGAAAATACACGAAAGCCTACATACAAATTAGACCAAACTAAGAATTAGTAGGTTAAGGCTTATGATATTGACCTATTCTGATTAAATTGTTTGAATACTTTTTCTATGTAGTTACGTAAACTGATTAAAATTTAAGCAAGAAAATACATGACCGGCTAAAAGTAAACTACCTATTTGGTTACTGCTCTGTCCCGTCCTCATAGCGTGATGTTACAAGATTTATTGAAATTAGTCTGGTAGTTCCAAAGACTAGCAGCGCGTTCAAACAAACAAACTTATTCGCTTTATATATTAGTATAGATAAAAAGAATGGTATTTTAAATGCGTAGGCATTATAAAATATTATATACACAGAATACCTATACCTATCTAAACTGCGTAATAAGATTTAGAGGCTAAACTTGCCGTATTAATAAATAAAATGAACAGAAAAAGTCAATAGTACTTAATGATTAATGACGCATTGGAAATTTATTTAAGCAGTAGTACTAAATTTAGTTAGGCGTTGAGAAGTGATGACTCCATCGCCCACTAGCTATACTACCTAGCGGTCGATACATACTCGAATCAGTGAAGGTAAAGATCAAACATCGACAGAACATATAACACAGGATAATATGCAGCCGTTCTTGTGCAGCTACCGAGATGGCTAATTCGCCAATGTGTGGCAATTATGGCAAAGCCTTCCTATCGTATATTCAGTTTCAATTCATATAAACAATGGTATATAAAACCTCTATTCTCGAAGATTCTATTAAACATGCAATTTAAGAAGTTCTTCACTTTCTTTATGAAAAGCAAGTTGACTGTACCAGTTCTGATGACATCTTTCTCAAAGGTCAGCACACGTTAAATGTCGATTCGGCAGCGGCAGCTGGAGTGGTAACCGCAATATTTAAGAAACGGGTGATTGTTGTCCATCAACTTAATGTGATTACAATAAAATTATTTCGATGATACCAGATACGTAAACGAAACGCCGCGTTATTTTCATTGCTGACATTGGCAGACGAGCAAGCCCTCGTGATGGTAAGTGGTAACTGTCGCTCATGGACGACTCAGAGTCTCTGACATGGCTCTATATGTCACTATATTTAACTTCTTGGTAATCAGTACCAATGATATTTGGGCTTTTCGTGTATAAGTCAGATTGATATACTGCCCGTGTTGTAGACATTGTAGCCGTCAGTACAATGAGGAAATGTTCAGACAAGGCTATTCCTAGCCGATTTCAACTTTAATTTTGATTAAAACTTTATGGAGCTATCCGCGGGTAGATGCTAATAAATTAAATGTAAACGTCGTCAGCGGTCCAAGCATACAATTCTTAGTCTCCACTTTCCTTATATTATTTATTAATAGGGAACTAAGTAAAGAATAACATCTAAAGAATTTATATTTTATACGATACAAAATGTAAACAACAACCAACATCTAACGTTCTTGCTAACCATGACAACTATTGAGAATAAAGTTAATTGAATTGCAAACACGTCTTTAAAATCATTTACCAGCATAACTTTACATAAACGATATGTATTGATATATCGTGATTGCAAAACTTATCATACTTATGTACTATTGATAAAAAAGATGTTTGATTGATAAGACATAATATCTGCTACTGTTTGACAAGTAAAAAATATTGTTGCAGTTTGCTATCTTATTAGAACATCCTTCGTGGATATAAAGATAACTACATGTTATGGATTTTCTACAATCTTGAGCTTATATACATGTGTATTTTCATATATTACGACTGTGTCCAAAGCTTCTAGAGATACTAGATTTAGATTGATTGAAATTATATCATAATCGTCGATCATAATCATTTTCTTAAACATTTTTTTGACCTAATGACAAATGTCTTAACGAGAAAGGCATGACTGCTTGCGGTGAGATGAATGCTTGCGGTTTATTTGCCAAATAAGCTGAAACATAACGTCAAAATTAATAAAAAAGCTTCACAAGGTTCTGGTGATCACTTGACATGTCTGGATCTATTTTGACATACAAAAATACTAGCAGTCTGTTTTACTTCCAACATAAAGTTAAACATCTGTTAATACCACATTCAGACGCAAACGCCAAACATAGAGCTGCATCTTACAACCTTGTATTAAATACAATAGATACATATTTAGTCAGGTGTAGCCCTTCGTGAGTCTTCCGTTAGCAGGTCACCACTGACCATACAAACATCAATTTTATTACAGAGATATGCACCTTATAGGTCTAGATTTAAGAGTTATATTAATATGCAAAGGGTTTATCTATGTATATTTGCAGTATTTATCTGGTGAAGGATAAAAGGCAACGGTGAGCTGGTGACGTTCCATGTTATCTTTGTTTGGCGCTCACAATGACTCACAAGTTATGATAGTGGACTACGAGATTGTGCGTTTTGTTTGCTCAGATTATGTTAGGAAAACTATCAGTTTTCCGTGTTATTTTGATGACTTTCCTTTTATGTTTCGATGCGATGCAGAGATATCTAATAGGTTTGAACGTCATTAACATAGTCTCGAATGTAGTAAGCTTGATGATAACAAGATTACGCTCACATAAAGCAATCTTCAGTTCTTCATATTGATGTCTCTGGTTAAATTTTTTAGTAAAATTAAATTTCAACTTTTAGTAAGTGTGCAGCAATGTTAAGCAAAATTAATAAACTCATTTTCTATAATAACTAATCTCTATAATAACTATATTTGTGAAACGGGTCTACGCGTGTTAGAAAATTATTATAAGATGCCATACCTCTTTATCCGACGTTTCGGTCGAATTACACCGACCATGGTCACGGGCTGACTGTCGGTCGGCAGTAAAGAGGTATGGCACCTTATATTAATTTTCTAACACGAGTAGACCCGTTTCACAAATATAGTTATGTGTACAAATCGTGTGAGTTTAAAATATTTAATCTCTATAATAACAAATAATAATAGATTTTTGAAGTAGACTTCATGTAAGTAAATTACAAAATATTTGACCTGATTCTCCAATAAATTAAACGTAATTGCATAGATAAATAAGTAGTCTAAGATTAAAGGCTAGGTACCTACTACATACTTGTCTATTTTTATGATTAACTGCTAAACATATACTTGCGTAAATATCCTAGATAAAAGTGAGATAAAACTATACAAACTACATATTTACAATAGATAACTTTAATATGACCTTCATAATATTTGACGATCGATATAATTATAGTCCTCTTCATCGATTTCGATGACGGCGTCTCCAAAAAAATACTACAGGCATGTCTTTTATGAGCCCTGATTGACTATCTAAGCCTTAGATTAGAAGTATCTCCTTAGGTTCTAAGGAGATACTTGAGGACGGCCTATGTCTAGAAGCGGACGTTTTTCGACAGAAATGATGACAATGATGTCACGCGCACGACGAGTATAGACATATTTACCGAAATCGAATTCCATTGATTTCAACGATAACGATTGAAGCCGTATTGACGTATTTGAGAATATTAGTTGCAATAAGGCATTAGGATGAATATGGTATTCATCCGAATGCAGTCATCCGAGTATGGAGACTCGGACAAGTGTGTTTGCGTCATTAGCGTCAATCGTGACAAGAGACATTACCATACGTTCAACAACAAGATATTGTAAATACACTTAAGTTTTTGAACGAAGAACCTTTCACCAATTAAATCTATGGAGAGGTTGTAATAGAAAAGCAAGACCGGCTAGACAGCTACATAAAATTATGTCCTTATAAAATAGCCATTCTATTTTATTAATTTTCGTTTAAGGATAGGATAGGTAAGGATAGGTAATAATCTTTGTTGTGTATCTAGGAAACAAGTTTCCGTTTAATGATTGCTTGACACTACCTTATTTCCCTAAAGGGAAGGCAGAGACCTATGGTTAAGTGAATGTAACAAGCGGTCATAGATATAAAGGATATTATTTTCCGGATTTTAACACTCCATATTAATAGATATTCTAGGAATTCGATGCGGTAGTTTATTAGTGTACCACGCTTGCAAAGGTAATATTAAGTTATTAAAACGGTATTAAAAAAATTGCAACAATGCGGTAATAATACTTAAGAATTACGTAAACCGAACCAGTTTTACATAGCCGAGGAGCTCAATCATCTAACCTAGTAAAAAAGCAAGCTATAAAATATCAACATAATTTATTTAAATAACCTAAACAGTTCATATTACGTGTATTACTCGACAAAGAGTAACACTCTAAAAGGCATGAAATGGGAACATTAAATTTACATAGGTATTATGAGAATGAATCAACAAAACAATAAGGTCGGTAGCACACGGTTAAACGCGTAACACTTTTATGTAAG
Organism: Parascotia fuliginaria; assembly: GCA_963082885.1. Classification (NCBI taxonomy): domain Eukaryota; kingdom Metazoa; phylum Arthropoda; class Insecta; order Lepidoptera; family Erebidae; genus Parascotia; species Parascotia fuliginaria. The sequence continues at coordinate 4,129,217 of OY720172.1, forward strand.
ATCTGCGGTACTTATTAGAAAATATCAATGCAGCAAGTGTGTAATTGACCTAAACTGAGATGAGACATTAAGCAAAATATGTTCATTTAATAATAGACCTTTTGTACATAAAGTACGGTGGTATTTGGTATGTAATAATTCATGGGAATATTTAATAGCGTCGCATGTCGCATAAAGATTCAACAAATTGATTAATTTCGGTTTAGGATAGTTTAATTTCGTATAATTTTATGCTTGAACGTTTATTGTGATGCTTTGGTTACGACACTAACTACCAGTGTAAAATAAAAAATCTTATTATATCTATAAAGTTTTGTCGTGGTAGTGTGTACCTGTGTTCTAATGCATGTTAGTATGCCAAAAATAGACGCGAGGCTTATTTCTTTAGTCTGTCCCCAAGCATTTCATTTTAAAGTAGCATATCCATGTTGATTTCAGCATGAATGGGTCGGATTGACCAAGGAAGTACCTGATACCTTCTCATAGACTATCGACTAGCTGTACGATAGCGAGACTTTCTTAGCATTGTTTCTTCGACGCTTAAAGGACACAACAACGTTCATAGTTACTGTTACCACTTAACACCTGTGGATGGTCACACTTGCTGGTCACCTAGATTGTGTATAGAGAAAAATCTCCTCCGTGGTTGGTTGGGAGAGTTACTTATCTCACCGAAAAATGGACGGTTCGTGTGTTAATTGAATGAAAATACACGAAAGCCTACATACAAATTAGACCAAACTAAGAATTAGTAGGTTAAGGCTTATGATATTGACCTATTCTGATTAAATTGTTTGAATACTTTTTCTATGTAGTTACGTAAACTGATTAAAATTTAAGCAAGAAAATACATGACCGGCTAAAAGTAAACTACCTATTTGGTTACTGCTCTGTCCCGTCCTCATAGCGTGATGTTACAAGATTTATTGAAATTAGTCTGGTAGTTCCAAAGACTAGCAGCGCGTTCAAACAAACAAACTTATTCGCTTTATATATTAGTATAGATAAAAAGAATGGTATTTTAAATGCGTAGGCATTATAAAATATTATATACACAGAATACCTATACCTATCTAAACTGCGTAATAAGATTTAGAGGCTAAACTTGCCGTATTAATAAATAAAATGAACAGAAAAAGTCAATAGTACTTAATGATTAATGACGCATTGGAAATTTATTTAAGCAGTAGTACTAAATTTAGTTAGGCGTTGAGAAGTGATGACTCCATCGCCCACTAGCTATACTACCTAGCGGTCGATACATACTCGAATCAGTGAAGGTAAAGATCAAACATCGACAGAACATATAACACAGGATAATATGCAGCCGTTCTTGTGCAGCTACCGAGATGGCTAATTCGCCAATGTGTGGCAATTATGGCAAAGCCTTCCTATCGTATATTCAGTTTCAATTCATATAAACAATGGTATATAAAACCTCTATTCTCGAAGATTCTATTAAACATGCAATTTAAGAAGTTCTTCACTTTCTTTATGAAAAGCAAGTTGACTGTACCAGTTCTGATGACATCTTTCTCAAAGGTCAGCACACGTTAAATGTCGATTCGGCAGCGGCAGCTGGAGTGGTAACCGCAATATTTAAGAAACGGGTGATTGTTGTCCATCAACTTAATGTGATTACAATAAAATTATTTCGATGATACCAGATACGTAAACGAAACGCCGCGTTATTTTCATTGCTGACATTGGCAGACGAGCAAGCCCTCGTGATGGTAAGTGGTAACTGTCGCTCATGGACGACTCAGAGTCTCTGACATGGCTCTATATGTCACTATATTTAACTTCTTGGTAATCAGTACCAATGATATTTGGGCTTTTCGTGTATAAGTCAGATTGATATACTGCCCGTGTTGTAGACATTGTAGCCGTCAGTACAATGAGGAAATGTTCAGACAAGGCTATTCCTAGCCGATTTCAACTTTAATTTTGATTAAAACTTTATGGAGCTATCCGCGGGTAGATGCTAATAAATTAAATGTAAACGTCGTCAGCGGTCCAAGCATACAATTCTTAGTCTCCACTTTCCTTATATTATTTATTAATAGGGAACTAAGTAAAGAATAACATCTAAAGAATTTATATTTTATACGATACAAAATGTAAACAACAACCAACATCTAACGTTCTTGCTAACCATGACAACTATTGAGAATAAAGTTAATTGAATTGCAAACACGTCTTTAAAATCATTTACCAGCATAACTTTACATAAACGATATGTATTGATATATCGTGATTGCAAAACTTATCATACTTATGTACTATTGATAAAAAAGATGTTTGATTGATAAGACATAATATCTGCTACTGTTTGACAAGTAAAAAATATTGTTGCAGTTTGCTATCTTATTAGAACATCCTTCGTGGATATAAAGATAACTACATGTTATGGATTTTCTACAATCTTGAGCTTATATACATGTGTATTTTCATATATTACGACTGTGTCCAAAGCTTCTAGAGATACTAGATTTAGATTGATTGAAATTATATCATAATCGTCGATCATAATCATTTTCTTAAACATTTTTTTGACCTAATGACAAATGTCTTAACGAGAAAGGCATGACTGCTTGCGGTGAGATGAATGCTTGCGGTTTATTTGCCAAATAAGCTGAAACATAACGTCAAAATTAATAAAAAAGCTTCACAAGGTTCTGGTGATCACTTGACATGTCTGGATCTATTTTGACATACAAAAATACTAGCAGTCTGTTTTACTTCCAACATAAAGTTAAACATCTGTTAATACCACATTCAGACGCAAACGCCAAACATAGAGCTGCATCTTACAACCTTGTATTAAATACAATAGATACATATTTAGTCAGGTGTAGCCCTTCGTGAGTCTTCCGTTAGCAGGTCACCACTGACCATACAAACATCAATTTTATTACAGAGATATGCACCTTATAGGTCTAGATTTAAGAGTTATATTAATATGCAAAGGGTTTATCTATGTATATTTGCAGTATTTATCTGGTGAAGGATAAAAGGCAACGGTGAGCTGGTGACGTTCCATGTTATCTTTGTTTGGCGCTCACAATGACTCACAAGTTATGATAGTGGACTACGAGATTGTGCGTTTTGTTTGCTCAGATTATGTTAGGAAAACTATCAGTTTTCCGTGTTATTTTGATGACTTTCCTTTTATGTTTCGATGCGATGCAGAGATATCTAATAGGTTTGAACGTCATTAACATAGTCTCGAATGTAGTAAGCTTGATGATAACAAGATTACGCTCACATAAAGCAATCTTCAGTTCTTCATATTGATGTCTCTGGTTAAATTTTTTAGTAAAATTAAATTTCAACTTTTAGTAAGTGTGCAGCAATGTTAAGCAAAATTAATAAACTCATTTTCTATAATAACTAATCTCTATAATAACTATATTTGTGAAACGGGTCTACGCGTGTTAGAAAATTATTATAAGATGCCATACCTCTTTATCCGACGTTTCGGTCGAATTACACCGACCATGGTCACGGGCTGACTGTCGGTCGGCAGTAAAGAGGTATGGCACCTTATATTAATTTTCTAACACGAGTAGACCCGTTTCACAAATATAGTTATGTGTACAAATCGTGTGAGTTTAAAATATTTAATCTCTATAATAACAAATAATAATAGATTTTTGAAGTAGACTTCATGTAAGTAAATTACAAAATATTTGACCTGATTCTCCAATAAATTAAACGTAATTGCATAGATAAATAAGTAGTCTAAGATTAAAGGCTAGGTACCTACTACATACTTGTCTATTTTTATGATTAACTGCTAAACATATACTTGCGTAAATATCCTAGATAAAAGTGAGATAAAACTATACAAACTACATATTTACAATAGATAACTTTAATATGACCTTCATAATATTTGACGATCGATATAATTATAGTCCTCTTCATCGATTTCGATGACGGCGTCTCCAAAAAAATACTACAGGCATGTCTTTTATGAGCCCTGATTGACTATCTAAGCCTTAGATTAGAAGTATCTCCTTAGGTTCTAAGGAGATACTTGAGGACGGCCTATGTCTAGAAGCGGACGTTTTTCGACAGAAATGATGACAATGATGTCACGCGCACGACGAGTATAGACATATTTACCGAAATCGAATTCCATTGATTTCAACGATAACGATTGAAGCCGTATTGACGTATTTGAGAATATTAGTTGCAATAAGGCATTAGGATGAATATGGTATTCATCCGAATGCAGTCATCCGAGTATGGAGACTCGGACAAGTGTGTTTGCGTCATTAGCGTCAATCGTGACAAGAGACATTACCATACGTTCAACAACAAGATATTGTAAATACACTTAAGTTTTTGAACGAAGAACCTTTCACCAATTAAATCTATGGAGAGGTTGTAATAGAAAAGCAAGACCGGCTAGACAGCTACATAAAATTATGTCCTTATAAAATAGCCATTCTATTTTATTAATTTTCGTTTAAGGATAGGATAGGTAAGGATAGGTAATAATCTTTGTTGTGTATCTAGGAAACAAGTTTCCGTTTAATGATTGCTTGACACTACCTTATTTCCCTAAAGGGAAGGCAGAGACCTATGGTTAAGTGAATGTAACAAGCGGTCATAGATATAAAGGATATTATTTTCCGGATTTTAACACTCCATATTAATAGATATTCTAGGAATTCGATGCGGTAGTTTATTAGTGTACCACGCTTGCAAAGGTAATATTAAGTTATTAAAACGGTATTAAAAAAATTGCAACAATGCGGTAATAATACTTAAGAATTACGTAAACCGAACCAGTTTTACATAGCCGAGGAGCTCAATCATCTAACCTAGTAAAAAAGCAAGCTATAAAATATCAACATAATTTATTTAAATAACCTAAACAGTTCATATTACGTGTATTACTCGACAAAGAGTAACACTCTAAAAGGCATGAAATGGGAACATTAAATTTACATAGGTATTATGAGAATGAATCAACAAAACAATAAGGTCGGTAGCACACGGTTAAACGCGTAACACTTTTATGTAAGATCTGCAGTACTTATTAGAAAATATCAATGCAGCAAGTGTGTAATTGACCTAAACTGAGATGAGACATTAAGCAAAATATGTTCATTTAATAATAGACCTTTTGTACATAAAGTACGGTGGTATTTGGTATGTAATAATTCATGGGAATATTTAATAGCGTCGCATGTCGCATAAAGATTCAACAAATTGATTAATTTCGGTTTAGGATAGTTTAATTTCGTATAATTTTATGCTTGAACGTTTATTGTGATGCTTTGGTTACGACACTAACTACCAGTGTAAAATAAAAAATCTTATTATATCTATAAAGTTTTGTCGTGGTAGTGTGTACCTGTGTTCTAATGCATGTTAGTATGCCAAAAATAGACGCGAGGCTTATTTCTTTAGTCTGTCCCCAAGCATTTCATTTTAAAGTAGCATATCCATGTTGATTTCAGCATGAATGGGTCGGATTGACCAAGGAAGTACCTGATACCTTCTCATAGACTATCGACTAGCTGTACGATAGCGAGACTTTCTTAGCATTGTTTCTTCGACGCTTAAAGGACACAACAACGTTCATAGTTACTGTTACCACTTAACACCTGTGGATGGTCACACTTGCTGGTCACCTAGATTGTGTATAGAGAAAAATCTCCTCCGTGGTTGGTTGGGAGAGTTACTTATCTCACCGAAAAATGGACGGTTCGTGTGTTAATTGAATGAAAATACACGAAAGCCTACATACAAATTAGACCAAACTAAGAATTAGTAGGTTAAGGCTTATGATATTGACCTATTCTGATTAAATTGTTTGAATACTTTTTCTATGTAGTTACGTAAACTGATTAAAATTTAAGCAAGAAAATACATGACCGGCTAAAAGTAAACTACCTATTTGTTTATATATTACTAACTGTTGCCCGCAGCTCCGCCCGCGTAAATGTCGCATATTATTATTATTTATAAAAGATTTTTTCTAAAATAAACGTAGCCTAAGTTACTTCTTATTACATCAGCTATCTGCAAATAAAAGTCTCGTCAAAATCGGTACAGCAATTTTAGAGATTAGCAGGAACAAACAGACAGACAGACAGACAAAAATTTCAATATTACAAACAGACACTCCAATTTTATTATATGTATGTATAGATGTATAGATAATGTGACGCAACGTTTTTTGGAAGTGAGCGCTTAGTCTCCTAATAGCAGTAAGTAGGAAACGGATTGGCATGCAAATACAACAGAGACTCATTTTTATACTTACTGAAATAGTCGCAGTCACAACGACGCCACGAGCAAGGTTACATCAATCGCCGAGTGAAGTTTTCCCTGTCATCGAATATTGACTCAGAGTATTAGCATTCGTACTATAGCGTATCTTTCGGTAAGTGAGAGTTTCGGACATCCAATAATCCCCTCGGTATCCATTCTTTTCTTTCTTCTACTTCATTCCTTTTCCCCTTACAGCCGAGTCGGCAACTGTTTGTTTATGTTTAATGCTAAGAAAACCCAACTAAGCCTGCTAAGGCGTACACCGCTTATCCATTTATAGCACGGGCGCTAGTCGGCACTGTCTGCCCTTAAATGTTTGTCGTCCGCATTAAATAGTATTGTGTGTATGTTAGACAGAAAGTAGGTAAGTATTACCAACTTTAGTGTTTAAGGTCGAACAAAGATACCGTGGAGTATTGATTTTGTTGTTTACTTTACAACTTATTACGACTAGACTGTGTATGAAGAAGTAAATATGCCTATATATATTTAGGTACCTATAACTTACGCGGCCAACTAGCACACGACCTATCTGACTATTATATAAATCGGCAGTTTGTTTAAACGCTCTTATCTCTGAAACTACCGGTCCGATTTCAATAATTCTTTTGGTATATGATAGCCCACTTTTAGAGGAAGGTTATAAGCTATGTAACATCACACTACTGGCAACGGGAGCAGAGTAGTAATCGCGCTGCGGAAAGCTGATCTGACTATAAAGATAATTGGTATTTCACATTTTCACGCCACGGATTATTTATATCTGTGTTTCATACTGACCGAGGGCTGCTACAATGAGTTATACTCAGTTAACTTTAAATTTGACGCAAAAGTATATTGTCTCTAAAATTCATATTAAAGTGATAGAGATAGCATGAAAGTAAAGGACTGTATTTGAAGGTTGTATATGACGGTAAAATTGACTAGACGTCAGCTGGAAACATGTGAATCCACAATTGCGTCTATTTATGTCAATTTCTATAACCACCATCGTCATCCTCATAATCATCACCAATACTGGCCTCTTTTATCGATTTTTAAAAGCACCAGTTAAGAATGACCTTCATAAGTTCATGGAAACAATCTTTTAAATCATCATAAACTAATTTGTGGAGATAATGATTAACTTTTTTTTAGCATTTTGCTTGTTTGAGTACAGTTATTTTCTAAAAGACGTAAATACAGGTACTTAAACATTTAGGCAGTTTACTAATTGTATTTCTTATGTAGAACAAATGTTAAAAAATATTTACTGTTGACTATCTTCATTAATTAATACTAACTACTTTAAAATTGTTCTAGAACGTTCAAAATTGTCTTCACAAATTATTTGTCTTTATTTTACACAACTGCTGACGTGTACCATTTGAGCCGTTAGACTGGGTATGTCCATCGGCTGAAATGAAACAGTCTACTCAATAAACAATTAATAAATTAGCCTTTCTCCTAATTGCCCGTTGTGCCCTACAAGGACTTTTTGAATGATAGATACAACACTTTATATTAATCTTTGTAATAGGTTTACATTATGTGGAATAAAGAATTGAGAGGTAACAACCGTACAAGGTGGAAATACGAGGAACAAAGTTAGGTGTGCCCCTAACGTCGTCATTGTCTAAAGCTATCAACTTGTAAATAACAGTAATAGCTGTTGTTGCAGTTCAATACACAATCTTTTCTGCTAATAGTTCAGCGATTATTTGGAATCAGTGACAATCGCTATTTAACAGCTGAAACATTCACGGTCATCTGTAAGATAGGTGTTTTTGCAGTACAGTAACTATAATTTCAGCAAAAATGTAAAAAGTAACTTTCGTGTACCGTGTCAATCTCATCTAAGTTCAACATTTTATTTAGAGGATTAGAAGTTACAACTCTCTATATACAGATCAAAAAAGTAAATATACTTCTACATATACTTAAACCTATACATATACTTAAAGCGGAAGAGTTTGTTTGTTTGTTTGTTTGTTTGTTTGAACGCGCTTATCTCTGCAACTACCAGTCGAATTTGAAACTCTTTTTGCGCATGATAGCCCTTTCTTGATTCTTGAGCAAGTTTATAGGCTATAATAACATCACGCTACTGAGACGGAAGCAGAGAAGTAAACAAAAACGCGGGTGAAACCGCACCGCGGAAAGCTAATTTGTAACATTAGTACTGCTACTGATGTTTACCGGATTAGGACAGAAAGCCTTGAACAGCACTTATGAATGAAATGAAACAATACCATATAAAAGACAAACTATAAATAATGGCGTAATCTAATGTTCACCGTATATGTCACCTTCGAAATAGCGTCTTAATCAATCGGTAATATTCAATCTTTGCATGTAACATTTAAAAGCAATTTTTGCGTAATATAACACCCACCAGCCACCTGATTCACTGCGGTAAACTTCCAAGTTAGAAACAGTAGGCCAAAAACATTCAACAAACGGAAATTATACATCAACACCTGTCTAGTCATTCATAAGACATATCATAACACACCAATAAATGGAGAATGAATTAAGAAAATTTTAACATTCATATGATTTTTCATTTTATTGGATACTAGCTTCCCGCGTCTTTGGTTACTGCTCTGCTCCCGTCGCCAGTAGCGTAATGTTACATAGCCTATAACCTTCCTCAAGAACTGTGCTATCATAGTAATACGCAAGATGAATTATTCAAATCTGACTGGTAGTTTTAGACATTAGCGCGTTCAAACAAACAAACTTGCAAGCTTTATATAATAGTATAGTTTAATAGATAATAAGGTATCGAACCAATTCAATACGGGTCTTTACACGGCGGAATTTTAAAAGACATGATCGGTAGGTATTGGTCATTAGAATCACTTCTGATATTATTGACGATTCTTGTACGTGAACTATGTTTCAAAATTTATTTTTTATTGACCATAATTCGATATAATTTAGTTTCGGTATTCCCAAATTCTGATAATAAAAGTCACATTTTGCAACATTCATTAATATGTAATATGATCACAAATTCCACAAACAAGTTATAGCGAGCATTTCTATTTAAAAACCAATTAATATGCTTAGGTACCTCTGTTATGTATACCTAAAAGAAGAAAAAGATTGACTGCACAATCTACAGAATCTCCGGATTGAGCAAAACGACCTTTTGGGTTTTTCTAGGAAGAATTCTTTATTATAATCAGCCTGCCTAAAATTGTAACTAATAACAACGAACAGACTGATATCACAGTTACATTAAGACGACAGGAAAACCATCTAATACAAGACGGACAGTAGCGTATTTTAATAAGTCTGGCAATAGTTGCCATCACCGGTCTTTCTGAAAAGCTTAGCGATTATGGCAAATACTATACCATATTCGAGAAGCCCTTATGTACAAAAAAGGACATCTAGGGTTAGAATGAAGATGATGAATAGTTATACGAAATCATGCCGAAAAAGTACACAACAATTCATGTGTGCTAAATAAGCACCTATATCGTATAATAAAGGTATCTAATAGGCATTATTTACTGGTGATATGGTAGAATAGGCAATATACGTTCACAAAAAGGTTCCTTTTTTTTTTATTCCCGAAATAGCCTATAGAAGTTGGATGTTTTGTCATAGGATATTATGGGAACAGAGGTAAGCTTCAAACAAAGTTCGTTTAATCCCACGCGAGTTAAAATATTTATATATCGACCTTAAATGTTTTGATGTTAGAATGTCAAGGTGAATGCTATGTTTTTAATCCAAAGTCAAATTATATAACCTACATATCGTAAATAATAACCAGTAGAACACAAGTGGTCACACAGTACGTTCCTAAAACTAAATTTTGACGCCTCAACAGGTCTAAGAATGCCTGACATAACGATTTGTAAGTTTGTTATGTGTAGGCTAGGACTCGTGGAGAAAACAGAATGACAAAGAAAAGTATCTACCTACTATTCAAATTTTCTATCGTCATTGCATGATTTTCTTCAGATAAGATTTAATAAGGCTTCCGCTGACATTATGAGGTACTAGCTTCCCATGGCGCGGTTTTATGGTCATTTTAGTCTTTGCTTACTGCTTTGCTCCCGTCGCCAGTAGCTTGATGTTATATACCTTCCTCAAAAAATGGGCTATCATACGCAAAAAGAATTACTTATTCAAATACGACTGGTAATTCCAGAGATTAGCGCGTTCAAACAAACAAACAACTTCTGTGTTATATAATAGTATAGATGACGAACGGCCGGCCAAGTTGGCGAAAACTGGGGGCGGCCATGTCCAGCAGTGGACGTCTTTTGGTTGAAATATATAATGAAAGAAAGAAAGAAAGAAAAAGCATTTATTTACTGCCCAGAGGCGACATACAAAGTTAACAACATGCTATAAATTTTGCACAAAACCTTAACTTAAACCTAACCTAATCTCTTTGCACTAGTAAGTATAATTAGTAATAGTAAACTTATTTGGTTTTAAATTGACACAATAATTTGCAAGTTTGCACGTCACATCTGTGCAGGAAATTTGGATCCCACTCAGCATGATGCTGTGGTGCCAGCAGCTGCGGCTGCTGGTCACCTAACAGCGCTGATTTTCAGTGGGACCCACGGATAGGAAAAAATTAAATAATAATAATGATAAGATAATTAACATGTTGTAATGACTAAAAATATTTAAATTTATCAATCAATAATAAAATTGAAACGATATTACAGAAGTAGGATATTTGTAGCGTGTAACATGTAAGACATATATATCATCACCACAGCTTTAATGCGTCAACTGCAGAACATTGTTTCGCCTATCGATTTCCAAAGGAACTGGTGGAAACCCAAGTAACGTATCTAATAAATACAATAGTACCAGCCCTTTATCAGCTACAAAGGTACCGTCGTAGTACCGGATATCCGCCGATAACAGTCTTAGACAAAGACACGAACGGATATTCATTGAAAGAGGTTTTCGTCAACATGACTATCATGATATTAATTTTGTTGTCTATGAATTCATTTAAATGTTGACCGAACAATGGGTAGTTTATACATAAATATGTATAAGTAAATATATTATGTGCATTTCTTTGATTAATATGTACACCGAGACGCCAGGTTTAGTTTTAAAAGAACAGGTCTACGGCCAGAAAAAAAAAAACTTTATGTTTTAGAAGCTTTCATATTTTTATTACCATACATCACACATTATGAGTAGACCTTAGTTACAAATCTAAATCAAATAGTATTTAAATATATTAATATATATAAAATACAAAAAAAAAAATTCAGTTCATCCTTCAGTAATATAACTTTACACGGCCTTTTTACACTTGGTATTAAATATTTAAACACAGACAATGGCATTAATATAATTTCGGCAATTACTCATTCGTTCATATATCAGGACTGTATGCACTTATGTATGAAAATAAACAGGTTTAATGTAATTATTAACAGTTTGTACAGAGATAAGATTGTAATAACCTAGTTGATAGAGATGTGTGATGTTACTTTATCAGGTTCATGTACAAGGTCGTCGATCTCTGTGTTAATCCAGCCAATTCGCTCAATGACTCATCACGGTTTGGGATTGCTCTGGTCAGATGGGATGTCTAAGAGGAAATTAGCAATTTATCACAAGTAGCTAAAATGAAAATGATAGATATATTAAAAACATGCGTTTATAGATAATACTATAGCGTAATTTTCATAAATAAGAACGGTGTAATACGCTGTAGTAAGATAACGGTGTGGTAAGTTACTATTGTATTAATACAATCTTCTGAAAGTATTAATGAGCTACTCAGTTTTCCATTCACCAATGTCTAAATATAATAAAATACAGACGCCAGTGATTTTAAGTTAGAATGAAGTGTTAATGTGTTTTTTATTTCTTTGGACTGGCGATGAGTAGCAATAAAAACAGTTCTTCTTCGACCTCCAGTTGTGAAACTGCAAGGTTAAATGATAACAGATGCGGAAAAAAGAAAAATCTCTCGCCTTTGACAACTAATTGAGTAGAATGACCATTTTTTTTCCTTTTGGCAACTGGTTGCATATCTCAGCTGCCAATGTGGCCGAAGGGTAAAATTCATATGAAAGTGACAGATGGCATTAGACTTATGTGACACTAAAAATGAGGACGTTTAAGTATTTGAAGATATTTAGATGATTCAACAAGAACATTTAAAATTTCTACATCTTTTATATAAATGACAGCTCTTGAGCTATGGACGTAAAAGCAGTTTATAGCACCTGATAGTTTGAAAACAAATTCCTATACAATACACTGTTTATCTTTGGATTAACTTTCTATCTATTCCACATGCTCATAAAAACATTCAATGCTTGTCCACTAATTGCCAAAATCAAAACAAGAATATTATGTAAAAGCTCTTTACTATGCATGATAGTAGCGAATTTGACACTAGACTATTTACCGACTCAATTCACTTATTTCAAATCCAATATCACTTAGCCTAAGTTATACGATATACCTAGTTAAGGAATCGTTACTAACATACCAACAAGTATCTATTTACATACTTTACCTACACTCCCACATTAATTGCAAATAGGCAGAATAAAAACCATCCATCATATTACATCCCGATAATAAATTGTGTGGCCTCTGCTAAAAATAACTACGGCATCACACCTTGTCAGCGTTCTTAGATACCGACATATTAAACTGATGGACAGCAATGACTTTTTTGAAGTATTTTTATCTAATACCGATATTATAAAAAGTTCAAAAGTTGTTTGTAGAACGAACACTAGAAAATCCAAAAAAAAATAATTCAATTTTGTTTTTTTGTGTGAGTGACGGAGGCTACTTTTATTGCAAGCAAGGCAATTTGAAGCTAATATTACTGTAGAAGTGTTGTTATTCTTATATTATGTCCATAGCTTGGACTATTTCGGCGTTCCACAACAAACTAATTCGCACCGCTAGTTTTCAGTTAGTATTTTAATCTTTGCCAAATGTAAATGTATCACATACTAAACAGTGCTTTTTTTAGAATCTCTCTGCTTTATCTATCGTTTTAAATTATTTGTTAATAAGCTTAAATAAATCAATAATTACAGTACATCTAAAACAGTATAGGAAGTTGTTAAAGAGACAGACAACAACAACACTAAAAGAAATGTAAGTTTCAAAAAAGAAAAACAAAAGAAGGATCAAAAAGAATCCTACAATTATAAATATTTGTTCATGAAGCTGCGTACTCCAGAACAATAACGGAAACGCATGGACTGTCATAATGTGTAAACAAACCATTACACATGCCATTTGGTGTACTCTAACAAACTAGTGTACTTATTACAGCAGTTAAGATATAAAAATTCTGAGGGCAATTTGGCATATGATTTTGATTCAGATTTGTGTATTTATGAATAGGGCAAAATGCATTTATGATAAGACAAACTGCTCATTGTTTTATTAATGACCGCTAGCTAGCTAACTAGTAGAAGTATGAATTGACTTTAAGTCAATATTACTCAATGATACTTATTTAGATTATCTAGTCACTCATGCTTTTGCCATAAGCATAACTATAACTACAAGAAGTACAGTCAATATTTTTTATCCTGTCTTATATTTGATATTGAGATTTTTAACGATTAAACCAGACAATACACATTACCTTATTAAGAAATGTCATTTTATCGAGAACAGTCAAGTTTAAACGCTTAATATAAAGCAATCATGTTTTACGGAGTGCATAATTAGCCACGTGACAAGCATGCAGTATTGCACATGTTTTACAAGATACGACACGTCTACGGCACGATTTTGTTCTTCAATGCTGTGAAGCTGTAATGCAACGTGTCACACTTGTACTTAAAATTGAATATTACCAGGTTTATTATGAACAAGATAATATACCTGATAATAGGCTGTTGCAAGCAGCTCCTGTTGCAAGCAGGAGCTGCTTGCAACAGCCTGCGTGAATATCGATTATCGCATAATATATTTTTACTAATCATGAACATGTCTCTGTTTATACATTAACCATTTTTTACCTTTCAACTTTCATCACCTATTTCAACCCCTTCAAGCCTTTTCTTTGCATAAAAGATAGCCTATGTTGTTCCTCAAGGACTATTCTATCTCTTTACCAAATTTCATCAAAATCGGTCGGAACCGATTTTGATGAAATTGTAACAGACAGACCTTTTATAATGAGTTAGCTATTAGTATGGATATGTTTAATAACACCAGATGTTTTAGTTTATAACTAATTATAATATAATTATGATGTACATGAAAATAAGTTGTTTTCAATACTGCTTGACAGTTAAACCACTGATATTGTTCTAGGCGAAATATTAGTCTGCTGAATTATTTTTTATCAGAAACAAGTCCTTTCCTAAAATATCAGACTCGTTCAGAAATCGTTCAAACCTCAAACTCATGTAAATAGAACCCAACAGTTTTACATAAGGCAGTGCAACTGTAAAGCGTTAATTGATTTTGCTATGTATTGATAATCGTATCGCAACGTATAAAAAATCCGCATCGCAAGGAGGTCGACGTGGGCGGGCGGCAAGGACCGAGACGCCTGCGCACCGACTGTTTCGTTCAACTTTTATTGTTATTATGACACCGCGTGCTCATGATAATCCGTTCTGTCATTGAGTTTTTGTAATGTAACATAATTACTGACGACACGTGGGCAGCGAGTCTAGTGAACGAGTTACTACGAGCAGATATGGTGATACCAGTTTACACACTAGATTTTTTAGCGCAAACATATATTGTTTTGTTTTTTATTCACACATGTTAGTAAGGTTGTCAGGTAAAGTAGTTGAGTTAAAGCTTCCATGTAACCAGATTTGTTTAGATCAGTGTGCTGGACCTTTAGTAATCTAGATACATTTGATCAGTTGATCGTGATTTAATAATTATAATTGATCGATATCGTTGATCGATTACGCTACTGGTATTATTGCGAGGTATGCTTTACATATATGGAATTATACATATCCATGACAAATGTATTATATAAGCGATTACAAGCGATTATAATAAGCAAGGATTTTGTATTAGAAGGTCATTGTAATATTAAAGGTATGTAAAGTAATTAGAATCAGGCGATAGATTAATATTCCCGTTTTCCTCAACATCATCTACTGCTAAGTAAAATTCTATCCCATCGATTGCCAAACCACCTATTACAATTTAATATTAACTGGAAACGTAAAAAAACGATTTATTATTTATTATCTGTTTTATTATTCTAAATTTGGTAATACTAATGATAAAAAGTAAAAAACACGTGTTAGTTTATTACAAAAGAACAGCTTAATGTGCAGGAATGCCACATAAATTATCAAGAACAAAGGCGATAGGGCCACTATACACAGTACAACGCGTTTGAAGCAACAAATAGAAGCTCTACTTTCCCCCTCTGTGCCGTCGACACTTCCTGTCAATTTAAGGTCATAAATATCGTTTTGAAGGGTCAATAGGGGATATCGTAGAATTGTGAAATGTCGTAACACTATATTCTAACACAAATTAAAACTTCAACTATTTAAAAATTACAATATTATACAATTAAGCTCTCCTTATATTTAGATTTTATTATTTCTACGTAAGTGACCAACTCTAGCACATGTTTAGTTTAAATAGCTAGTATTCATATAAAACAGGTCGGAACGAGAACAAATTAGCCGTGATGCAGCCAATAAGCCGTTTGACTCTATTCAGATGTGAGCAAAAACTGTGTTGTAAATATTTGTGTGCTCAAATGCGAGTATAAAATAGACTTCGGTCTACAAGTTATTAGTGTTATTACAGTTCAATGATTTTTATTTAGTATTTTAATAGAGCAATATTAGTCATAGGCATATAACAAGGCACTACATTGGTTCCTTACCTATCTATGTATACATACAATGAAGCATCAAATCAACGTTGGTAAATAAATAAGGTATCGTAAAAACAATGGGTACAAGCAAGAAAAGCAGTGATTGCAAATCAGCGATAATTATTAATCAACCTGAAACCGTACTATGAACTCTTGACGACGAATCCCAGATTCACGTAATAGATCGCGCGCCGATAGCAAATCAGGTGTTCGTACAAGTTTTAAGTGTGTAATTTGTATAGAGTATACTGGGACTGAACACGCGATATGTAAATGTAGGGCGTACTTTCATTAATATTCGAGACCTATTATTAGTTTTACGTAATGGGTGTGTCTATGCAAAGTCCCGCAGAGGGACGTCAGTCATCTTCTTGTTGATTAACTTATTATAAAGTTATTGACATTCTATGGATTCTACTAGCTGCTTCAGAGGCTCAGTGGCAGGCTCTCATATTCCATACCCGTCTTTAAAGTGGTATTAGGTTATCGGTAGACATTTACGGCGTTTGGCATTACTCCTGATTAATGGCTAACGAAACGTGAATACGACACTTGACCATATTTCTTTTGCTTTTGGGAACATCTAGTTTGAGAAAATCGTAGTGGCCTTTTATATTAATAGGTTTTATTGTGATTATTGAGTACTTAGTAATAATACTACAAAAATCGATATTCTTAATATCAATGTGTATTTTGCAACGACTCTTATTGTTCTTATCTCCTTATTTTTACAGCATTGCCGTACGTAACTTCATTTCGTGCTTGACATGATTGAATCTTATTACACTGACGGAGTAAAATTGGTAACCTAAATAAAATTATGTTACTGAGTTGGTGATTAATCTTTTGAATTATTTCGTTTGAAAGTTGGCTCTAAAATTTATTTAAAAACTTTTTAGAAGACAGCTTTCTCTTTGTTCAAATTTAACAGTAACTAAAACGATTTTTTCTTTACTGCCTCTTTGTTTTATTAATATAATGAGTTAGGTGATATATAGCTCTGCAGCTTGCAACTATTAAATGCCTATTATTTAATTACGAGTAGTAATGTGGGAAATAAGGAACTGTATAGTACACATTGGTTATCAATTCAAGTAGCAAATATTGCGTTCGTTGTCAATCGGTGATTCAAAAAACTTCATTTGTAATTCACAAGTAAGACATTTACTAGATATCGTATGGTTTCAATATTCGTGATATGTGTTTACGGGTCTTTGTTTACACAACATAACTACTTGCAAGACTTAGCAAACCTCATCATCTATACAAATCCGGTTTACTTGTATGGCCTCTTTACTTCAAACTGATACAATTTCTGGCGTTGAATTTCAAGTGAATAATCTTTTGTACAGTAAATATTAGGTACCTAGGTGCGGAGACATACCTATCTTATGGGTCCGTTGCCTTATTCTCAATCGTCGGAAAAGATCATTTTTGAAACCTAGGGGAATTTTTTTTATTCATAGACCTGAACCTGAACTCCTTAACATTTCTATTCGAAACGAAGACTGTGTGTTTGCAATAGAACCTGGTCATAGTTTTTATGAAACTGTCGTATAAGGAATTGGCATCTTTAAATACAACGCGGCAACTTTCTAACGGTTGAAAATAAGGTAGCCGATGTCCTTATTATTTCAAAATTGTCTAAAGTTCCGTTTGTCCTTTAAAATATGTACGACTTGCAGCAGAATCATTAAAATCAATCGTATTAAGGTATAGCAGAAGTAAATAAACAGCTAAAGATAAATGATTACTGCGCAAGACCTTTAAACGTTATATCGCCGCGTCGTACCAAATAAGGTTATATATACAGATTCCTGATAGAATAGTGTCCGTAAAACCTATTATTTTATGACAGATACGTGTCGACCTTCACGGAGATTTAATATAATTCTTGTATAGATTGTGTGTTACGTGAAGGGATTCCTCCACAAATCAAATCTTTATGAACTCGTTTGGAGAAGTTTTCTCAACTTCAAGTCGGCGAAGTGATAATTTATACGACATTGACTGTTAGGTCGGACTTATAGAGATATAGAAACGGATGTACCCCCACACAGCTTCTACCTATAAGTATAAACCTTCGAGTACCGCCCCGTCTGAAATCACAAACGCATTTATATTTCATTTGCGAAGAATTGTTCAAAAAATTTTGTAGTATGTTTTTAGGTACGGAGATTTTTGTACAAATACTTAGGTATTTGTACAAAAATCTCCGTACCTACAAACAAAATTGGGCAATGTAATTATTCTAAATTATACCATACACGTTATTTTTGTCCGACTGCCGAAATCAAGGAGAGTAATATTTTTCGAGCGTATGTATGAATGTTGAAGGTATGTATGTCTATTTCTTTAGCACGCTCTACAGCCTAAATGGCTTGATGGATTTTTATGAGGTGTCATTAGATACGTATTGATTGTGGGAGTGACATAGGGTGCATAATATTTTAATGTAGCGTGGACTTTATTTTCAGTTTGGTTTAGGCAGGCGGGCTTTATATTTTTAATAATATATTTTGCTTGTTTTGTTAGTTTCTTTCTGTACGTATACGATTTCTTGCGTAAATTCTTTTAACGTGTCTAACTCAACAGAGCATGTCGCGACACATTTTTGTACCGGACTCCTAACAAAGTAGTTAGATAGCGTGACTGCCCACATTTTCCAAGGATACGCATAACGACCCGAAATATCTACGGACCTATCAATATTATCTTATTTTGTGGACTAATGCGTACCTTTCTCGTTGGTACTATCATCGTGCGGCAAAATACTGTCAGCTTGCCAACTTCCGTAGGTGATTCATGGGGTTAGCCCATCGTAATTAGTATGAACCAAATGCACGGACCATGCAGTTTTAATATCGTGCCGACACGCTATATTCTAAGAAAGAAAATAAATAATACAGCGGCATTATAGATGTTTTGCATCATTTTCTAACACCAGTTATATTATAAAACTCGTGTAACCTTAACCTAGACTTGACTAGTTTACAATGCCCTGTCGATGAACGAGAAAAGTCGTCAACAGCTTGTTCGCGGCAAGATGCAACAATTGCACTAGAGACGTTGGCGACTTATTTCTAGCACATCTAGCAACTAGGTCAAAAGTAGACCGCGACGAGTTTCACCGCAAGAAACACAATAAAAGCTTACAGACAGACTGAAAGTTTGCATGATAATGTATTGTTGAAGACACGAATTAAAGAGCACGCTAAACAATAACTCTTTTGTACGGTATATTTTAGGTCGTTGTACTTTTGAAATAAATTTTATTTATACATTTTGGATTCTTTTACATTTGTGTGATATTTCTGACGTCACAAATTTCATTGTTTTAAAAGATTTATGTTTTCTAAGTGGAAGACATTATGTACGATCGAAAGCCTTTAATAATATTGACTGACCTGTCCATACGCGAGCACAGTCGCGTTGTATCCATCCAATGCAGACTCAACCAGCTTCCTGACGCAGGTATCGTAGACATTTTGTTGGCAACACGTAGGCTCGAAGGCAAAGTCGAAGGTGAAGGCTCGCTCCGACCCCAGGGCGACTCCGCCCTCGCCTGCCGCACCCCCAGCCCTGGCACATATCCCACATCCTTCAAGGACTTCTGACGGGGTCTGCGGTCGGATTCTGCAATAATACACTATTATTAGTCCAACCCTCATGCCTTCTCTGTATAAGAAGAGGTCTTTCTCTAGTGGGATAAAAATGATCTGTATGATGATGATGGTTAGTCATAATGTTAGTAACCCTAAACAATGGAAGTAAATACTTAATAATGCTACTGTTAAAAATTTAAAGTTCATTGACATTTTAAATTATTTCTTTGAAAGTGAGAAATACTTAACTAAGAAAATATTGGGCTATTCACAAAACGAGTTATTCCGGTCTGATCCCCGAGATTATTATTATTCTTTAATTCCACTCTGATTGCCTGCATATTAAGTCATTCCGGTCTAATCCTCTGAGTCTTATTGACAGGTAAGTACTTCCTTTGTTTCTTGGTTATCACCAAAAATGTAACCTATTTTTCTTAGTCATAGGTATAGAATAATAATTCTTACAAAAATACATATTGATATAATAATACCATAGCTTGCAAGTAGCTACTACTTGTTTGGATACACGACATCGGATATGCAGTTTACTCATACGACGGTTGAGACGGTTGATGATAATTGACATAAACGCATGCCTGTTTTTTCATGTGCCTGTTTCAATTGCTTGTGCATACTGAATTTGTATCACTAAGGCTATACAATATTTCTGCTAAAAGGTGGAATATTTATTTAAATTTACTTTAAATGTATCGTACTGGTTGACTGGTAGAAAATGCCCCAGGCATCAAGTCCACCAAAATACTGTCTTGTATATAAAATTTTAATTAAATGAATGGGCAAGTATTCCTTTCATTGTCATTCAAAGTCTTTTTCCCCTTTTTCTTTATTAGGTATCAAGGTAAATATCGAGTGCTTCAGTGGCGCAGTGTATGCAACTGCTGTGCACGAGATTGTGGGTTTTGATTCTCTCATTCCGACGCGTCATTAACTGTATTATCATTATTATTATCACTAGCCTACGGTATTCCACTGCTGGTCAAATACCACTGTAACTGTATGCGATTTTAAATATTTGTTTCAGTATCTGAATGTTCTTTGTGTTTGTTAATTGTATGTTTGTAAAATTCACTGCGACACAGACGCAACGTGGATTACCTTGTGCGGCAGTTGTGAATAAGTTTGCAACAGAATTAGCATCGATAATAAGTATTTAAAAAGAAACACATTCTATACCTATCGATGTTACACAATGACAACATTACGAGATAGCTGTCAGTTTAATCCGTTACGTATAACAACCGGTATATAAGGAGCGTTTCAGTCGAACAACATGCCTTTGTAGGACACTGATCGGACAAGTTGCGAGCATCGGAAAGCGAGGTTTAATCGCGCTCTTCCAGACGCAGTGGCGTCTCTACATGTAAACAACTTACTGTATTCAATGAATGAAGCGAAAATCACAAAGAATCGATTTTCTGCAGGCCTATTGCACATTTTTAACATTTAGTGTGTCTTGACACCAACGAAATTTTATTGTACACTTAACTTTGATGTCAACTAAGATGCCGCCGTTTTAATTGACTGTTTATGCCAATACGTACCTAACCAGCTGTTTGATATCTAATATCTGAACTTTGTAGTACATATTATTTTTATGGTAATTGTACTGTAAACACGGGGTCGGGGATTTGAATCCGAGCAAGTACTAGTGTGATTTTTAAATAATATGTACTTTTAAGTTTATCTGGACATTACTGACTGACCGTGAAGAAAACATCGTGAGGAAACCTGGACTTTTGAGAAAGTCTGAAGTCGCCAATCCGCCTTGAGCAAGCGTGGTGATCAATGCTCATGCTTTCTCTGTATGAGAAGAGGCCTTTCCTTGCAATAAAATAATAACGGACCTATATATTATGATGATTATAATGCGTAAATTACGTACTAAGAAACTTCATTAGCGACAACCAAATGAATATACTTGAATCAATTTATTTTTAAAACGTTTTCTCTTCACACACCTGTCACGTAAATACTTACAAACGAGTGTAAGTACGTAAATGTATCAGTAATAAGGACACTATAAATATAAAGTTATTATTGTCAGAGTTTATTCTAATATACTTGCATCTGTGTGAAAACACAACATAACATCACGACTTTTTCGGAAGATAATGTAGAACACCCACGTTATTGACGAGATATCCTAGACCAAATACTACTAATTTATGTATTAACGTGTAATGCAAAAGGTCATACGCATACAAATTTAGCTAAAAATCTTAAAGACAAAGCTGAACAACTTGTCATAAGTAGGTGCGTACAAGGCTCAGTCTAAGTAGATGAGATAAAAAACCAGATCCCACGAAGGTCTAACGGTAGATACTATTGAAGGTCACTACAGTTTGTGCAACGCCCAGCTGATTGATGCGAGATTAAACTACGTCAGGTAAGTTTATTCATTTGTGGAATATTAAATCAGGTAGGTACAAAAGAACAACGTCTATACAGTTTGGCACAGACAGCTTATTTGTCAAAATTCATACAAGTCTGATGTCGAATGATGTTGTGTTTCGGGATAGAGAAAAGGTCGTACTGTTTGCTAATAACTACAATCGCTGTCTAAGTAAGTATTAGTCTTTAAAGACAACTGCCGTATGCGGTAACAAATCCTGTATCGAGAGAGACTTAACAAACATACAATTAACAAGCACACCCAGACTACGCACAAATATAAATAGATCACACAAAGTTTTGTTCCGGATGAGAATGAAACATGTATAATATTTTAAACAGCAGTTGCGCTTTTCTTGCTACAAAAGCAGTCAACCGAGGAAGTATTAGCGCAGATAATAGAGTACATTAGTAATATACCTAAGTGAAAAATAGTTTTAGTGAAAGTAAAGCGACAAAAGAAAGTATCTTTATCCGGTAATTTCGTTCAAGAACTGTTATATCTCATTAATGCGATAACTATGCGATTATCGTAAACTACGAAGCAGTTTTGGTAGTCAAAAAGTGCTTTGATATTTCTGCGATTGTATTTTCGATATTCTAAATAGTTTTTGTTTTTCTTTTTGATTTTTTGCAAATATAATAGCTTGCGTACATGTAATATTTATGTTTTCTCTATTTTCTTTACATAATAACATATCGTGATTCGTGTTGTATGTGCAACGATATTCAAAACGATCAATAATTAATATTTTTTTTTCATTTTAACCCAATATTAGAAACCACATAGTCTATTCCCAGGGTAGCCCCGGGATCCCTAAATTGCCCATCAAAATCCCGTAATCTCGGGATTGATAAACATGCTCGGGACTGTATTTTCTAGTTGCAACCAATGCCAGCCACTATTGCTGTCACTGCTAGCCTGCATCATTCAACTGACGGACAAAAACCTTCATAAACTTCGATAACTAGCTATTTCTCTTATTAATACAATAGATAAAATCGACGCCGCAAAGTCTAGAGTTTACTAAAGTTCAAAAACCTTGTAAACTCAGTTTTACATTAACTAGCACGTTCATTTGCATTTATAGTGCATCTGTCGACACAACGCGTACCTAGACCTCCACAATTCACTAACGGAAGCACCAATTACTGGTTCAAAAGGGAACATTACCGATTGCCTGGACGAACACGCGTTGCATGCGCAATGTGCTATCACCATAAAAAAAGTATTAAGCATTATTAAATTCATTATATTCATATTTTGTTCGTGAATCATTTTTTTGATGTCGTTCTTTGTACCGCTTGTATGAATATTATGCGAATTATCTGCAATTAGGATATCTGTCATACTGTCTTTTGTGTTACCAGATGTTTCCTCCTTACATATTTAGGTCACTTATGACGAGGGCTTAAATTAAAATACTTCGCCTTTTTATTTTTGTATTGCCGTTGGTTTTTAATCTCCTTATCTTATTTAAACTGAAGATTGTTATGTATATTTTGTACTTGAAACACAACCAAACTAATTTTTTTATTATTAAATCAGCCTCATTTTAAGATGAAAGACGTTCAATTTAACCGGTCTTGAGCCGCTCTTATATCCATCAGTTGCCCGTCACTTTTATTAAGGTGGCATCCCACGGCCCGTGTTATTATAAGCCAGGCCGGATCGTACCACGCCTGTGGATGCCTGTGTGGCTGATTGCGTCTCGCGCCGAGGCGTTCCTACGGTGTGTCGTCTTGTGCTGGCCTGCCGTTACCGCCAGTCCGACATGTTGACCACACACACGTGTTACTGTATGTGTGCTCAACACGAACAGAGAAATGAATGAAACAGATCCGACGCAGAGGCGCCCGTACAGGCCGCGCCAGGCGACATCGCGCCTTTAAACTTACCGACTTCTGGATGGATCGGACGGGCGACAACAGGCCACCATAGGCCTAATCGAATGCGATTGTTCCTATGTCCTGTCAGCTTGCCCTGACGCGATTTTTTTTATTTATTTATTTATTTATTAACTTTATGCACAAATCGTACATGGGTGGGCTAATGTCAAAGGCATTTTCTACCAGCCAACCTTTGGGTGATGCAGAGATAAACGAAGTAGGTGCAAGTTAACAACAAAAGATTATTGCCTGATATAGGTAATATACGTAAATAAATATATACTTAATACACATATACTTATAATATATATAGATTATATATATATATATATATATATATATATATATACAATACATACACAAATACTGATATATAAATATACATATATAATAATATAATATTCTACCACATTCACACAGCGCCATCTAGCCCCAAATTAAGCAATTATATTTGCTTGTGTTATGGGTACTAAACAACTGATATACTACTTATATACATTTTTTTTTTGTAAATACATACATATTATAGATAAATTACACCCAGACACAGAACAAACAATCATGCTCATCGCACAAAGGTTTGTCCTGGGTGGGAATCGAACCCACGACCTCCGGCTTAGCAGTCAGGGTCACTAACCACTAGACCAACAGGCCAGTCATATACTTATACTATTAATGTGATGATTCTGCCAATCTGTCGAAGAGTATATCCCGTACCTTTAGTTTGAATTTATAGCGGTCCGTAACCGTCCTGACTTCAAGAGGGAGCGCATTCCAGAGTAACATAGATTGAATAAAGAAGGAAGAATGTACGAAATCAGAAGTATGAGAAAGATTATTAGAAGAGCGAAGATTTCTGTCATGAAATGAGCACAAAGGTTGGAAGTGGCGCGATCTGGTCTGTGAGAACTCAGGTCGTGGAACTTCGCATTACTTCGACTAATCATAAACTACAACTAATCGTAAATTAAACTAAGCATTAGTCGAAGTTTGTCACAGCTGCACTTCAGCTATTTTTCCTTGAAGCAATTTCTTACGGGCAGTGCATGCATTTATATTTAGCTGTAGCCAGGCTATTGTACCGAGCTGGTTACACAATGGGCGACACGCGAGCGTCCGTGTGGAAACAGTGAACACGCCAAGTCTTAAGAACCAAGTGCATTTTCAACACCAGTTTTATTCACTCCATGGTCTAATGATCGGGTATCAATTTATGCAGTGTTTTGTTTTATTCAGATGCTATTATTGTGCCATTAACTTTCGACTTTGCTGCAAGCGACTTTGGAACAACGTCAATTATTATTGCAAATGTGCCATGGCTGGCTACTTTGGCAGCCGTACAAAATGAAAAATTTTAATCAAATTTTATGTAATAATAATAATAATAATATAATAATATGTGGACACTATCACACACTGTCGTCTAGTCCCAAGCTAAGCAGAGCTTGTGTTATGGGTACTAGATAACTGAAATATAATACATATACATACTTTTTTTTTGTAAATACATACTTATAATACATAGGAAACACCCAGACTAAAGACAAATACAAATGTTCATCACACAAATATTTGCCTTTCGTGGGAATCGAACCCACGACACCCGGCGTCACAGTCAGTCTAACCACTAGACCAACGGTGCGGTTAACAAAACAATAGTTGATCACTACTGCTCGCGTTTTTCATGTTAGTATTAAAAGTTATGATTGATGATTGTAATGTGGTTTTAAAATTTAAATCTATCTGAATCTAAATCTAAATGAGTACCTACCTCCGATTATAGACAAAACAAAAAATAAAATCAATAGTCAAAACTGTAAATACTAAAGTTTCGTTTGTTTGATCGAGTGAAAGTAGCTCATCAATTTATTTTCATTTTCCATTATTACTAAGAAATTTCTAATTGAAAATGAAACTTTTGTTTAAGTTTTAGATAATTAAAACTTCTAGTCTACACTATTGTTATCTTTCATTAGAAAAAACAAATAAGCTTTGTTATAGATTGCCACAAACAATAATTGTAGAGTCATTACAATCCAATGTGTTTAGAGGTTGTTTAGAGGTATGTAATCAGCAGCTGTTCAAATACTAGACCCAGTAAAGCTGCTACAATAACTGAAAGCGCTGCAGCATTGAATACAAGACGAAAAAACAAAACAAAACAAAGAAACCGCCAACTTTCAAGGTACTAAATAAACAAACTCGTGGGAATTAATACGTCAAATTAGTTAATTTCCCGTTTTACTTAATAACCGTTTTACCGTTTGTTCAAATAAGCTGACTCATACGATATTACTTAGCGACAATTGGTTATACAAAGGTAACAATACATATTATAACATATCCGATTTGCTGTTGTGCTTTAATAACACTGAGTAGTCATTTCTGTCGGCATTGTGGTGTACGACAATAGGCCGCACACACTCATAATCGTACGTAGGTAGGTTCTTAGAAAGGAGTGATTGAAGTTCCAGTATGTACTACCAAAGAATTATGTGCCTGTGATATGAAAGCCATGGTATAGTACAAGACCATCTGTTGCTAGGGTAGTTGTACTTTGCTTTAATCTTGGGATTAATCTGCTAAGTGTAATAAGTATCGAATATTCAGTTATATTAATGTTTTAGTATCTGATTATGTTTTTGCAAAGGCAGTTAATGTACTACTTCTAAGAGACGCATTGCATAGGTTTCACTACAATCACCGTAATAGCTACGTGGTATGCATAGGTTGACTGTCGGTTTTCTTTTGGCTCATTTAATCTACAAGTAGCAAATACCTGTTTCGCCAGACTTTCATTTGTCATACTCATTATTAAGACAATCCTAAAATATTCTTTAGATTTGAAAGCGTGACTTGTTGTTTTATATTAAAACTAACATTACATGAAATATTGATATACTTTTCGGTAAAACACTATTGCTATTCTGGCTAACCTAAATTCAAATGAAAAACATATCTAAAATCTAAGGTTTCATATAACCTTGAGTAAAGACTTCTTTCATTTGTTACAATTGCAATTATTCTTGGACCTTAAAAGCCTATAGTATGATTCAGACAAAAGTCTCAATAAAAAATTCAATTCATATTTAACGAAACTTCAAGATTATGTCACAGAGAGAAACCCATCTAAATAAGAACATTATTTCCTTATGAACCAGATCATTGATTTGTAAAAACATTTCCATTCAATAAATTAGTATATTTGCGCAGTGCAAAAGGCAATGTAGAACACCCGTGGGCTGACGAGCCCAAATTCATATTTCGCGACGTGCGCCCACTGGTTGCCGGGCAATGTGGGTGGATAGAAAACTACAACCTTTGAATATGATTAGTACGTCTTTTAGTTGCGACAGTTTCGTGGAACCTTCGAAGTAAAGTGGTGTTTTCGTAGAAGTAAAGTGTGATGGCATTGTTTATATTTTGGCGATGATGACGATGATGATAGTTCTTTAACCATTACATTAAACGATGAAAAGCGATTCCCTAAATTATGTAGGTGATTTAACGTCAAAAAAGGTACGTTTAAAGTAATTGAATAAAATGATGCTTGTTTGCAGTTTTGATTATCAGGGCAGTAAGGTAATGCATTGACTTGAGAACAAACATTTCATTCACTAGTAGGTTAGTGTAGTAAATTAAAAAAAAGCAATTACAAGTGGCATTAAGTTGTTTTCCGTGTTCATTACAAAGTACGCGTGAAACCCAAACCTTTAAGTTGCGTAATCGAACCACATTCTGAGTTCAGAACAGCGATGGTGGGCGAATACATTTGCAATTAAACGTGTACTAAATGCAATTTTAAACAACCTGTACAATAGCTTTATATTCAAAATTAGTACACACAAATATAGGTCGTAGCGCCTTGTAATAAGGACCAGGTCATTTTAACGGTTAATCAAATTACAGCATGCGCTGAATGCATAATATTACAAATCATACCGGTAACAAATTTGGGTGCGGTCAAACTTGTATTGATTTTTTTTTATGTGGGCGTTTCTTTGAGAATGTGGCGGCATGCACGCTGAAGAAAAACAATAAACACATAGCTTTATGGCTTCTACAACTACAATAGCCGGAAATAATGTCTGAGGAGCACACGCCGGCCATACAGACGAGTACATTACCGCACATTCCTTTAAAAGCGTGACAAAAAGTTAATGTTTAGTTTACATTTCGTTATATTCATTTCACTTGCCCGCATATTAATGTAGGTAAGAGATAAGAGTAATACAAACACGAGTCTTCCACGTTTGTACAGTGTAATGTTGCTAAATGGAGGTGGAGGTCTTTGTAGTAACATTAAATTAAATTGGGAATACGCTGAGGTCGAGTATTAGTTAATCTATGCAATATGTGTTACCACTGCCTCATAAATGTACATGGTAATAAACTGGATGCTGTAAATCTAAAGCTTGGAACACACCTAACGTCATTCCTAGATGCAAAATAGACAAGACATTTAGCGAAGAAAATAAATACGAAGAATTCGTAGTACATATTTTTGTAACTCACACCGAACGAATATAGCACATACAGTTTTATAGAGATCCAGAAAAAGTCTGCATCACAAAACCGAAGGGTTCTTGCTATATTTACTACTTAAGTAAGGACAAAAGCTTTTTCTACATTGTTTCCATCTTTGAGAAACTTGCCAGGATAAATTTTATTTTGTTTACACTAGCTGTAAGATGGTAGGAAGTAATCGGCATTCATGGAAAGGTTTCGAGAAAAGTGAGCTTTAGATAATTTTTATTTAATAAATATCTATTTATTTTGAATGAATTAACTTTCTTCTTTAAAAGAGTCAGTCATTATCTAAGTAAGCAGCAGTCGTCTAAGCAAGACTCATTTAACAATTTATTAAGTCATCGACTTATAGTGTAACTACAGATTGTGTTACAAAACTTTACAATTGAGAGATTTTATATGACTAGCTATCCGCGGCGCCGCCGTTTCACCCGCGTCTTTGCTAACTGCTCTGCTCCCGTCGCCAGTAGCGTGATGTTACATAGCTTATAATCTTCCTCGAGAACTGGGCTATCACACGCAAAAAGATTTTTTTAAATCCGACAGGTAGTTCCAGAGATTAGCACGTTAAATCCAAACTTTTCCGTTTTATATAATAAAATAGATTTGCATCTCAAGACGTTGCTGACCAATAAAGGTTGGTTATAACTTGGGCTCAAGACTGGTTAAAACTAAAATTAGTCACAATGGTTTAGTTGCAAGCTATAATCCGAAGGCAAAAGAATTAACTGCATGTGTGATTAGGGTAAGTCTACACAGTTTTGTAAACACTGCATATAATGACAATTCTATTAGGTTATATTTTTTAAAATTGAAACAGAAAAGTAAGCGGCTACTTATTGTTAAGTGGTAACTGCCGCTCATGGATCCCGGAAGAGCCGCAAGCACAGTTGGCTGCACCTACTTCTTATTAGGTACTACATGTAAAACTAGAAATACAGTGTGTACTTGCAATAATCAAAAAAAGGTTGGCCACCTTTCAGCTACATACACAATGCTTAGTAGCAGGTAATAGCCAGTATGAAAGTCGCTAAATAGACTTTGCATTTAATTTGGCTGTTGTAGAGCTCATTATGTGCAAAAGGGACCACTAACATCTTTACAGTATTTACTTAATACTATAGGTAAATAAACAATGTAAAAATATAAAATTAAAGTTAAATAATAAAAGGTAAAATAATAGAACGAAACAAAATGTAATAACAATGTCTAATAATAACAATAAATTAACCTTTTCTTTCTATAAAACATAGGGCTATCTATATACAAACTACAATTGTAAGTAGATATAAGTACCATGCTATAATACCAACGTTAATTTTAATTACCTACATAAAATTTTATGTCTGAACATCACAAATAAAATCTAGGTCTCGACTGGTTCATTATTATTTAATTTGCTAATACCCTCGTCAAAAACGGCGACACACAGTTCTACCACCTGAATGACACCGAGATATAGCGTTGACTACCTAACTACTGTATTGTGGCTGCAGAATTATAGGTAGGTACATACATTTGAATTCAATTCATAAGATTCTACCCTACTAAAAAAAACGCCGTAAGTAACGACTCTAACGTGTTTAAATTAAGATTCACTTACTAACTTGTGCTAGCTTTTTTCTACTGAATTGATAAAAATATACCTTTATATCTTTTGATGGTAAAAAGACAGCGACAACTTTTCGTTTTAGTTATTATTATTAAACGAAAGAAAAATATACAAACAACAGTAGACAATAATGTAAAAAAACATGAAGCAGACATAAAACGGCGACAAACATTTCTACAAGTTTTGAGATGTTGCACGCACATAAAATAGGTGCTAAAGCATGTTGTAACTCGTAATTCTCGGCACTGATATTGGACAGACAGTATTTGGAGGACCCTTCATTCTTTAAAAAAAAAAACAACTTCCTCAATTGGAAACAAGGCCTCCGGGTACTTTTAAAATGTACATATATACAAACACAATATAGAAGTCGAACCACAGCAATACTAAAGCAGTCATATCTAAATCGAACCAGCTTAACATTGACGCACTAAATAACACCGGTCGATAGATCAGGCGACGTTAATTTAAAGTGGTTAAGATATTAATAACAACAAAACCTTTACACAAAGATCTGCATGGGAAAAGCTTTAAGGCTTTACAGTAAAATTTAACAGTAAAATTCGCACGAAACGCCGGTGAACAATAATAGATTAGTATCAGTTGTATATCATCCTGTCGTCATTAATGCAAAGTGGGTCAGTTTGGTGTAAAGACCAAC
Organism: Parascotia fuliginaria; assembly: GCA_963082885.1. NCBI lineage: Eukaryota > Metazoa > Arthropoda > Insecta > Lepidoptera > Erebidae > Parascotia > Parascotia fuliginaria. Next base: position 4,160,059 of record OY720172.1, read on the forward strand.
GACCTGGTGGTATTTTGCAAGCTATAGTTACCACTACAATCTGCGAAAGGCGTGAGCTATTAGATAGATACACGGTTGCATTATGTTCGCTTTGCACAAGTACCCTATTCAAAGGTTTGCGTGTTTGGTGAATGGATAATAGTAATGACTACTAAATTGGTCCGAGTCAAAGAACTGCAAGTGTACTCGGAATAGCGACGACGGCCAGTTTCCTTCATATCTTTTCATATCAATGCATAATAATTGTATTGATAATTAAAATAATATTCGATCTTAAAGATTCGATTTTTTTAGTCATAAGTAACGATATCAAGAATTTATTTGTAAATCAAATGCAGATATCTCTACGTTGTTACATTATTTTGGATGTGTAGAACAACAGTTAAGATTCCAGATTTCACGGAAAGGCTTGGAAATCTAGGCAAAGGATAGTTGCAACGGGGTGCCGTAAACCTGGTTAGATTTAGAAGTTCTTATCTATCGTACGATCGAGTATAATTATGACAAAATCTTATTATTAAATTGTTATAACATATAGCATATAGCATATACATATATATAAAGAGTACACAGAGGCGTATCATAATAAAATAGGGGGCCGGGTACAAAGCCAAAGGTTTGATGTGTTTTCCCTAGTGTGCCTAATTATGTTTATTTACCTTGTCACGACCTACAGAATGGTTGAGACAATTCGAAAAATCAAAAACGTCCAAATATGCAAACTTTAGCTTAAATATTCGAATCGATTTCAAAGCAATAACTTGTAGAGTGCAGAGCTATTTTTTTAAGCACTTCATTTTGAAAGCTCCCTACAGCGAAGAAACTAGTTTTTGCATCAGCAGAAATATAGTAAATCATATGGGCTTTTAATAAGGTAAGGGAAGGGAGGTAAGGGAGTTTTCCAGTTGATCTGTTCAAACCAAACGGAAACAAAGAAACCGACTTCTTCCGATTTACATACAAGTACGTTTGTGGACGAATAGCAGAAAAGACAACGTATATAATCGATAGAACATAATATGTTCCAGTCCACCTACGTCTGTCTGGGCAAACTAAATCAAATATTTAAAATAGCTGAGTACTTATGTTGGATGTCGTGAACTTTCATCGATCGTGTAATTGTTTCGTAATTGTGATTAAGCTGGGATTAGTTACAAAACGCAGCTGTCACAAGAGGTTTGTTTAAAGAAGTTAAGGTTTGTGTCCAAATTCAGGATATTAAAGTCTCCCTGGCTTCAATATCTATATTAAGTGAAGTCTGACAGTGGCACCTAAAGAGTTAATAGAAAACCAAAGAAAATATAACATTACTTAATAACAATAACATCTCACTAAGAGTGGGGTGTCTTTAGTAAGCTAATATATAAAAAGTATATTATTAACAATCAATAGATTCATCATCACAATCAAACAATCATACCGTATTGAACCAACACCGCGGCATCCTTGACCCTCACCTGTCAATCTGTACGATTGACTGATATTGGTCCTCACGTGAACTGCATTTATTGAGAACTTTAAAATATCAAGAATCTATCTAATATGCACCGTTTTTCAAATACAATAATATACATCGTAATAGTTCGTTTGTTAGCGGTTAGCCATAAATCCTCTTAGCCGTGTTAGTCAGACATTAATGTACGCTGATGCTTTTTAATCTATTTCTTAACCGCTTTGGCGGAAGTTGTTCAGAGTGATTTTTTACAGCTTCTTTTTGTTAAGTCCAAATTAGCCACGGCGACAATTTTGTGTGTCACAGAGATAACGATACAGATAGAAAATATTTTTGACGTGGATGTTATTCTCTTATAACGTCATATATCGCACCCTCATTATAAGAGTTGTTAGACAAAATACGTGTCTTACGGCAATGGTCATCTTGTGACAATTAGACTAAAGTTAAATACTGCTTAACATTATTTGTCAACATGCGCCCTTTTCTTTCATAAAATGAAATAGGCATTTGTAAAAGCCCTGCAACGCAAAATTCAAATTTTAATTTAATATTTAGATATTGAATGAATTTTTAGTAGTATGTACTTATTTTCGGTATTTATTTTTCAATAAAGATAAATAGGTTCTGCGTTAGGAAATAATAGCGGCATTGCCAAATGTGTTAAAAATATATTAAAATTAGGTATGGGATGAGTTAGAAATACTAGTATGGGATGAGTGAAGAAATGGGATGAGACGTCATAGGATGAATACGGAACAACCCTTACAAATGGTATGCAAATATTCATTTTCGAAATCTGAAATTCTCAGTATTACACAAATTTATTAGTTACGAAAACAAGGACTGTAAATTTAGTACTGTATATAGAAAACAACAAGAGCAAAACATTATATTTTTAGATGACGTAGCTGATCAGTCGATTGTAGCCCAAAACACGCAATATTTTTTACTAATAGAGAAATTATAGAGGAAGCAAATGTTGATCATCCGGTATAAAACTGGTATACAAACTATGGGAAATGTAAATTTCTTGTATAATATAACATTTAACATAATTCAATTGGCACTTCCGACAGATGGTGGAAGATATACGCCTACAAAATGGATACTTGATTGGGGTCAGCAGCTAAATGTGGCCAGATTATAGAGCCTGAATTTTACGACGGCATACATAGATCCAATGTGTGGGTGTACGTACCGGGCTCTAGCACAACCTCTTATAGCAATCTTGTTATAAACTTACTTTGTTTCTATCCTTGTTTTTAATGGTACAAAAGAAAAACACAAAGCACAAAGAAACATTTAAATAATACTGCTATAAAAGGTGGTGGAAGGCCCCCTGGACGCTAGTGCAAAACTATTACAAATTCGATTAAAAGCTATTATACATACATATAGACCAATAATTATAATCCACGCTGGTTTCAGCATGAATGGGCTCGTCCGGGGAAGTACTACCCTCTCATAGAAGATCGACGTAAGAGTAGTAGTATCCGTACTACTGCGTTTCGCTCGGTGAGTGAGAGCGCCGGAGGCCCAACTTCCCCCCTTTCCCCTTCCCTTACCTCCCTCATTCCCTTCCCCTAACCCCATTCCCAGCCGCCATAGTGGTGGCCACCATACCAGCAGTTTAAGACTATGGCTTTTGGTATGGTGGCCACCACTTCTGGATTCCACTGACTGCTTACCATCCGGCGGGGTGGAGTCACTTTGGTAGGCTAATATAAAAAAAAAAACAATCTTGATCGTATTCTGCAACAGTGACTGAGTTCTGGACTATTAGATATTAGATTACCGCTGTTGTCATTAGAATATAAAGAGACTTTAGATTGTCTAATGACAACAGCGGTATTGGTTAGATTGTTTGTTTAGCATTATATTTGCTTTGCTTTTACATTGCTTGCATTTAGAATACACGCGACGTGACTGTAAATAGGCTACAGTAGTCTATCATCAAGTAGGCAATATATTTATTTGCCACTTACTTTTACAAAAAATAAAAATCTGCGCTAAATATCGCTAGTCCAGTTGTCTTGTTGCTAGAGCCGCATACAATACCCGATTCGGTATCAAGTATGAGTCATAAAAGGTAATTGTAACAAGTGTAATTAATATTTGTTCGGCCGAGCGTGTCTCTTTATCTCAGCGAGTATTGCGGTCACTAAGAATGCATTTAACCTACTACTTAGATCAGATCTTTGAACATTACTGAGACGAATTGGGTGGATAGTTGCAATATTTGTGCGTCTTCAGTTTGTGGTTATACAGCATGATTTTTTATTTTTACTGTATTGGAATACGCAGTGTACAGGCCAGTCGGCAAAGACCTTAATTACACGAATAGCCGTGACATTGTTATGTTGAAGTGGTCAAAATGCATTTACCATAAAAATAAACTTGACAAAAAAGTAATGACTAATTCTTCTGTCAGTCAATTCGACTCTAATTCTAATGATAGCATTGACCCCGTTCACATAATTATATCACTGAAACGTTGTTAGCAATACAACAACCTACCTATCAAGGTGTACGATAAAAAATAAATTGATTTGATAAACCGGAGAGCGGTACTAAAATTGTATTCGAAATAGTCAGATCTGTTGTGTGAACGGTTTCTAGACGTTATAGACTAGGTAGGTACTCGTAGATCGTAATCTCAGTAGAACAAAGAATGTTGAGAATTGCCAATAAAACATGGATAAAAATCTTCTCCAATACTCTGTGCACATTGAGGGTGTGAAAAGCAACAATACGAGTTTTGGCCTACTTTACATCGAGCTTCTATGACAGGGTAGGTAGTAAATGTAATAATAAAACCTCGGTAGATTCATTCCATTTATTCTAAACCAATACAGATTCTGTAGTACAGAATACTGCTTAATATTTTTTCTAATCGAGTAAAGCTATGATATTATATATTATAACAGCATAAGTTTATGTACCTACCTATACAAGTATAATCAGTACTTCACAATAATTTTTCTTTTTGCCCCTACAGCATACTCACTATTATGACTCGTGCCACTCGCTAGCTACGCCTTATCAATATCGATATCAGTACAAATCAGATCTAAAGTAGCTAGATAAAATCGATGCAAGAATCAAGAACGAAGCATTATCGTATATCATCGTGAGTTGGTTGGATGAATAGAAAAACCGGGTGAGCGCAAGTAAGGCGGACTTGAATGAAGTTGCAACACTGCAGTATGCCACTCGTACCGTAATGCGATGGTCCCGTTATCAACTGCTCATCTCTATATGGCACCTGTAGGACGGTGCCTTGAAGTGGAATAATAACGGACTGAGCAGGTGTTTAGGGTAAAGGTCTCTATTCATACAGAGAAGGCACGAGCATTTGAACATGCTTTGCAAGGAAAAGTGGCAATTATTTTATACTTTTTGCGTCCAGATTTTCTTACGATCCTTCACCGTAAATCAGTGAAGTCCAAAGTAGACAAAATACGTATGAATCTGAAAAAGTCACAACACTTAAGCTCTTTGTTTTGCTCTACTCAAGCTCTTTGACATTATGCCATCACAACTTATATTAAGATTGCCTTTATTTTTATCAGGGTCTTCTATTGTTATTATAATAAACAATAATTAGATTAGAACACACAGGACGGGTTATATTATGAGATTAGTAGTTCAACTAATAGAGATCAACGTCATCATATCAGCCCAAAGACGTCTAAGATAAAATAACGCAATAACACGAACTGAATAGCCAATTCTATATTCAAACTTCACGAGTGATATGAAATGAGTGAGAGTTCACATGGTAATGCTGCACTATACACTCTACTTTAGTAATGTCTTGCCATACGCTATAAACTTGAAAGATTTTTAAAAGCCATATAATATTTTATAATCCCATTGGGTGAATGTGAATCTATGACGGATTGTTATCAATGGCAGCTTGTGCCACTTTGTATCACATTAATTAATGTTTTTTGGTTAAAATTAAAAAAAAAAAATTATGATATCTCTAGCACTAGGAAACAAAGCCTGTGTGGCAAAGTACCTTACAAACGTAGGCACAATATTAAGGAACACAAATTATGTACACCCAGGCTCCAGCCATTTTTTATGGATTACACTAATTTTACACATGTACCCACTGCGCCACCGACGACGCGGCGACGCTGTCAACTGCCTAGATATTTTTAAATAATTCTTTATGTCACAACCAGGTCAGTAAACGACAATAAAGTATATAACAATAGGTACTTAGATAAAGACTATTAGACTAACAGGCTGCACGTCGCCGAGTCGGACACAATTTAATGACTATAAACTGATTAGCTCTGAGTCTCTGCCCGACACTTACACCGTACACACGAAGTAGCTGCGAACATGCACGTACTGAATAAAATATTTGATCTTCGTATTTGATGGTAATTTATTACAGTTTCTTAATCAATAAATTCAGTATCAACTTAAGTCAAAGAGATTTAACGTAGGCTAAGCATATACCTTCAGTTTTTAAGAAGCAAAATTATTAATTTGTTTTACAGAAGATAATTACGGATAGATCATGGATCATTTACTAGTGTTCCGAGTTCAAGAAAAGTGTAGTATAGATGTTTGCGTCTCAGGATTTGCTGTGATGCTAAAGTAATTTTTTAATATTGAACTAAGAACTTTTTTGTACACTTTTTTTTTTTGAACTTGTTTGTTTGTTGTATTTACGGTAGTAGATCCACGCTGGTTTCAGCATGAATGGGCCGGATCGTCCGGGGAAGTACTACCCTCTCATAGAAGATCGACGTAAGAGTAGTAGTATCCGTACTACTGCGTTTCGCTCGGTGAGTGAGAGCGCCGGAGGCCCACCTTCCCCCCTTTCCCCTTTCCTTAACTCCCTCATTCCGTTCCCCTAACCCCATTCCCAGCCGCCATAGTGGAGGCCACCATACCAGCAGTTTAGTCGATGGTATGGTGGCCACCACTTCTGGATTCCACTGACTGCTTACCATCAGGCTGGGTGGAGTCACTGTGGTAGGCTACTATAAAAAAAAAACACGTCGTCTTGTACTAATTACAAGACTAAGTGAAACCTCTGGATTGAACTTCAAGCGATTATTGCGGGAACTATAAGCGCACCACTCATTAATTAGATACATGCGTAATAAATGTTATTACTTATTATACACACAAGTATCCTTTCTACACTTGTATGTTCGTGAATGCAAGTCACGCTTCGGTGTGATAAGTATCTCGAATCAAGACGAGGATAGGTCGTGGCTTGTCCTCTAAGGCGATTGTCTCAGATTTAACATGGCACAGTTCGAGGGGCCAACAGCAGTTTTGCAATTACTTATACTGGTCAACTACCTCATTTAATAAAAGATTAAAACTAATGCAGTTATATTAAGAAATATTCAAAGCAAAGTACGATATAGAAACCTAGTAAAGACAGTTAGTTTTTTGTATTATTGTTATAAAGCTATGACTTGTATAAATGAAAGTTTCGGAAGTGATAGACCTAGAAGAACGTTCAGCGGCGAATGTAGAGGCATATAAAAAACTATTCTAGTCAAAAGCAGGTTAAATCGAGTTGTTATCATGAAGAAGACACCAAGGACTTTCCACTACAGTTCGATTAAATCTTTCGCACATTCCATTTTGTTCCGAAAGTATAGATGCATCGCTTATAAATCTGTGAACTGCGAATGTTAATGGATGTATTTTTTTATTGTGTTATTGATAGTTTGTAGTCGGGATATTGTTTTGGTTTAGCAAGTTTATGTTTAAAGATTATATATGAATATTGTCATTACTTTCAGCCTGTACAAGTAGATAATAACAGAGATAGGTACTCTACAAAATAACGATTATACAATGATAATACTCTACAACAATGACAATACTCATATACAATCTCTAAACATAAACTGCACTTGCTAAGCCAAAACAATGCAGCACATTATTACAGCTAATAACATGCTATATTCACACTACAGTATAGCAGCAGTAAATATACCTAAATAATGCTTGTTTATTAAATACGGTAACTATGACAGCGATTACAAACATCTAATCAATCATAAAGAACAGGATGAGAACCGGTAATGTACGTAAAAAGTAATCGTGCGTGTGCGCACACGTTTATACAATATATCGAGAACTTGGATCTACATACGTATATTAAGTACCTAATGCAATATGTATGTATTGACATCTAAATTTAAAATTATGTTATGCATGGTTCCGTTTGCGGTTACACACAATTCTATTATCAAAAAAGCAGCTTATATCAAAATTGTATTTATTTTTTACGTAGAAAGGATTATTCAGTTTAAAAAATTACATGTAAGGTGGGGAGAAAGATCGAGTTGGTAATCTCTATCTTACGCTGTCGCTTCCCGTTCTACAATACGGGATTTTTTTATGATGGTCAGTTTTATGACAAATATGACCAACCAATTAGCACCTATGACCTAAGGTATATTATTCAGTGTCTCGCCCATAAACATAGCACAAATTTTAGTATTGTTGCAGCTGATTTAATACCATGAAGACGGATCTTTTATTTTGAAATCAATTCAAAATGTTAAGTTATACACGACAAATAAATAGGTATGATACACATTATTTTTACCGTTTTTTAAGGAAAATGTCTTTTTTATTACAGGTGAACGACGTAATTGGGTTATGTAGCGTATTCCACAACAATTAAATTCGCTCTGACGCTGACAATAGAAACATGAAAATTGGAACGTTAAATTTTGTTCGATAACGTTTTGTGACTTCAAGTACGAGTGTTTTTGGATTTTGTGGTCAACTGAGCCCACAGCCCGTTTTTGCTACAGTCCGTATTCTCTGTTAACCAATGATATTCTATTTAACAGATATGTTATGAACGCGTAATCGTGAAGACCTGAAAACGTCCTAATTGGGACGTATTGTCTTTAGTCTGCGTTACGCACAGCAACGAGTAGGTACACTATTGATGCAATTTTCAAATTTAAAAATGCCATCTTGTGTGTTATGTAAGTGCACCAATTATGATACAAAATTAAATAAAACACAAGGAATCTCATACCATATGTAAGTACGCAATACTCTTTGATTTAATAACATATTTCAATTATTTTCCTAATAATTCGAATATTTGGAGGTTAGAAAAAAGAAAGAAATGGAAAATACATTTTTGTGGTGCGTGTGACAAGGACGCGTGCATCCCGGACATAGAATAAAAATACAGATGCGAAAATCGTAGGCAGAAAAGTCATCGTTCTTCGCAGTTCGGTTTTCCTTATTTCTAACCTTGTATTGTTTCATAATTTTGTTTTATTTAAAAATGCATATACTTAATTAGAAATAAATAAGTGTGTGTAAAAAATTTGAATATTACCAGATTATGAAAAATCATAAAATAAAGCTATTTCTAGTTTAACCCAACTACAGTAAAGCCCAAAAGGAGGGTTATGTGTTTGACCTGTATGTATGTCCGGTTTTTTTATTCTCTCGTAACTAATAAACGGCTGAACCGATTTCAATAAATCATACGTCGCTACATTCGTCTCAGTAGTACGAGTGTCATATTTTAAAATGAGCGAATTGAGAAAACTCTTTAACTTAGACTAGTGAAGAACAAGAATCCTCGAAAAATTTTAATTTCATTTTAACTATTACCGTAAATAGCAAAGATCTACGACCGTAATAGCTAGGATCTACTACCTTAAATATTTTAAATTAAGGATAAACTAAGATAAGACACTAAGACAGAAATGGTACATTATAACCGTTTCCGATATCTTAGTTTATCGTATTTTAAAATTTGGGTTACAGAATGTAACCCATATTAGGTTCGCTATTTTAGATTTAAATAATATTAATTATATATAATTGCATTGTCAACAGACCATAAGATGTGTAAAAAGTTTCAGTTCAATCGGCCGAAAATTGAGTTGCATGATTCCACCCGTTATAAATATAGTTACGTACAAAAAAGCTTGTAATTATGCCTATCACAGTTTTTATTAAAAATGTTTTAATTTTTCTGTAAATAAATATTTATTTTCTTTCACATGTTTTATTTTTCTACCTTTAGTAGTTGTTATAGGTAGAAACTGCGGTACAAATTTTGTACCTTCTCTCGCGTTATATTTGTTAGTCTATGATACAGCATGCGGTGATTGGTAACTAGAGTAATGTTTGTTCAAATTCATACGCAATTGACAACACTAGCTGTCACTTTTTTTCATATTTGTTTTCTCAAGTCATCCTTTTCTATCATTTTGACATGTAGTGAAATGTGAAATGAATGAAAAAGGTCTATGTGTGCAACGGGTACTGTGCGGAACACTTTTTTCTGTTGTTTTGTGAGTGTATAACATATCTGTTAAATAGAATATCATTGCTGTTAACTTTATTCTTACAACATATTCAGCACTTCATTGAGTGACATAATGGATGGCTTTTTAATGAGGTTTTATAATTCAAAGAAATAATGGAGCGTGACACGGAATTGTTCGTTTACGTGTTGCTTTCTGACATAATTTCATTATATGTATATATATCACAATTATTAAGTAATGTCGGATATTTTGTATATGTACGAGTATGTCTTGTGCATCAGCTTAACAACAGAGCATGAAGGTGCAGTTTAAAAAAAGTACTATGCCTTAAATCCTCTTAAATCTGGCTTTAAAGCGTAATATAAAATTATGCACGTGCAAAATCGCTTACCCATCGGCATGACCGAGGACTCCAGAAGAGTTTAATGGGGCGATTTGTTTTGAGTCTAAAGTCTGGAGACATCAAAATTTGGTAAAAAGTATTTCCGTGCTATCTCTATGCTAAAAGTCGAGTAGGTACTTTCGCAAATTAGTCAACAGAGTCACTGTGTCACAAATTGGACAATAGCATTACGACAAATACGAGAATCTAATGTGTGATTGTGCAAATATGGTGATGACAAGATATTTTAAATGCTTCAAGGTCATGATGTCATACAGCAAAAGGTGCTATGTAACCGTAAACATTATATCACTTAGTTTAAATATAACTGGAATCTAGGCACAAGATCTAAGAGTTCGTGTTTCTAAAAGGATGTGGAGGACGGTTTTTGATGACTCGCTCCGCCTTTGACGTCATCTCTGATTTCCTCTAATGTACAAACGTCGACGAAAATAACACGTGAACGACTAAAGCTGACAATGAATAAGTAGGGAATTGAACTTTTATATTGCCAGCAATATATCAAAATGCGTTGTCATGTCAGTCTTTCATATCTTTATACGTCACGCAATATCAATATAAAAAGGGCATTCGCGTGTAGTGTTCCTCGAATTGTGGAAAATGCGTTAAATTAACGTGTCTCGCATCCAAAGTTGACGCGTTTTAATAAGATTTTTATTAGACGACGTGACGACGAGCTATGTCGTATTGTTAAACTATTTTTTATTCTTATATTTTATACTGTCTGTACGTGTGGTGCTAGCTGTTACAGCTCACTTTACATTTTGGATTGAAGATTTCGTCTGAAAGAGTACCTAAAAGTAAATGATTTAAAAATTATGTAGGTATGGTAAGCTATTGCTTTACTTTAATATGTCCTATCAATTTTGATCACGGGTCTAATACGCGGGGCGTGAAAAAGCATCCATAATGGAGGCCACCAAGCAAGCAGTTTGACACGATGGCTTTTAGGGTTGCCACCTCTCCTGGTCCCTATTGACTGCTTACCATCAAGCAGAGTGGAGTCTTTTGAGTTATGTAACTACTGTAGCTCCATTTTTGGTATGAATCCTACTTAGCCACTAGATCATTACGAGATTACAAAGGTCTTAGACAGTACTAACACTGAATCATTGTATAAAAAGACTGTCTAAAGCCATGTCCCAGTTCCCTTGAGAATGTTATCCCTGGCTGATGTAGATCTTACTGAGATACATACTAATGTAACAACGAATGTAACGCACAGAACAGCGAGTTACATGTTGTTTCTTATGTTGTTTACGAACAGAGTAACTGCCTTGAGTTTTATAATTATTGACTAATAAACTTTGTATTATTTTTTGTATAGACCTTCAGTGTTTTGTGTACGAACTGCCACTCAGGTCTCGAATATGAACTTCGGGTCAGCTTGAGTGACATTGGGTATTTTTGTAATTTTTTTTTTACTTATTTTAAACTTTTTGCATAAAATAAATTCACAAAGACGGACTTAACGCCAGAGGCATTCTTACCAGTAAACTTTTGTGTGACGCAGAGATGAAACTTGGTAGGTGCAATTAGCAATGAAATATATTATAGCTTGTGAAACGTGGATGTTACAAACGTCTGCCTACTTTTCCGGGGAACGAGGCGTGTTGTTATTATTTTTCTATGACTTTGCTTGCTAAAACATCAGTGAGCAAAAATATCCAGTTATGTAGGTACTAATAATAGAGAATACTTTTATTTATAAGGTATTCTGAGGTGTCTGGGCCTTCTAGTTCTACTTGCCTCGAGTAATGTTGCGCATCAGAGGTTAAATGTTAGGTAGACTGTTACAGTCCACACATAATAAAATGTTGTAGCACCAAAGTCTAGTTAGACATCGCATCGCACATATTGATCAAACGAATAATAGCGTTTATTAATCTTAAAAGATTATAGTAAAGAGCTTTGGTATATCTTGAACCTTTTGCCAAAGCATAAAACATTTAAAACGACTACCTCGGTGGTGAAGCGATAGTGTAATAAAACTGCCTACTCCTAGAGACAAAAAGGTGTGATTCTATTTTATCTTTTGTTAGCTTTACATTGAAAACAAATGCTACAGGTATTTCAAAGGTAGGTTTTGCATCATAGTTGACATAAATGAAGCAGCATTCAATTACTTCATTGACGCGTAACTTGAAATTTTCAACAGTTATTCGCAATGTTTACACTTGGAGCTTGTACAACATTATTTGCAATATGTTACTCCATGTCAAGCATTGTACAGTTGATGTAATCAATAAGCTATACAATCTATTAGCTAGATACGTACCTACCTACCATATTATTATTTACTAGCGACTCGCCCCAGCGTCTCAATTGGGTACTAACATAGTGTACTTAGGTACCTACCTAATCTTTGAAATTCTCAACTACTCTATGCGTGTATTATAAGTAATTAAATGTTTCGCAATAAGTTCTCTGAACTAATGAAAACCGTACCAAATCCATTGCGTGGTTTAGAGATGTTAGCCACAAGAAACAAACAAGAAAAACAGCGAACTATGCGATTTAGAGATAGAATGATCAAGTCTTTTTCTAACAATAAGCTTTTACTGTGCTGTGCAATAATAAGCTGTTTACGTAATTGCCTTCCGACTAGAGAACCAACCTAGTATAGTGAGAGAGTAGGTACAATAAAGGACATAACGAGAGAGTACCTACCTTTCTAAATTCAGACTCACAAAACAAATATTTGTAGACAATAGGAACATTTCTCCTGGGACAAATCAGAAAACCGAACTCATTAAAGTCACTTCAATGTCTAACCCCAAGTCAACCCTCAATAACAGTACTAATTGGTTTGGGTTAGCATGCTTTTAGCTATGTACTTACATGAGATTTAACAGGTGATCCGTTAATTTTTCGTTGATCAGCGTTTCAGAAACTGGGGGTAAGTATTTATTCATATAAATAGCTGTAATAAATAAGTTAGTACATACCTGACGGCTACACGCACACTGGACTCGTCCGCGGTCATGGTTGCGCTCGCACACCTGCGACAACAACACCAAATATTTTGCAACATTGTTTAACATAAACACGTATATATAAATATTCATAGTTTCGTTCTCTTCTTATACATTACGTACTACGACTACCACATGCTTATTGGGAAAAAGCCTTAAGGCCAGAAGTAGTACAATTTTTTAAGAAAGAAATAATTGTAACGGTCGTAGATCCACGGCTGGTTTCAGCATGAGTGGGCCAGATCGATCGGAGAAGTATTACCCTCTCATAGAAGATCGACCTAAGAGTAGTAGTATTCGTACTATTGCGTTTCGTTCGGTTAGTATGAGCGCTGGGGGTTAAATTGACCTCCTTTCCTCACCTCCCTCATTCCCTTACCTAACCTATTTCAAGCTGCCACAGTCGAGCCACCATGTAGAGACTTTTGGAATGGTTGTCACCACGTCTGGACTCTACTGAGTGCTCACCATCATGCAGAGTGTAGTCACTTTGGTAGGCTAATATAAAAAAATATAATCCTATAAATATAATATATCCTTGGTAAATAAAATAATAATATAATAAAAAATCGTAAATATCAATATTTAAACACAACTTGAATGGACTCTTTTCAATAGACACAAAACATTGTAACTTACACAATAGTATTTGTTAGACACTGTTGAACTACAAGGATCAAATTAAACTTTCATTAATTATTTAATTAGGTGTGATGGCATTGTCCAATTCAAAAACTAAAAACGATTATTGAAAGGGAAACAAAGATAGATACACAAAAGTATGGGTATATTCACTACTTTTAAATTATGAATGAACTATTTATGTACTAAATTATATTGGATCTTTATTCAAAATATGTATATTCACCAACGTTTATCTTTAAATGATTGACATAAAAGGATTAATTTACACCTCTTTTTTTTCTGAGTAACTACATTTAGCAGAGTATTATGGAGGTTACAGATACATAGTAATAAAGGCTTAGTAATCATAGATTTTTTATATTTGGCATTGGTATCATTAATACCTAATGATTGAAACACACAGTTAAAATTCTTTATGTTCTTCTTTTGATTTATCCAGATTATTTACAATGTTATAATAATAAAATTTTTAGACACTAAGGCTATACAGACAACATAGAAACAAACTAAAACATATAAACAACTGGCCTATAATAAAAACTTTATTTAAATCCTGTCAAAGACATCAAATTAGCAGAATGAGAATTTAATGTACTTATTCTTTTTTTTATGTGTAAATAATAGTGTTAGGTGTATATTATGTTATGAATAATACCTATGTAAATGGAATACAGACATTTGTTTTAAAAATTATAAAAAGATTGTTTTGATTCTTACATCAGCAAAACATAATTCCTATGTATGTATGTAAGTAGGTTTTTTAAAAAAATAGTAGAAGTATTGTTCTCATGTGGAAATTAAACAAATACTACCATTAATTCAATGTCATTAGCACTAGCTGGTCAATAGGATTAACAACAATCTTATCACAGGATGCTGATGTTCGGCCAATGTTGAATTTTATGCTTTTGTTTCATTACTATTAATAATATTTATTATCAGGAAGACAGTTAATGCAACTGAGTACCTTTTCTTCATTAAGTCTTGTTCATAAGTTTGAATATGTTTACAATTTTTTGCTATCATTTAGTGAACATAAGTATACAATTCATGTGCATTGTATAAAGATTAAATAAGTATAGCAATTACATAAGAAAGTACTGACCTTATAACTCTGAATAAAAATGTCAATAAACTGATAAAACATGTTTAATAAATTATTATAAAAAAATTATAAGTGTAACTCATAGGTTCTTATCTTTATGTTTATTTAAACTTGGTAATCTCAAGAACTATTAAGCCAGTTTTGATAACGAAAATGTTTCCTGTTTTAGTAGTCATGAAAATATACAATAAATATCTAAATTAAGAACTATCATAGGCAATTTGTTTTTAAGCAGTGTTACTCAAATATAAACAAGGCTCTATTGCTACACAATATTTATCTGAGCCCATAATATAAAAAAATAGATAGAACTTTAATTAGGTATCAGTTTATCGCGAATCTCATCGACGTCGATATGTTGATTGAATCTTCTCAAAATACACGATATGTTTTGATAAACAGTAATCAATAACAATTGTATTATTTGTAATGTGGAATAGCGTGAAAGTAACGGCTGTAATACCAAATTACAAAATCCATAAATGATTGAGTAGGTAGTGGAATCAGATGATATAGTTACCAGCTGTTTCTTCACATGCCGCAAAATAAATAATTATAGCAAATATATACTCACTGCGGTAATATAAATCACTATATTCCAATTCACTTGATCACATTTCATTTAGCGTCTGGTTCAAAACGACAAGTTAGATCAACAACGACCGATATTTATGTCCATCTTTCACCCTTGTGTTAAGATTATACTGATTTTATTGTTGCGATTGATTTATTTCTACTCTTTGTTTATTACCGAACCTTGTTTTCATTATTTGCCATCATAATTTATACACTTGTGGCTTTTTCAAGTGGAAAAATAATCGTATTTGATTAAAACGGTAATTATTGCTCGCAGTTCGTCACTCGCGATCCGCGATCATTCACAAAAATACGATGTCGTTGACAACTGGACTGCGGATGCAGAACTTGACAAAACAAACGATGCGGAACGCCAAGCTGTCACTTTGACAACTTACAATAATGTTGCCAATATATATTGTAAAAACTACTAAATCAATTGTTCGCTTCGAACAATTATTGTTTTGAAATAATAATCATTTTACTTTCATAATTTTTCTGCAGTGCTTCACAATGAAACCTCAACATTATTATATTATGTACCTTTTGTTATAACCTTACTTAGATTAAGAGAATTTTGTGAACCAAAATATTAAATAATTAACAATTATATTCTTCAAATGACTTAGGTTCTGGAGTGGCGAACCAGATGAACTAGGTGGACCGACGAGGGAGGAAACGACCGGCCACGGTGGCGAAAATTAGGGCAGGCCTATGTTCAGCATTGGATGTCTTTTGGCTGCTATGATGATGATGAATGTCCTACTCATTAATTGCGTTATATTATTAGTATCTTATTTGCTCGTCGTTTTTATAGGGTGAATGGCGCCTTAAATTCGTTTATGGCGAGCAAAATAATACCAAATAAAGTCCACCAAGCTATAGTACAGGCATAGGCAGTACTAGCGCCAACATTTATATATAGTAGTGATACTTCTTAGTAGGCTTGCATATGACAGAAAAAGCATGAAAGCAGAGTCAACGCAGTAGGGATGAGAGCACTAAGAAGCATGTGTAGAATCAAACTTACAGATATTTAATTAGAGAATAGCGTGATAAGAGAGGAATGTGGATTGAATAATGATATTATTTTATTTACAAACATTAAAAGTACGTATGTATGAAGTAGAATAACGAAAGCGATTTATGGAGAGGAAATGTCTGGGAAAGTTGGTAAGGGTTGCCCTAGATGGACATATACGCCCCCCCAAACGGGGTTCTCGCCTTGTCGCGGCGGCGGGGGCTTAGTAACCGTGGTTACCCAGAACCACGGTGAACCGAGAGGAACCCCAAGGAGGCGCCGCTCCTCTGGGCTTTGATGGTAAGCCCACGATGGAGCGGCTCAGGAGGGTTGCGGTGCTGTATGGGTGGCACCGCAACTGGGTCGGGCTGCGGTGTTGCTTCGGTGACACTGCGGCTGAGGAGTGGCGGGGCCGCGGCGTGAGAGGAGTGCTGGTATTACGGTACGCCGCCCTCCCTACCTTCCGCAGCCTCGGCGCCGAGGCCGCAACCGCCAGATTGCGGTGGTGGTGGGGCCGCAGGAGAAGAGGAGTGTCGGTATTGCGACGCGCCGTTCTTCCTATCCTCTTTGGCTGAGTTAGGAGGTGGCCAGTGGGCAGCGATCCGGCAGTCGCCGCCCCAACAGCACGGGTCCGAGACGGCAGTACGCGTGTTCCGCAAGCGCCTTTCGAGGGAGGGGGGGCAAGGTCCCCCAAATCGGATGGGGCCCGCTCGCATGTGGTGAGTGGGCCGTGGCCCGTCGGGGTCGCGGATGAATGCGCGAGCGTCTCCCGTGACCCCGACACTCTAGCCGTCTGGAGGAACACCGTGGATTTTAGTCGGTAAGCTGGCCGCGCTTTGAGTGCGATTGGAGAGTCCGAAATAGCCCCTTGCCCTAATCCCTAAGCCTTGTCCAGGCGGTTGCGTATGCGTAATGCATTCACACGAAAAAAAAAAGATGGACATAAATATACGGACCGAATAGGAGATGTGTTGAGAAAGGGCACAATTACAAGCGGGTGCTTGTAACCGACATGTGTGTATGAAAAGATTAATAAGCGTTGAAGAGGCAAAGAAGGTATGTTTTAATCGTATTATTAATTGTATTATTATTTATATTATTATTAATTATTATTGTATCGTAGAAAATGGTTTTATTTTTTATTTTAATTGCCGTAATAATAAATATTTTGGAAATTGGAAAAACCTAGTTAAATATGTAATTTTATAACGGTATTTAAACATTGTGCTAAACTCGAATATGGTTTATAATCAACTAAATAAATAATTATGCGCAAAAGCGTTATTTTTTACCTGAGTTAAAAGAAAATTTCTTCCAAAAAGTGACTATTTTTTTATAAGTGCAATTTCCAATTTTGTCACTAGCGCCACAATTGATGTTGTACTAAATTGTCATCAACTGCTCTAAGTATTTTAAAACGTAGCTACAAGATGGCGTTATTACAAAATTATAATTATGCGCAATGGCGTTATTTTTTACCTGAGTTAGAAGATTTTTTTTTCTTAAAAGTGACTATTTTTTTAAAAGTGCAATTTTCAATTTTGCCTATAGCGCCACATTTGACGTTGTATTAAATTGTCATCAACTACTCTAAGTATTTCAAAACGTAGCTAAAAGATGGCGTTATTACAAAATTACATAGACAACTAAAGATGGCGTTTGTGTAGCAATATATTCATAGATTAAGGTTTTGTATTGATATGATTTTCTAGATATAATGTAATATTTTGTTTTAAGAAGTTATTGTTAGTTGGTATTAGAATTATTAATGTATTTATTAGTTTTCTACATATAACTTATGTCATAGTAATAGGTATCTTTATGGAAGATCATAGGTACGTAATATATTAGGTAAGTAAGTAGGTACAAAGATTGCGCATGGCGTTAGAAATTAAAACAATATTCATTTGTTTTTAAATAAAAAAAGTAATATTGAAGAATAAACCGAAGTGAAACGCCCAGAGTATAATATTCTTCAATCAGAGTCTCTCTAATTTGGCTTACAAAAAACATTTTAGATTCTTACTTACTCGATACTACACTTTTAATCGCGCACCACGATGTTGTCCTGAGTTGCCTGTGGGTATGGACTAAAACTTAAGTAGATATCTAGTGTCTAGTCTACCCACCTAAATACTTACTACGTACTTCTGGTACCTCTTAGTATCTAAACCAATGATGATATTCTATAAAAGAATATCATTTATCTAACTTATCCGTTGTACCTAGCTAATTAAACAGATCCAGAATAGAAAACTATTACATTTTAAATGATAAGATCACGATGTCAATCAACAGTTTGCTAAATATGACGTGATTCGCCCAGAGCAACTGTCTGATGAGCACCTGCTCATTGAGCATCTAGCATAGTCCACGCTGAGCACCTATCAATATATTTTTGGCAGATGCTACTCTCTCTGCCAAAAATATGCTCTAGTGCTCTAGGTGGACTACGTTCTAAACAGGTTATGATACGTTATTCATACGCACACTGAGCATCGGGTTTAAAAAGTTAGTTCATATAAAGCTGCCTTTAATTTATTCAAAGTTGCTTTTGAAATAGCTATCTTTATGTCAGAGAGCGTCAAAGACTGAATAATTTTACCACAGGTAACCTATGCAAATTATAATATATCTATCTAATTTAACAGAGACTCTTCAGAGACTATTCTATGAAGTTTTTGCGAACATTGTTTTTGCAATGTGTATAATGACTATTAATGACATAATTTTATGTAGGTAGGTAAAAATATAAAGATAATAATATCATGTAGGCATTAGGCATGTTCGGTGTTTACAATGAGACACGCGATGGCAATTTTATTGTAGAGATACCTACTAAGGCTTTGTACAGACTGACGACTAAAGACGGGTCATTAGTTTATCTACGAAAATAACTTTATTTAAAGTTAGGGAAGTAAACGTATTTTAAGTTTATATTGCCAACATAAGGAAAAACTGTGAAAAAAGGAACTAGTTAAGCTAAGGTAATTACAATTACTTATAGTGCAAAAAGCTTGCAAGAATGATCCTCATAAATATGAACAGCGTCAAGCAAAGTTAAGCTAAAGATACTTACCTAAGAAAAATACGACCGTTAATTATTTTTGTAATGTAATATTTGCTGTTTTTCATAGAATTACTTACATAGATTCAATGGGTTAGGTGAGTAAAATACATTTTTTTTTATATTATAATTGACAAGTATAGCATATTAAGTGGTGCTTGAAAAAGTTCGGTAAACATACTAATACTATTAGCGTCTTTTATTACTATATTATTTTTATTTTGCTTAAATGAGACATTGTGGCAAATAGATTAGACATCATAATTTGCTCATCCTGTCTAACATAAACAGTGACGTTACAATATGGTCGAAAGTCTTCAACCGAGGCAGTGAGGACTTCACCGGGAAAGTTCACCGTTCAAAAGTCTCTTGTGTGCGCTTAGCCTAGATAACGCGTATACATACTCTTTGGTCGAATACGTGAGTCATTGATTTGAACGTAGCTGGCGGCATGTTCTAATGAGAGTTGTGTTGATTCTACCTATCTACGGCTCACGGCTCACGGCTAAAGAGCTTAAACATGGCCATACGTCGGCTTCCGTGTTAATCAAACATTGGGACATCGATCGATCGAGAGTTAGTGGGTAGCGGTTTTATACGACTGTTGAAAATATATGTGTGTTTTCTTCAGACTTTATCTACCTATTTGTGTTTCGTCTCTTCATATCAAATTATAATTTTGTTTAGTGAAAATTCTTGCAATTATTTATCTTAAGAGTCGTTAAAAGTTCATGATAGGTACATTGAAAATTTGTAAGCAATAATCGATCTTACACCACAGCTGCTGTTTACCTACATAGGTTACGGTTACCACTTAGCATCAGGGTCGTATTTTTGCCACTAAGTTAATTAATAAACCTATCAATCTATAATTATTATATAAAGCAGAAGAGTTTGTTTGTTTGTTTGAACGCGTTAATCTCTAGAACTATCAGTCGGATTTGGATAATTCTTTATGCGTATGATAGCCCAGTTCTTTAAGAAGGTTATAGGCTATGTATCATCACGCTACGGCGACGAGAGCGAAACAGTAAGCAAAGACGCCGGTGAAACCGCACCGCGGGTAGCTGGTGCTATAATTGCTATTTAAATCTTTGAGACAATAGCACTATCTAAGTGCTATAAATTTTAATTTACTACAAATTCCAAATTTATTAGGTAAAGTTTGATTGATTGAATGTTCTTGGGTGTAGATAGATGAGGTTTCCAATCAAACCTGCATACCTAATACGCGGCGGGGAGACTGTTGATGACCTGTCGTCCAGGGAATCGAACCCGATCTAAAACTCAAATGATGTGCCCTCTCCTTATGACGCTAGAAATATAGGCGAAATTCGTCAGCTCAGTTACCAAAAAGAACAAAAATATAATTAAAAAAAAAACCTAACTAATTACTATTACTAAATTATTTTGTTCATTATCCTACAAGCCTTTGAAATTAAAACCGTAAATATTACGTCGGTGAAATATGAAACGTTCAAAAATGAAGTAGGTACCAAAAAAACATAATAAAGTCCCCTCATCTTGGGAGTTGTGTTAGCTGGTATTAGCTCTCTCATTGTCGAGTCCTTAATAGCACAATTTGATAACGGTAATAGAGCCGGCCGCGGTGGAAATTTGCGCCAGGATGTATTAATTTTGAACGACGTCTTGTTTGCTTCTCATAAAAGAAAATAAATATTGTCGTAAACTTACTAATTGAGGTGTCAGACCGTCTTGTATAAAACATGAATGAGTTATGTCGAAATACAGTACCTATTACTCACTACATTTAGCGGTGAACCAATTTTATTAGGATACGGAAATATTGTACCTAAGATATTGATTTACTAAAACAGAAAAATAAGGTCTTTGAAGAGAAAGTAAAAGGGAAGTTCATTACGGGATTCGAATAACTAATAGGAATGCCGAACGTGCTATGACAGGTCCAATAATTTTGGTCTTATTGGTCCGGCGCGGCTTATTTTATTAATGTGTCAATTCAGTGATTCACAAATATACTTGTATCCAATCTAGGACATCTCGGTTAATCCAGTCGTTTCGTTTTCATTTAATATGATTTATTCGTGTCGCGTTGATAGCCAATTAGGTCAACCAGAAGGTGTTTATATAAATGTATTAGTTTCAGATAAGTATAAAAAGACACATTGCAAGGCAATTAAGTTAGTAGATATTCGGTGGTTTCAGTATGATTGGCACGGATCAACCGAATAAGTACCTTTCTACCTCCTTAATAAAATATCGACTGTAGTAGGACGAGTATATCTATTACTGCGTTTGTTAAGAGCCAAAGAATTCGCTATACTAGTTCCCTTTCTCTTCCTTCTTCTGAAATAGTCACCAGTTTGGTTGTGTTTGTTAGTGACGACCTCTGTGGTTCGGTGGTACCTACTGTGTACGGACTGCCACGCAGAGGTCGCAGGGACGAGTATATCTATTACTGCGTTTGTTAAGAGCCAAAGAATTCGCTAGACTAGTTCCCTTTCTCTTCCTTCTTCTGAAATAGTCACCAGTTTGGTTGTGTTTGTTAGTGACGACCTCTGTGGTTCGGTGGTACCTACTGTGTACGGACTGCCACGCAGAGGTCGCAGGGACGAGTATATCTATTACTGCGTTTGTTAAGAGCCAAAGAATTCGCTAGACTAGTTCCCTTTCTCTTCCTTCTTCTGAAATAGTCACCAGTTTGGTTGTGTTTGTTAGTGACGACCTCTGTGGTTCGGTGGTACCTACTGTGTACGGACTGCCACGCAGAGGTCGCAGGGACGAGTATATCTATTACTGCGTTTGTTAAGAGCCAAAGAATTCGCTAGACTAGTTCCCTTTCTCTTCCTTCTTCTGAAATAGTCACCAGTTTGGTTGTGTTTGTTAGTGACGACCTCTGTGGTTCGGTGGTACCTACTGTGTACGGACTGCCACGCAGAGGTCGCAGGGACGAGTATATCTATTACTGCGTTTGTTAAGAGCCAAAGAATTCGCTAGACTAGTTCCCTTTCTCTTCCTTCTTCTGAAATAGTCACCAGTTTGGTTGTGTTTGTTAGTGACGACCTCTGTGATTCGGTGGTACCTACTGTGTACGGACTGCCACGCAGAGGTCGCAGGTTCGATTTCCGCTCAGTGCAAATATTTGTGTACATGATCACGACTTTTAGCTTTGGTCTGGGTGGTTTTATTTATAATAATAATGTAAGTATGTATTTACAAAAAAACTATTTAAGTGTTTTTATGGCAGCATTCTAGAACTCAAGCTATCTAAACGTACTTTAGGTCTAGATGGCGTTGGGTGTTGTTGTTGTGATATTATTAAGTAAGTATCTTATTATTAGGTAGGTATTGCAGAAATAGCCATGTACACAGGGTATGTATACTGCTTAGTACCATCACAGTATCGGTAATAAGAAGATACTAGTACTTAGTACCTATTCGTTGGTGTTTGCCACAAGATTGGAAAGGATAATAATAATTTTTGGCAATCTTTTTGACTCTTTTTTTCTCCGCCTAATTTATCAAAGCTGCCGGTTTTGTATATTTTCCGAAATAGTATTGTAAGTAACATAATATCTTGCGAACGAGTATTTCCCTATTTGCCTCACATTCCTCGCCTTGATTTAGTAGTGTTGCAGTACTGGTACTGGGAGCATACGCGAGGTGCCGCTTAGATTAAAAAAGCAGTTTGTCTTGTAAGTCATCTGGAGCATACGCGAGGTGCCGCTTAGATTAAAAAAGCAGTTTGTCTTGTAAGTCATCTGCAGCACAGTCGTTACGCAGTTATGTGATAATGCGGTATATCATTGTCGTCTAATGTTAAGCCTGAGGTAGACACACAATTCTAAAACAAAGGGTTCATTTACTTGTCGCCGTACGTACGTAAGTGTCGCCGCACACGGGCCACACCGGCCACAACCACAAAACGCCGCCACTGGCACTAGCTTATTTTCATACATTTATGGACAGACGCGTGGAGGCCACCGGCGTCAACCGTGTGCGGCGAGTCTATATAAAAATGTATGAAAACTGGCAGCGCTTTGTCGCCGGTGGCTCGTGTGCGGCTACCCTTAGTAATAACAGCGAAGAGGGAATTTCGCATACGGTCTTCCAGTAGGTAATATAGTAAGATTCAGGATTCTGTTGGATGGGTTTTTTTTGATTACGATTAGAGCCTTTTGAGTCATCACCTCTACGTAGTTGACTTTATGCACGCTATACGGAGGACTATATCAGTAATATTCGCGTGTTTTATTAGCGTTATTTCTGCAATGCTTAGAAAACACAGCCTTGTTTATAGGTTAGGATCAGGTATTGCTTACCCATGGGCGTCTAGGGTTACTTCAAGGGCGGCCTGACTTTCAGGAGGGTGCATCTGAACAAATTTGGGTTGCAACCTATAGATGCCTTAATTCTAAGAAAAACTTAATAAAAATAGCCTAATCTTGTCTATGTATTGTTTTTCGTCTATTCCCACCCGTTCTGTTCGCCAGG
Source organism: Parascotia fuliginaria (assembly GCA_963082885.1). Lineage (NCBI taxonomy): Eukaryota > Metazoa > Arthropoda > Insecta > Lepidoptera > Erebidae > Parascotia > Parascotia fuliginaria. The sequence goes on from OY720172.1 coordinate 4,184,086, forward strand.
GGAGTGCAAGTGCACCCCCTTTGCATCATGTGCGTATATTTATATTTATAGCTCTATTTTTCTGGGAATGCTTCTGAATCTTTCGATTGTCTTAGTCTATTGTTAGAACTAGCAATATTTGGCTAACTTAAAAAGTGCGGACATAGTAATTTTTTTTTTTTTATACAAGTTCAACATTACGCATTACAACGCAGAGTAGTACAGACCTACATGACTTTTAACATCGTTGTCAGTGCAAAAGTCTTATGACTAGAAATGTATTTAACATAATTTTAACTGTTTTTTTTTAATAGCCATTAAAATTATTCTACTCTGTCTAATGGCAAGCAGTCAGTGGGATCCAGAAATGGTGGCCACCATACCAAAAGCCATCGTCTTAAGCTGCTGCTCTCACTCACCGAACGAAACGCAATAGTATGGATACTACTTAAGGTTCTATAATCTGTGCTCTTACTGTATCTATATACTCTTATTGCTAATCTTACTTTAAATTGATCTGATTAAGATAAAAAATATAAAATTGATGAATTGTTTAAAAACTTTTTAAATTGAGCGCTCGATATACATTTCACATTTTGTACTTACAACAGTTTTGAAACTTTATAGTTTACGTAGGTATCAGTATAAGCTGTTTGCAGATTCATTAACTTTTTTGTATAAAACTATGAATATATTACAGCCGCTCTGGGTAACTCATTTACATAAATTTTGTATATTGTCTAGTTTTAAATATAAATTAGTTTTAGATTAGTTTTTTGGACTATAAATATTGTATCGTTTTAAAACGAAATACCTATATTATTTTTAACTATCAACCCGACCGGGTTAGCACGTGGATACCTACTAAATGTACTTACGTCATTTTAACAGGGATCTTTCAAGTTCTCGGCTAGATCCTCCACTCTTAAAGAACGGTTTCCACTGTAGTGGTTTCACATTCATATGCTCTGTAGTTTTTACTTTTCAGCTTATTCTCAACCAACGCCAGCGTAAGCTAATACTAAAATTAAGTGTAGTGTAGGTACTTAATTCATAAAACTAGATGCCTAAAACTTGTGACAGCTTAAATATACCGGTCTTTGTGATTACCTATCCAATAATTGTAAAGTCTTTCCAAACGAAAAAAGACATCAGTATTGAAATCTGCATCAAATACGACACTGAAAGTTTGAGAAGAAGGCCGCCGCCAAATTATTTATCTAAACTAATTATGTAGAGAGAAAAGATTTGATTTTTTTTGTATGTTTAATTGCAACGATTTAACTAAAAACCTAAGTTACCGATTTGAGAAATTCACCTTCATCTTTAGAAATTAATAAATTCAGCGGGTAACATTTGCTATATTTTATTATGTCTAACATATTACTTATAACATAGTCATTTTCAGAATTTCAATATTTTAAGCGCCTTGCCTGCTCTGATATTTTCCGTAGGAGTTTGTTTGTGAGATCGAATTAAACTTTGGATACCGAAGCAAAGCGGACCCAGGGCGGACCTCTAGTGTTTTATAAAATTTCTTTATGTACAGAAACATCAATAGTTAATTATGTATTCATAATCCGCATGCAATACTATAATGGACTACATTATTAACACGGGATACTTCCCAAAAAGATGGAAAGAAAGCACATGCATTTTTCTGCACAAACCAGGAAAAGATTACACACAACTCAAGTCATACAGACCCCATTTCCCTCCATAACATCTTAGGAAAATGGGCTGAACGCATTATTATTTTGAGAATAAACACAAAAGTTAACGAACTGATTCCCGAACACCAGCACGAATTCGTTTGTCAAAGAGGCACAGCAACACAGATATTGAGAACTGCCAAATACTTCACTGACGCCTTGGAGAAAGGACACAGTGTGGCAATGATATCAACAGATCTTAGCAAGGCCTTTGATTCTATAAATCATTAAAGTCTAAAGTAAACTAAGTCAAAGAAGCTTCACGAAGCTGGAGCACGTAACAACATTATAAAAATTATAGAAAATTACCTATCAAATAGAAACACTAAAGGCAGGTTTAGAGCAACAACAGGGACAGAAAAAAAATTACCATACGGCGTTCCTCAGGGTTCAATTCTCGGGCCAGTACTCTTCAATCTATGTCACTGACATATCAAAACAACGTGTCCCAGGTCTAATGATCTCCCAATACGCAGACGACCTATGCATTTTGAATGCACCAGAGAAGCCAGACCAGCCACCAGGCGATCAAAATGGGCAGCAGGGGATAATCGGCTATTATAAAAGATATGGCCTGCAGTGCAACGTGGATAACACGAAGTAAAAAGTAAAATGTGTTCTTACAAAAGATCTAGACGAGCAAACCTAAATGGATGGGTACAGAAATCATATACAACTGAAAAACGAGAGAATTCAATACAAGAACGAAGTGAAATACCTTGGCGTCATACTGGATAAAAGACTATCAATAAACAAACACACAAATAAGACAATAGAAAAATGTAAAAGAGTAAGAGATGCACTAAACTCGATCATAGGCTACCGATCAAAGGTAAACATTGAAACAAAACTGCTTGTCATACAGACGTGCCTCCTGCCAGTACTAGATTACGGAGTCATCCAACTCCTACCGAGATACAGCAAGAGCAATTTGACAAAACTAGCACGACAATACAGGATAGCACTAAAAGCTGCAGGTTCCCACGTCGCACTAAAACAAAGCTACTCTGGGAAATGCTTGGACAGGATCCGTGGCATCTCAGAGTACACGATCTACACCACGATATGATCGATAAACTAACTTCATGTTCGCAAATAGAATAGGTGAAATAGAATACTAAATCGGAGAGAAACAAACCAATCCACAAGAGAAAGGCTCCCCCCGTCAGTTAGGTTTTTAAATCCTAGATTATAAGTAACGTGAGGTCTAAGAACTAATGGGATCTTAAATCCAACACCTCTCACACTTGCTTTGTTTAGTAACCGTGTGTGACAAGAACTTTGCATTAGACTGCAAAAGATCCCTCCCCGGACATACTGCGTTAAAAATACACCAAAAGTACCTGTAAAAGTTTGATTTATATGTGACATGTAACATTATATAACTATGGAAATAAAGATACATTCTATTCTATTCTATGCACTACTATATTACTCTACACAGTGATTTATAACCGCAACAGGCTATTTGTAAAGAAGTATACTTATGACTTATCTCAGTTTGTAAATAGGAAGCTTTTACATGGTATTGGCTATAGAAAATATAAGTAGGTATCAAAATGCTATTAACGGTATTAGAATAAACAGCAGTTTATTCTAATACCGTTAATAGCATTTTGATACCGAAGCTGCTTTTTTTTTTTTTTTTTTATACGTGGGAAATGCATTACGCATACGCACCCGCCCGGGCAAGGCGGGAGTTATGTCGGACTCTCCGACCGCACTCAAAGCGCGGCCAGCATACCGACTAAAACCCACGGTGTTCCTCCAGACGGCCAGAGTGTCGGGGTCACGGGAGTCGCTTGCGCATTCATCCGCGACCCCGACGGGCCATGGCCCGCTCACCGCGAGCGGGCCCCGTCCGATTTAGGGGCCTAGCCCCCCCTCCTTCGAGAGGCGCGTGCGGAACACGCGCACTGCCGTCTCGGGCCCGTGCTGTTCGGGCGGCGACTGCCCGATCGCCGCCCGCAGGCCAACTCGGCCGCAGAGGATAGGGAGAACGGCGCATCGCAATACCGACACTCCTCTTCCCCTGCGGCCCCACCGCGTCCGCAATCTGGCGGTTATAAGGTATAAGGTATAAGGTATAAACGGGCTGTTTTCCGCAACTCCACGACTGTGCGCGTATTTTGCGTGTGGGTGGGTGGCGATCACTCGATCTATCCCAGCTCCTCGAGGTAGGCCAGCAGACTTGTAATGTCCCCAACGATCTCGTGGAGTGAATCCGGGTCGCCAAAGTATCTTGCCCTGTATGTGGCGACCTCAGGGCAGTGTAGCAATATGTGTGCTGTTGTTTCGTCTGCCCGCATGCAAGCTCTGCACAGCGGGCTGTCTGTAATTCCCATGACAAATAGGTGTTTATTGAAAGATCCATGACCGGTGATGGCGGCTGTGACTGTGCGAAGTTGTTGTTTTGACAGTCGGAGCACCTGTTTCGTGAAGCGAGCATTCAGCTCTGGAAGTGCTTCCTTAGCCTGCCTGCACTCGGTATGGTTCTTCCATTTGTTATTGTGTTGATCTATGGTATGATTTCTTACCAGGGTGCGTAGGTGACCAAAGGGAATGGCAACAGTGGGTTCTGGTCCCACGGCATTCATAGCTGAGCCTTCCCTCGCAAGCACGTCGGCTGCGTCGTTACCTCGGGAGCCGCTATGCCCTTTGATCCATTGTATAGTGATGTTGTTGTAAGTACCTACCTGACATAATTTTTGGTGGCAGTCATATATCAGTTTGGAGTTTATTGTATGGCTTCCTAGCGCTTGAAGGACAGACATGCTGTCCGAGAGTATACGGATGGAATGATCCCTGACATCTCTTGCTAGGATCGCCGAGGCTGCCAGGGAGATGCCCATACACTCAGCCTGGAAGACAGTGTTTTCGGCCCCCAACGGTGCTGATATGTGCATGTTTAAATCTTCAGAGAAGATCCCGGTTCCGGTCCCCGTGCCTGTTTTTGATCCGTCTGTAAATATCCTGAGTTCCCCTAGTCGCAATCCCTCGCAACTCTGGTCCTCATGCAGTTGTATTTTGTATTTCTTGTCAAAGACAAATTGTTTCGGTATGCGGTCGTTTGCCGCGTCTATTATAGGGAATTCGTTTGTCAGTCCCTCTAGTAGAGACATATGTTTTGTTTTACCTTTGTACCACAAGTTTAGTGTTTTGAGGCGAAGGGCCGTCATTGCTGCCTCCTGTTGGATGTAGAGGGGGAGCGGTGGGAGGCCCAACATAGCCTCTAGTGCCACCGTCGGTGTAGTTCTGAAGCAGCCTGTAATAGCCATGCATGCTAACCTTTGTATCCGTTGAAGTTTGTTTGCCGCAGTGTCTAGTTTAGTTCTCGGCCACCAGACGACTGCCCCATAAGAGAGTATGGGTTTAATGACGGTGTTGTAGAGCCATAGTATTATTTTGGGTTGTAGTCCCCACGTCTTACCAATCATCCTTTTACATTGGTAGAATATAATCGTTGCCTTGTTTATTGTGTTGTCTATATGGTTGCTCCATGTTAGTTTATTGTCAAGGGTGACGCCAAGGTACTTGACATCGTTTGACAGTTTTAGTTCGGTGTTGAAAATCCTGGGTAATGTAAAGTGGCCCAGGTTGCGTTTCTTGGTGAACAAGACAAGCTGCGTCTTGTTGGGGTTTACCGAGAGGTCATACTCCTTGCACCATTTTTCAACTATGTATAGCGCTTGTTGAGTGAGGTTGCAGATGGTTCCTGTTACCTTACCTGATATGAGAATGGCAAGGTCATCGGCATAACCTATGGGTGTAGTCATGATGGTTGTTTAGTTTGGTGATGAGGTCATTTATTACCAGATTCCACAAAAGGGGAGACAGGACGCCTCCCTGAGGGCAGCCTCTGGCTAACATTGCTGAATTCTCATCATCTCCAAGTCTTACTATCCGTTTGCTCAGTGAGTTTGTGATCCATTCAGCTAGAACCGCCTTTACTCCGTGTCGGTGGAGCGCAGCTTGTATACTAGCAAAGTGTGTTTTGTCGAAAGCTCCTTCAATATCTATGAAGGTGCCGAGACAGCTGCCTTTTTGCTCTAGTGCCTCCTCGATTCTGCTGACTACCAGATGAAGAGCAGAGTCTGTTGACTTACCTGAGCTGTAGGCGTGCTGATTTGTATGTAGTGGTATGCTTTTTAGTGCTCCATCTCTCAGCTCCCTCTCGCATAGCCTTTCCAATGACTTTAGCAGGAAGGAGGTCAGGCTAATTGGTCGATGTGATTTAGGATTTGTGTAGTCACCCTTACCTGGTTTTGGTATATATATTACTTTCACTTCCCTCCATCCTTTCGGTATGTATCTGAGGGCGAGGCACGCTCTCATTAGCGGAGTCAGTCTGGGGATGACGGCTGTCGCCCCCCACTGTAGTAGTGCGGGGAAAATCCCGTCAGGGCCAGCCGCTTTGAATCTGGCGGTTGCGGCCCCGCCGAGGCCGCGGAAGGTAGGGAGAGCGGCGCACCGTTATACCGGCACTCCTCTCCCGCCGCGGCCCCGCCACTCCTCAGCCGCAGTGTCGCCGAAGCAACACTGCAGCCCGACCCAGTTGCGGTGCCGCCTAAACAGCACCGCAACCCACCAGAGCCGCTCCATCGTGGGCTTACCGGCAAAGCCCAGAGGAGCGGCGCCTCCTTGGGGTTCCTCTTGGTTCACCGTGGTCCTTGGTAACCACGGCTACTAAGCCCCCCCGCCGCGACAAGGCGAGAACCCCGTTGGGGGGGATACCGAAGCTGCTATGCCAAGTGATTCTAAGGCATGGTTTTCACTAAATCTAATGCTTATTCATTAACAAACAAGTAGATCGTCAATTTTTTGTTTCTGCGAAAGATTGTCATTGTACACACCCTTTAAATTTCTTAACATACACGTAGTAAATAAAATTAAAATCACCAACAAGTAGATTAATTTAAACTTGACATTCATATAAAAAGCAAAGACGATAGGGTGGTGGGCAACCGAGGTGGCTCACGACTGGCCACGGTGATAAAATTGGGTCATGTCCAGCAGTCGACGTATTTCAGCTGATTGGCAACAAAAGCGGGCACAATTGTCGGCTCAGCTCTATAACAAAACGAAAAGAAGAAAAAGATACGTAAGGAATTATTTAAATAGTTTTTTTTTTTTTTTTATATTATAGCCTACCAAAGTGACTCCACCCCGCCTGATTGTAAGCAGTCAGTGGAATCCAGAAGTGGTGGCCACTATACCAAAAGCCAACGTCTTAAACTGCTGGTATGGTGGCCTCCACTATGACGGCTGGGAATGGGGTTAGGGGAAGGGATTGAGGGAGGTGAGGAAAGAGGAAAGGAGGGAAATTGGGCCTCCGGTGCTCTCACTCACCGAACGAAACGCAGTAGTACGGATACTACTACTCTTAAGTCGATCTTCTATGAGAGGGTAGTACTTCCCCGGACGATCCGGCCCATTCATGCTGAAATCAGCGTGGATCTACTACCGTAACATTTGTATAATATAGTGTTTGAATTAAACTTTTTTTGGACGACTAAAGTGACAAACCAGCCTACGGCCCGCCTGATGGTAAGCAGTTATCGTAGCCACGCTTGCAACACCAGTTAAAACCACCAACTAAAAACACCTAATTAAAACCTTTTTACTCCTTTCTAAAAGAGCTGTATACTCCATACTCTTGTGTAAACCGCGTTTATATATCTTATTTAACAAATATTGCTGCATAAGCGCTTTTATAAATGAATGCCGGGTTTCTAAGCTTTCATAAAACAATTTTAGTGTTTCATGGACGTTGAGTAGGTAATGCATGCTTTGCAAAACATGATAAGTTTGTCTATAAAGTCAGATTTATTAAAGAGGATGAGACACAACCTAGACACGATGTCGCTTTGGTGTATCTATGAATTTTAATGAAAATATCATTTACCTATATATTGCTTTCTATCACAGAACGTTGGTACGCGTCTTGTATCGCATGATTTTCCATTTGATTGTCTGTGTGGTGAAGTAGGAGCGCAAGCATTTGCTGTACACGATTTTGTGGAGATTGTGGGTTCGATCCCCATAAGGGACAAAATCTTTGTTTGACCTATAAATATTTCTTTCAATTCTGGGTGAACTTTGTGCCCACCGCGACACAGAGCTTGTTCTCTAAATGCGGTAGGTAGTTGTCTTTTAAAAACAAAATCATTTAATTAATTTTTATTTATCAAACATGCAATAGGTACAGAGGCGGACTTAATGCTAAAAGCATTCTCTACCAGTCAACCTAACTGCCAACAACAAACGAAGTAGGTGCAGTTAAAGAAGCAGAAAAAATTTAAAACTTTTGTTATAATATATAGGGTATATGTATATATTGTATATAATAAAGGAAAGGATATACAGAAGAATATCGTGACTGACGGTGCAGAAGGTGTTGGAAAAGTTGATCAAAGCCAAATTACTTTGCCGTCCTAAATACCCGCTCTAATGTCGCCAGTCACTTTTAAGAGAGCAGAAGTATTAATATGACCAGGACGAAAGCCAGATTGCAGAGGGCTAAGGAGATTATTGTGGAACACAAATTGAGACAACTGCTTGTGAACACAGGCCTCAAGCAGTTGGTCCAAAATGTTGAGGGAGAGAAGAATTGGAAATCTTGGGCAAAGGGACAACAAAGGCTTTACGCCACTAGGTTGGGAAAACTAGGCATGAAGTTCACAGTTAGACACCTGGTATGGTGATCGAGCTGAATAGCAGTGGAAAAAATGTCGGTTAATATCATCCAAGCCAAGTGTCAACTGCAAAAAATTTCGATGTTTGAAAAATCTAGGATTCTGAGAAACTTCCAGATATTAGCCGGAGAGGAGGAATTGATATTGTCAAAGATGTAACGGCGTTTGGCATTACATATCATTTGATTACACCGATTTCTTGCAGTTTTGAAGAGAGACCAGTTATCGTTTGAACGCTCTCTTTTAAATTTACGGAGATTCTAAGTCATTACGTAAGTACTTAACTGTAGTATGCAGTAGTAGTAAAATGTATTTTTTTAATTAAGTACGCCAAATTAAGTTAAATTAAGTTTACCAAAATTTTTGTCTAATATAACGCCATACCTATAAATAGATTTATTATCTGACGAGTCACTCAAGCATTACAAATTTTGCTTTGTGTGTGGGCAGACTTTTATCTGTTAATTAGATAACAAAAACGTCGGAAGAAAACAAATTGGACTTACAACTAATTAATATTGGGTGACGCAGATTTCAAATTAGACGTTGTTACGAATTGTACATCTAGGTATGTTGGTACATTAGTAGGTATATTTTTTATATTACCTTGCCGAAGTGAGGAAATGATAGCAAGCAGTAAGTGAGGTTCAGGATTACTTTCATAGTTGTATATGTTCATTCTATGAGCCGGAGCGACACTAGAAATGAGTTTTTATCTATTTAGCACACAGCGATTTTTATTTTATGATTTCTACTAGGCAACCGTAGAAAGATAATATGTGTGATTCTTCTGTTGTTTGTTGCGATAATTAAAGTTTTAGTAACATTTGACACGTTTAAACAGAATAAATATCAAAAGAACACATCAATAAATCACCTAAACAATTAGCCACTTCATTATCACCACCAATACCTTATAATCCCAACTTCTCCCAGCATTCTCTAATTACCATATAATATAGTATTTCCCTATGCGACAAATCAACAATACACACATAATTGTAAAGTTTGTTGTCGGTCGCACGGTGCGCAGCTACGCGTGTCGGGGCGAATGGACTCGCACCACACAATGCCATATTTTTATTATTTGTACCACACTTTTGACCCGACAACAAACGCGCTAACTTAAGTTATGGTAAACCTCACATGCTTACAATATACAATAGACGTCTATGTTTCAACGCAAACTTTAGTTTGCTAGGTTAAACTAAGTTTTGTCACAATTTGTAAAATGCTTGTGTCAGTTAGGAAACCCATTAAACGTGATACCATAGGATATGGTATAGAATATCTAAAATTAGCTTATATAAAAAAGAAGTGAAATTATCTAAGTTTTTAAGAAAATTAGGACAGGACGAAATTTTGCAAGATTAATATACCGTAACGTTCAACGTAACGTTCGTATTGCGATTCTTTCAGAACACGGAAACCTGTAGTCATAATTTCTGAGGTCATAACAATACATACTATGTAGCGTTGTTTTCTGATGTTGAATAGGTAATTCTAGTATTTCTATAGGAATGTGGAAGAACTGGCAGAATGGTACAGTAGAAGGTTGTCTAGCAGGCAACTAAAAAGTAGTTAGGTACGGTACCTGCCTACATTATCTTATTTTGCTAGCTAGCTATTAACGACCACAGATAGGATATTTTTGAAAATTAACGCAAAATATTTGAACCTCGTCTGATGTACTGATAAAATGTTATATCGTTTAGAACACACGTAGTTAAACTACAGTTTAGCAATACCAATTTTGCGTTTACCATTTCGACTGCGAATTTCCCCTCGTCGAATTTGATTTGTCCGTGTCGCGCTGAGGGATGCATTGGAAGCTAAATATTCGGTATGCAGATACGTGCTAACACTACCTATAAGCTATCAGAATCGATCAGGAGTTTCCCCTAATTGAATCCGTCAAGTCTAAAGTTATGTATTCGGTATGCACAAATGTTTGCACAAATATGAGTAAGTATTGAGTATTGTTAGATATTGGTTATTTGCCACAAGAATAAATAACTTGAGCTAAACTAAATTTTTACCTTATATTGTTAAGGATTTTTTTTTTTTCGTGGGAATTGCATTACGCATACGCACCCGCCCGTGCCAGGCGGAGGTTATGTCGGACTCTCCGACCGTACTCGAAGCACGGCCGGCATACCGACTAAAACCCACGGTGTTCCTCCAGACGGCCAAACTGTCAGGGTCACGGGAGACGCTCGCGCATTCGTCCGCGACCCGCTCACCACACGCGAGCGGGTCCGATCCGATTTGGGGGGCCTAGCCCCCCCTCCCTCGAGACGCGCGTGCGAAACACGCGCACTGCCGTCTCGGGCCCGTCCTGTTCGGGCGGCGACTGCCCGATCGCCGCCCGCAGGCCTCCTAACTCGGCCGCAGAGGATAGGGAGAACGGCGCGTCGCAATACCGACACTCCTCTTCCCCTGCGGCCCCACCGCGTCTGCAATCTGGCGGTTGCGGCCCCGCCGAGGCCGCGGAAGGTAGGGAGAGCGGCGCACCGTAATACCGGCACTGCTCTCCCGCCGCGGCCTCGCCACTCCTCAGCCGCAGTGTCGCCGAAGCAACACCGCAGCCCGACCCAGTTGCGGTGCCACCCATACAGCACCGCAACCCTCCTGAGCCGCTCCGTCGTGGGCTTACCACCAAAGCCCAGAGGAGCGGCACCTCCTTGGGTTTCCTCTTGGTTCACCGTGGTTCTGGGTAACCACGGTTACTAGGCCCCCCCGCCGCGACAAGGCCCGTTTGGGGGGGATATTGTTCAGGACCTACTGTAACTAAGGATAACAGTGAAAAATCCTTACAATGACACTCAGGGTTCCAAATAATTTTAAAACTAAACTCTTGAATCTTGCTAGAAATTTAATCAGAAGTAAAGTAAAGGTTAAAAATTCTTACGAGTAGAAAATTAAAAGATTAACTAAATTAGATAATATTTATTTCAATCCTCTAAAAATATGAAATATTCTATGAATATTAATATGAATATAGATAACAACAACAATAACTATATTTTATACTATAGATAAAACAGGCAGCCTACCACCACCTCTTTAAAGTAGTATTATTTTAATGTTACTTTGTGTTTTGTCTCTTTATTTTGTACCAATAAAAACAAGGATAGAGACAAAGTAAGGTTATAATAAGATTGATTTAAGAGCTTGTGGTAGTGGCCTCTGGAAAAGCATTTTCACCGTAAGCTTAAGTTACAGGTTCAAACGTACGTAAGACGGGTGTGTTGATGTGTGATCAAAATTCTACACTTGTATTCGTCGGGACGCACGTGATATGCCGCTTATTAGGCGGTGGCGGTTATTTTATCCGGAAAAAGTTTCACTTATTTCATTTTTGTACGATTTCATCTGTAAGGTTTTTATACGGCTATTAATATTAGCACAGGACAAGTTTTAAAACTGGTTTATTGTGGAATTAAAACTTCACTTCATTTTTCAACTCAAATTTATAAGCAAAAGGTCACATAATAACAAAATCCTAAATCTCAAAAATGACAGACAGGAAGCTGATATTGAAAATCAAACTCACTATATATTTAAATCATGGCAATGGTATCTATGAACGTCAAGGTAACGAAAATAAGATGGCCGAATAACTGAAAAAAAAAAGATATATCTAGCAATTACAGGTTGGTGTAATTTAACAATATTCGAAAAATGGAAAGGAATCAAAATAATTATCGCTTAAATCTATACTACTATTATATAAAGCGGAGAAGTTTCTTTGTTTGTTTGTTTGAACGCGCTAATCTCTGTAACTACCAGTCGGATTTGAATAATTTTGCGTTTGATAGCTCTGTTCTTGAGGAAGGTTATAGGCTATGTAACATCATGCTAATGCAAAAGGACTTGGGAGCAGAGCAAAGATGTAACTTAACGCGGGTGAAGCCGTGCCGCAGGAAGCTAGTAAATAGATAAATTAAATATTTTATTCCTAGGACACGTCGTTTATCGTAGTATTCCTGCCCCTTTTTTCTTTAGTTAGCTAGACTTTGGTAAGATTTCTGAAAGTGTAATATGAAACACATTTATTAGCGTTATTACATACACAAACTTTATAGCCAGTACTTGTCTGGCGTTTCAACTTTCAACACTGAATAAAAAATGACTACTCTATGCATGGTAGTAACTGTTTTAATTTGAATTAAACTTTTTAAATGAATAACTGTTACAAAATGGGAATGTTGCCAATCGAAATTTTTGGAAAAGTTTTATATTTTGACACGGCATAACATGTTGCAGTTTCTCGGCTTGGCTAATAGGTGATATGCAATAAACTGTTCTCGAAAAGCTTTGAATATTCTCTAAAAAAGGGTAGATGTTTTAATAAAAAAAATTTCATTACTAGTACAAGTATAATATGTATGAGTATAGTTGCACAAGTATAAAAAGTTTAGTATGCGGTGTGCGAGCTCTTATTTGTTTTGTAATTATGTGAGAACGGGAAGTATTCTATTAAAACAGTTTATTTGTTACCCGGCTACTAATGTAAGAGTAAGTATACATAACAAGCATTTTACTTACGATAATAATGTTATAACTGGTTGTACATTGTTTACAATCGCTTTAGCTTATGTAATTGGATATTTTCTTTTGAGCAAGCGATAATTTCTTTCTTGTTCGTTCACTTTTTTTAACTTACCAAAGTAACTTTACTCTGGCTGATGGTACGCAGTCAGGCTCATGGGTCACCTGTGACTATCACTGTAAATCGGCATGGTGGTATTTACTGTGGTAGCCTTGTGAAATGATATTTTCCGTCCCGCTTAAAACACTCTTAATGAAAACAATTTATTTATTTACTAGATACATTCAAATCGAAGAAGGTGTTTCCTACAACTTGCTTTAGTAACACGTGTGACTTCTACTAATATAGGTACCTACTCTTTAACAAGCCAATCAACAGTGAACTACTAAATAGGCAATTGCACTACGTCATCAGAGTAGCCAGTAGAGTCGTCACCACGCTGATGACTTCATAACCTGCCCGTCAGATTAGGATCACCGGATAGCTTCCGTTTTAGGGAATTAAATCGATGTTCCAGCGACCTACATACGACAACTAATAGATGAGCGATTTTTACCTTTACCTCTACGTGCGGTTAAAGTGATCCATTCAAACGGTACGTGGTACGTTCATTTGGCTAAATTCATCAAGCTAGATAGCTTTGGACTCCTAAGTGGATTGATATTAATTATTCTACTTTAAAAAAAAAGATGTTGTTTTTACCGACTCCATTGTATCAAAATCGTACATATGAAAACAGATCGACATAATAGATACTTGCAAACTGTAAGAAAAATGTGTCTCATGTTTTCTGCCCAAAAGTTGTGTAGTTTTCGTTGACGTGATCATAAATACTTATTTCCCTTCTGAATCAGTCTATTTGGAACTACAATAAATAGGTATAGCAGTGGATTTTGTTAATTTCTAAGTAATAAGTAGGTATTTTATTAGACTGTTGCTCAAGCGAAAAAGTGTCAGCTTTGTCTTGTCGGGAAAACGAACCCAGAACCTATAAAAGTTATACGCACTCTCACTAGAAATCGAGCTCACCCTGACATTCTATAAAACATTTTATTATTTAAAGCAAAAGAACAAATTAAATAAAATGAATCTGTTTAACACATTTTCACAAAATTAATTCAAAACATTTAAGATTTAAAAAGTAGTAAATATTCCGTGGATGTCCAGCGCTTTTAAGCGATTCAATTATTGTTCCAGAACGAAATATTTTAACAAAGTTTAAGAAATACAAAATTATAATGGACATCTTTATTTATAAGTTTTAAGAAACCCTCGTCAAAATCGTCGAGCATTTTTCTGATTAAATTCGATCGAAGTAAAACTTTTTTTTTATGTAAAGACAAACTTTGTGACGTCTTAAATTTAATGTGAACCTATTACTTCTGCGCGATTGGACATTGTACTTGACACAAAAATGGAAACCTTTTAGGAAGCTTGTATTTTTGACGTTGTGTTGACAGACTGTAAGTGTTATTAAAGTCTTGAACAAGGAAAGTGGAATGGCAGAGCAATTTTGAGAAAATTGCTCTTACGGCTTACAGAGGAAATTGAGGATTTGTATCTATTGAGTCTTCGTAACATGTCGAGCATTGTGGTTGCAGTGCGCGATACACTGTGAACTGCAGTAGACATTGTACTAGTGTGTACACAATAGACCCGCATTGTCCACCGCAGCATAGATAACTTTAGGATTCTCACCTTCCGCAACCGCCTATTCTTACTATGTCGTTCTCAGATGGTGTCATATTGTAGTGTAGAATTACTGGTGATCATTATGTTAACAGTCATAATATACAACAGTGGAATAAACATGGCTGGTGCTAAGCTTAGAAAGCCCTATGCCAGTTACTTAATTAGTTAGTTTTCATTTAATGGATATACAAGATAGCCAGACTATAGAGAATATTAAAATTCTGGCATGACAGCTTAACGGTAGCAGCGTGAGTATCACCTTATCCGCTTAGCTAGACGTGACACACTTCGGGAACTTAGTCTATAAGCTCCGGTTATCTTACTTAGCTTTCTAGTTTTGGTTGCAAGTGAATAGGTAACTAATGAGCGATACTTGTAAATTGTACGTATACCTACGCATTTATAAGATCAGATTTTCAGTAGCGCTCCTTAGTGAAAGTTGATAACTGTCTGACGATTAAAAAGGCTGAGTTTCTGACTAGTTATTCTAATAGTTCAAATTTAAATTTATTCTAGTAATTAAAATAATAAATACCCAGTATACTTACATTAAAATTTGTATATAAGATAACAGCGCTTTTAGTGTTTTTATTATGAACTATTTTTTTATTTAAATTGTCGCTGTCATTGTTGACGACAAACACACTTTTAGTTATTGTCAAACCTGAGGCCCTAGACAAGTGTCAAAGATTTCTATTCTCTATAGAGGCTCTAGACAAGTGGCAAAGATTTCTATTCTATTCATAGAATAGATTAAAAAATGTATTGGATTGAAAAATAAGCTAACGCCAGCGCTTATGTCAATCTCATACATTTTTTTATCTATTCTATGAATAGAATAGAAATCTTTGACACTTGTCTAGGGCCTCTGAGAACTTAACTTTGTCACTTTATTAAATAACCTTATCATAATTAATACTAAAGTAAAGATAAATATATTCGTAATTTTGAAGGTTTCAATGAGCATACATTACAATTGGCGTGATCCAAATGACGAGAGTCGTTCATTCAGTGGCAGCCGAGTGAGTGTAATTCTACTGTAATTGTGGCTTTGATCGCATAAATTGCTTTATAGAGTTTTTACTTGTGTTGCAGCCCATCATTGGATCATTTTTAAATAGATATCAGACACGATTTAATTTTCTTATGAGAATTTCTAACTGAGTTTTATAAAGCTATTTAATAGAGTAGTTACTATATTTTTAGATTTACGTTATATTACGTGTATTGTAGACAATTTACGTATACTTACACAAATTTTGTAAAGATTTTTTTAAAGTTCCAGGGTCCCCATTTAACCCACGGTCGTCTTTTCTTTTCATAACTATTCTTAATTCTCTCTCTCTTCGCAGTCAGCAACAGTGATACTCAGTAGATCTGGTAGGTGAGTCAGTACGGCTGCTACCGGCTTGCTGGTATTTCTTACGTTATTTATCTTATGTTCCTTGTTCTAGCCCGGCGACCACATGCAAGGCAAGATTGTATTATTTATTTATATCAACGTCGGTATCGCGTGAGCTGGTGCGGTGACGGCGCGGCGTGCGATGTGTATTGCTTGCCAATTACATTGCAACATGAGTGAACAGAACAGACAAAAGTGCATGATGCGGTTAGCGCAACTGGTGACCCACCCGTAGCCATAGACCTGCTACGTCTATAATAAAATAAATATATTATAGCGGTAAACATTTTATAGGCCCGGGGGTGCGCGGAGCACGGCTAGTGGGCGCGGGCGGGGGGTGCGTTGACCTCGGCCCAGGTTTACGAGTGCATTTGCACAGTGACACCCCCCCGCGCCCGCGCACTGACTGCCGCCCCTCCCCCGCCGCGCCGTCACCATGCGTGCACGCAGCCAGCGCTCGATTTTCGAAATCGCAAAAAGCGGCCAATTATGATTGATACGGTCAAGATTCAACGACGTCGCGCCAAAAGCTAAAAAGGAGTTGATCGTTTGGTTCATTAGCGTCGTCTTGACTCGATAATATCGCCCTGTTTTATTTTATTGATGGTTTTCTAATATCTGATAGCGAGTTTTCTTTGGAACAGCTCTCATGAAGGTGCGGCACTATTGTGTGCGCAGATGTCGTGTGACTTCCTGATAGATACGGGCACAATAACCGAGGCACATAAAGGCACATAGTACACTAAACATAATAAAGGCTTTTCAACGCACCCTTGTATTTTATATTACAACAAAAAGCTTTGTGTATGAATTTACATTACAACTCCAAAATTATACAATATTATTGTTAGTTAGCTATGTGGTATCTTATCTTATGATTTAGGCTGTTATATAATAGTAGCACTTTGTACTCTAAAATTTATATTGTTTTAATAAAGTCACATTGTTATTTGCCCGATATCGAACCCGTAAGAGGTCGAACGAGATCATTACGACATCGCTACGCGTACCTACTTCTTAAGCAATGAAAGGCAAATCATTATATGTTGATAGATAGAGAAGTATTGTTCTACAAATCACTTAATTGTATTAGGTTTTAAGTTGAAATCTTTATTATTGAAATTTGTAAATCTATTAGGTACTATGGTAATTGCTGGATTCATAATGAAAAAACTCAAAGTGAATTAGTGAAAGAATGAATAAATTTCACTAGAAATTGGATTTCTATCAACTGAATTAAGTTATTGAAACTTAAAAATGTAAAAGTGTCGATGTTTTATAAGAGTGATTTATTTTTCATCTATACTTATATTATAAATGCGAAAGTAACTCTGGCTGTTGGTCTGTCTGTCTGTTACGCTTTCATGCCACCATATAAACAAACACATCACCACATTGTAAACCACTGGACAGATTAGGATAAAATTTGGTATAGATATAGATCTTTTATTGCGAAAAAATAACTCGAAAGGGGTTGAAATAGGGGATAAAAGTTTGTATAAAATATCGTCAACGTATAAACAGAGACATGTTCATGATTAGTAAAAATATATTAATTAAGCGATAACCGACATTCACGCGGGTGGAGCTGTGGGCAACAGCTAGTATTCTTTAGTTATAGCAGCAATCATAGGACGGTGTTAGCTAATTCTCTAACCGCCTTCTGTGATATTTTGCATGCGATTTAATGAATATGCATGTCGTTTCCACTAGGATGCACTTGCCGTCGTAACATGCTGACTGTGAATCGTGTATACATTTAACCGTGAATATATAATTAATATTGCATCATCATCTTAGTCGCGAAACGTGAAATGAAATGCCGTTTCACTCGCGTCTTTGCTTACTGCTTTGCTCTCGTCGCCAGTAGAGTGATGTTACATAGCCTATAACCTTCCTCAAGAACTGGGCCATTATACGCAAAGAAAGAAGAATTATTCAAATCTGGTAGTTCCAGAGATTAGTGTGTTCAAACAACCTCTGCCGCTTTATATAATAGTAAAGATCTGATATGAATAGTTTAAAACTAATCCTAGCTACTGAAGTAAACAAAACAAATTTGTGTGACGATATGCCGCGAGAAGGTGCATGTACCTATTAATGGTTGGCCTTAAAAGCCTCCAGAACATTTGTTCAACCGTCCCGACTCGGCAAGTGTGAAGTGCGGCCACACACGCTGCTTCGATTCTAACTATAACGATTTAGGGTTGCTGTACACGAGCTACTTCCAACACGATGGTTGGCAACTTAGCTCTCAAATCTGCATTTGTAATATGAAAAATGTATACAAGTTCTAGCAGTAAAAGGGTGTATATGCCGCAGGCAAATTGAATAAATCGTTTACATAGTGCCTCAACATTTTGTAAACGCGCGTCATCGGCGAATGCCGAACGCAGATTGGGTAAGGTTAGGTTAGAACTGTGACCTCCTGCTATATACGAATTATATTTGTTGCCAAACTAGTTTAAACATCTCATATTAGGTAATTATTATATTGCTGGTATAATCTGCCTTGGACATATCCGGCCTTATAAAATATGCCGAATATTGCCAAGGCAGATTGTGAACGGCCGATTAATACAATTTGCCTACGACATATATACGGTAGTAGGTATATGCCCGAGATTAGTGCATATATTTAGACGTTCTTTAAAAATAATAAAATTATTTGAAAATTACGAAATATTGGTTTTGGGCTTTAATGTATAATATTTACTTTAATGTAATAGAAAACATTTTCGTACTTGAAGTGTGTTGCCGTCCAATTAACCCTTGGTTTTACAAAGCTCAATAGCCTTAAAATTAGCAATAAATTAAATATACAATCAGCAGGTTGGAACAACTACGAGTATCTCGTGTGTATGTTGCTTAAAAAATTTATACCTAATACTATTGGTAAACCAGCAGATATTCGTGGTTTAGCTTTCGTGAACAAGTCGTGTGAAGATAGAACGACAACACATTTCATAACATTTAAAAAATATTTATAAATATTGTGGTAGTAGTGTTATGTGATGTCATTAAGCAGTAGTGCTATCCTATCTTTGTCTTATTGCATATCTTTGTCAACTGTCGTTTATTTATTCCTTAAATCACAGTAAAAATGTGCAATAGGCGTATGATAATAAGCATAACATCTATATGTAAATATGAACATAATTTCTTCAGTAAAAATAAAAAGTGCAAATTTCAGTGGAAGTAAGTATAGGTACTTTTCTAGACTTACTACCGGTGTCTTAACTTGCACATCCATAACTAATGGCTGATTAACATAAGTGTAAATAATACCACCCGTGTGCCCGAAAAAGGGTAAAAAAGTCGGCAGTAGTATGTGAGAGTCGAAGTAGCGGGCTTGCGGGTGTGTTTGAGCAGTGCGCGAGCGCAGTGGAGTTTGTCGAGCAAACATGAGCGCGGCCGCATGACGCGATGTCGCGACCTCCGGACTCCGCCATTGTTGTCTCCGCTGCGCCTGCGCATGCAACAGCGTACGTTCAAGTCACAAGCGACAGCGGAAAGGAAATTAATGAAATACCTTAATTACACTTAAACAGTCAACACTCTCTGTGTTGATTGTTTTTTGAAGCTTGAGTAGATATGATGTGCGTGATATTATTATCAGTTATTTTATAATTAAAAAAAAAACACAATTCGTTATTATTTGAAATACAATTCAATAATGACCCCAACCTCACTTGCGTCTAAATGTCACATTAGGTACTACGGCCACCAACCTGCCGTTTGGGAGACGCCTGTACTTTTGTAGTGAACATCTTCAGACTAACGATAAAGTAATTGAGAACTAATATTATTTACTAAGCCATCCAATTTTATTTTATAAGTAATGAGCTGCCATAATATAACGGAACATTAAACAAGATGACATGGCATAAAAACACGAAGCAAATTTTTTATATAAATCATTTTGCTGTCATAAATTGTAATCCGCTTGCCTCGTTGTTTCATTATTTTACCTTGTTTGAAATTTAAACATATTTTTGTGTATTAATTGTATTATGTTATTTGTAAAAGCTGTTAGTTTATCAATAACTATAAATTTTGACTGGCCTGTTGGTCTAGTGGTTAGTGACCCTGACAGCTAAGCCGGAGGTCGTGGGTTCGATTCCCACTCAGGACAAACCTTTGTGTGATGAGCATGATTGTTTGTTCTGTGTCTGGGTGTAATTTATCTATAATATGTACGTATTTACAAAAAAAAGTGTGTGTATAAGTAGTTTATCAGTTATTTAGTACCCATAACACAAGCAAATATAATTGCTTAATTTGGGGCTAGATGGCGCTGTGTGAATGTAGTAGAATATTATTATTATTATTATTATTAAATTGAGGTTATTTTATTCATTAAGATCACATGACTGACACGAAACATAAGAGCATCAAAGTAACAAAAACAAAATGTTGGACGATTAATCTACAGCTAATTCATTGACAAATTAAAGTCATTCAATGAGATTCTTCTCGTGACTCTACCACGTCAACAAGAAACTCAGGTCACAATATATAATGTGCTATTTTTATATCTGTTTTCCAACACACAGCTCACGCTAGTTTGGGAATCAGAGCTTACATATAAATTGTAAAACCTTTATACCTAGTTGCAATAAAGTTATTATAGTTAGTAAGAGCAGAAACAAGAACTAGTACGAAATCAAGTCTCTTTTTCAAATCATTTTACAATACTACTACAGTAATATCCAGTTGATGAATCCGAATGAAAATAATAATTGACGTTAGTATAAATTAATCAAATTTGCCTTGTTTTAGCCATTTCATATAGTAACATATAGTAACATAGCATGCGTAAATGAAACGAGTCTGAAACTTTCTTTCATTTAAGTATAATTGTCTAAGGAATACGCGTTGAAGGTAGTTTGATTTGTCAACAATTAAAATTTGTATTAAGATTTTTAATTAATATTTTCTTATGTAATTTATCAACACGTGTTTGCTCTAGGTACTGTTTACTGCTATCCAAATAAAAGTCTTTGGTACAGACCAAAGATGTTTATATATTATTATGTATTTCAATTTTATAAGTTAATTCTTTTCTCGTGTTTTATCACCACAGTAGGTATATGAAAGTAAATAAACATTGTCTCTTACAGTCTGAAAATGTTCATATTTGGACACAAAGGTTTCTAAAATTGCCGTGCCCAGCAAACAAAGATAAATACGCTTCTGCTTATCCTTTACACTATACGTGGGGCAGTCGTTCGCTGCACTTGTCATTGTCACACACTCGCATAATAAAACATCTTTATGTGGTGCGTTCTGCTCGACGCTCTGTTCTATAGCCATTTTACTTACATTTAATTACTTATTATTGTATTATTTTGATATTGAGTTTGTAAAATTAATGTTGAAAATTCTTCGGTTTCTGCATCTAATCCTGAATTCTATACCTACTATTATACAAAGCGGCTGAGTTTGTTTGTTTGTGTGTTTGAACGCGGTAATCTCTAGAACTAAGAGTCGAATTCGAAAAATTCTTTCTGCGTGTGATAGCCCAGTTCTTGAGGGAGGTTATAGGCTATGTAACATCACGCTACTGGCGACGGGAGCAGAGCAGTAAGCAAAGACGCGGGTAAAACCGCGCCGCGGAAAGATAGTATTAAATATATGCACTTAACTAATTCCCTTACTAAACTCATTGTCATCATCATTAAATGTTCGCTGCTGAACATAGACATCTCAACAAGCCTTCTTACTATTCTACTCCAGGCCCAGCCCACCACTTGCTGATAAAGTGCCAATACCAATGTATCACAACAATTAGAAACTGACAGATGGTACTCAAATATCAGACAGATATAGGAAGATATTTTACCTGCTAGATATATAACAGACACTTTAACAGCTAGGGGTGAAACAGGGTATAAAATCTTGGTGATTCCATTTTTAATCATCGTCATCTTAGCTATAAGACGCCCACGATGTTATCCTTCAGCATAAGTCAAAGATAAATTATGAATATAATATAGTAATAAATATAGTAACTCTAAATATTATAAAGAGGAAAGATTTGTATTTTTGTATGCAACGAATAAACTCAAAAACTTCTGGACCGATTTCAAAAAATCTTTTACCATTAGTAAGCTACATTATCAGTGAGTAACATAGGCTATTTTTCATATTTTATTCTCGTAATCCTACGGGAACGTGAACCACGTTGGTGAAACCACGTGACGTCCGCTAGTAACAAATATTTTTGAAATAAAAATAACGCAGTGAGTTTGTATAACGGCGCAAATTTTGTTGCACTACTATGTAAAATTAAAAAATTTTATTGAGTAATGTATATTAGTACTTACTGATATACAAATCAGGCGTTAGTCTGCAATTATATTAGAGGTCTTTGACTTCTCCTTTAAAAAACCAAAGACAACTCGAAAACAAAACGAAGAACAACATTGAAAGCAACACTATACGTCTTAGTTATTCTAGACTACTCTCACGAAGTTGCTCATGTTTTGTACCCTTTGATTGTGTTGCTTCAACAAGTGGGCGCACAGATGCCCTTGCAATGTATTTATAGTAAAGCAGCAAAGCCTCTGTATTTTCTTAGTGGATTGGAAAAGGTTCAGTAGGATTACATTAAGTAATCCAAACGTAAAAGTCTCGAGAACCGCTGTCACTCTCAATAGATAAAAATGTGAAAAATGTTAAGTCTGGTTACACGAAATGTCGGCTCGTGAGTTTAGACAAATGTCTCTATAATATACATACAGACTAGGGTTAATACAACCTACATTTTACCGTCTATAAAGGTGTTATGTGGGTACGAAGTGAATTACTTTTTTACCGTCTTCCTTACAACTTTTTCGACTTAGCTTAATCCTATTTTATGGATTGCTTAGGCTCTTCAGTTTCTTAAGAATATAATATTTATCTAAATAATGTTTTATATCTTTATAGTACGTATTAAAGTTGTCGCCCTGTAAACAGTCATAGATACGAGACCTACGAGACTTGATAACGCATTTTTTTCTGATAAAGATTAGATAGAGAAATATATGTCCAGCAGTGGACATCATTTGACTGATATGATGAAAGAAATATACTGATTAAATTTTTGCTGACAGCTTAATGTGTCCTTTAAGAGGTTTCCATGAGTATTAGACAAAGCTGTGCATTCTTGGTCTGACCTAGTCTATTCCGCTTAACCCCTGAAATATCAATTTATGCAATTGTTATACCATTTTTAGATTATCATTTTACAAATAATTTACTTAGATACCAACTTTCATCCTTAATATATTCCCGCAGGGATGGGATTATCCTTTCTTATTGCTTGCCTAAGTCGTATAAATCTATTCTAATCTACTGCCTACATTTCAAAATAATTTTATCTTCGGTAAGGGTTGATGGATCAATGTATCATTCACTACTATATTACCATATTAGATTAAATTAGGATTACATTATTGTTAAAATTAATTTCAGGCATTACTGTAAGCTAACGGCTAACATGTGAACAAATTGAATATCGTTGTAGTTCAATACTTATAGCGGTATACGACTTTTAATGATTTTGAATCTAAATTTACGTCAATAATGCCAAAAATGAAATATGCAATACAGCGTTACCTTAATTTATTTTTTTATAAATTTATTTTAGGTGACATAACAAGTGCCGCATCTTTGTAAGAGACATTAGTCATAATCGACCCTCTTTTCACCCACATTACACTAAAGATATCACGACGTTTAAACCTCAGTTTTTCCTCAAGAGATAGTCATATCGTTAACGTCATTGAAGTAATCATCAATTTAAAGTACTACATGCAAAAGCCTCGGGTTCAATATCCGGGTCGGGCAAAGCGACATCGGCTTTTTCTATATTAAAATTGTGCCCTGTGAATAGCAATATGGTCGCCTTAGACTCAAAATAGCTGGCGAAATATGGATACTACACATCTTTACCTACCTCTTCGAAGACAAAAAGTGTAATGTTATGTTATATAAGTTAACAAGCAATATGATGTAAAAACTTCTTTAAGAAACGTCAGCAATACAGTATTTACAGAATCGTGTCGCGGCGAGATAAAATCATTTAACGAACTGGCATTTATGTAAATACCGCGAGTACCTACACTCGACAAAATGATCAGAGTTGTATCGAGCTGTGTACCCGAGCCGTTATAATTGGCTGGCACTATCTGTCTCGTATAATTTATTTGCTGCAAACCTAGTCACAAGTTTATATATACGATTTTACTGGCTTTTTTGTTTAGTTGTCCTCGTAATGTGTAATATTTACAGCTTATAGGATTGCGTCAGTGTCTATCTGTCAATTTCTCAGGTAGACAATCTCAACGGCTTTTAGGTGGTCGCAATTTGAGATCATTACTGCAGGGCATGGCCTATTCTAAAGAGAGGTCTCTATGTTTGTCAGGTGGGTTGGTAAGTGCAATGGACAATTTAGTACGCAAAAATCTCTACTGTCTGTAACCCTGAAGGCTTAGACAAGTGGCATATGCGCTAAAAATGTATGGAATTGACATATGCGAATGACAATGTTGGCATTAATCTATTCTATTATCATTTATGTTATTTGTCTAGGCCCTCTGGTAGGTAAAGATTAACTTTTTTTATGTTATAGCTACGAGAATACCTAGATCACATGTAAACTGAAAAACCACATCAAGAACATATAATAATATTATTTATTTTGAGCAATATTGCAAAAATGTTGATATTTGAAAATGTCATGGTTGAGCAAATAACATCCAAAAGGTTAATTTCAAAAATGTTGTAAATAAAACTTACCCCCAGTTTCTGAAAGGCTGATCAACGATAAATTAACTAATCACCTGTTAAATCTCATATGAAATACCTAAAAGCAAGCTAATAGCATTGAAATTTGATCTAATTAGTAACTAATTAGAACAAATTGACTGGCCTGTTGGTCTAGTGGTTAGTGATCCTGACTGCTAAGCCGGAGGTCGTGGGTTCGATTCCCACCCAGGACAAACCTTTGTGTGATGAGCATGATTGTTTGTTCTGTGTCTGGGTGTAATTTATCTTTAATATGTATGTATATACAAAAAAAAAAATGTATATAAGTAGTTTATCAGTTGTTTAGTACCCATAACACAAGCAAATATAATTGCTTAATTTGGGGCTAGATGGCGCTGTGTGAATGTCAAAATCAAAATCAAAATCAAAATCAAAATCAAAATCAAAATCAAAATCAAAATTAAACTAATTATTCATACTAATTTTTCGTTAAGCAGCTTTTCAGAAACTGAGGTTTAGTGATTTTATGCTTAGTGGTACTAAATACATTAAAATAGTAAAATACATACAACATTTGTTAGTTGGCTATGTAAATGTGTAAAAAAAGAGTTTTTGATTTAATATTGCATTTTTGCACTTGTAAAGGAAGTTGAAAACTTTTCTATTGTTAAGGGGTTTTACAATGAAAACTCTTAACTAGTACAATGAAGACTAACTCGTTGTGTTATTTTATTTTATATTAACAATGTTGAAGTGCATAAACTGTATAGCGTACGTCTACTGTTGCTCAGAAAATTAGGTACCCTAAAGTTCCACTTTACATTGTAGGGTACCTAATTTTACATTTTGTATATCTTAGTTAGCACTGATGAATTATTGTGCAGCTACAAAATAATCACATCCTTATAGATCTAAGAATTTAAGTCAATGTTGAACAGTCGCGGAGCAAGGTAGAAAATAAGAAAATAACCACAATATAATAACACACAAAGCAACTTGAAAACAATAAACTAATTTCAAACTATCAATACCTATACATAAGGCAATAGATGACAAATTTAATACGCATTAATTTAATTTTATTTTTGATGTTCTCTCAGTTCTGTAGCTCTACTTAACTACTAGCTAAGCGTTTGTTTTACTAATGTCAATGAAATATTTGTATATCTGCACCGGCACCGGTGAGGCAACGGAAGCAGCATAGAATATGACAAGCCATGAATACAGTAAGTGGTAAAATTAGAATAACGAAAATATATTATAGTATTTATTGTATTTCATAAAATTATTTTTTGGCCAGTTCCATAAATAAATATTGTTACTACGAGGCAGCAACAAAAAGCTCTACCTTTACCTTATTTGGAGCTGCCTAGTAGTAAGAATAAAAGATACATATTTGCTGGCCAATGACATCATAGCAAACGTTTTAGTATTACTATCAATCAGTAATTAAAATATAATAGATTCTCACGAGCAATTTTATTAGTTTAGTCACGGTTTTTCGATAATAGATATGTTGTTACGCATAATGTTTAGTTATGTTGTTAACAGTTAGAAAGTAGGTACTTTAAGTTAGAATGGAACAAATTGGTACATTCTTGTGCAACGAACTGTTCCGAAGAAACGAAAACATTTGAATAAGTCAAGAAAACGACCATAGTACTTATACCATACTTATTTGCACGATTTACGTTTAAAAAGAAAAAGGTACCTAAGATCGTTTTCTTGACTTATTCATACGTTTTAGTTTTGAACGTTTGGCTGATTCGAGTGCAATTTGATTTAGGAACGACAAAGGATCGCACACACATGCGCTCTGTGTGCATGGTAACAGGTTTCGGTATGGAAGTGTGGACGGTCACAAACTGTGTCGCGGCGCAGTCTCGCGAAACTGCACTTTGCAATTTAGATCCTTTTTTGTTTAACGATTAAAATAAAAATGACGCATCACTGGTATTCACTAGCTAGAAATATGTTAAAAGCGTGTTATTTATTTGATTCGTTAAGTTCATTGATCTATCTATCTACCTATCTCTTTCTAACTTTAGTTTCTTGTGGTTTTAAGAATAAATAAATTGCATAATATCAGTTTATATTTCAGACATGCAGAACTAGTTCATACTTGTCGAGACAACTTTAGGGCTGTCACTTGTATCTATTTCTAGTACTTGTAACCAAATCTGTTCTAGTGTAATAAAAGTGCAAGGGCTATCCGAAAGATTTCTCTTTTAATTAAAAGAATCAAATATTTTTCAATAAACTAATAAGGTCTTAGTTTAACGAAAGTGTTCTTCAAAAGCAGATATAACACTGATACACAGCACAACAAGGCATGATATAAAGGTGCGGTTTTGTAAAAAAATTGCGCATTATGTAGGTAACATAACACCATTGCAGGGTTGTCTATGCACGTCGCATCAAACGCAGATTGGAGCTATATGTTTAATTATGATAACCGCCAACCAACATTACACTACACATTTTTAAAATTGCGTTATTGTGATTTTAGAAAATGCCAACCCTGCACTAATGTATCGTTGTTGCAGAACAAGTGGCGACTTTACCATGAGGGCTTTTAATTTGTAGACTAAATAGTAACTTACTTAGTTGTCTTGGAAGGTTTAAGCCGAGCACTATGTCTTCTCACTTCCGTGTTCTTGTGTGTCTGTACCATAGTTTATGTTATGTAATAAACAACTAATAAAATCAGGACAGATGTTTGATGGTGCGAAAGAGACACTAAGTGTGGGTATAGTTTATTATGAGAGACCTTGGTTTGGTAATGAATTATAATGACTGTTTGATTGATGCAATACAATCAATTTATCGGTGATTATTATTAGGTGAATCAAGCAACTATTGTGGATAGATTGCTTCAGGGTATTTATCTAGAAATGTAATAATAAGTGTAATAAGTAATTTATTTGCCAGTTCTGTACAAACAACATTTTCCTATTTAGCTAAAGGACTTTAGAAAACATTATGTTTATGTTTTTTATGAGACAGAAATCGAACTTTTAACTGCTCACTTTTTATTATTAGTTATGTAATATATTATATCTGTTTATTTATATAATATAATTCTAATAGCTGAGTAAAATTGGCAAATTATCCAACGGGCAGCAACTAGCTGTAACCG
Organism: Parascotia fuliginaria; assembly: GCA_963082885.1. Lineage (NCBI taxonomy): Eukaryota > Metazoa > Arthropoda > Insecta > Lepidoptera > Erebidae > Parascotia > Parascotia fuliginaria. The sequence continues at coordinate 4,212,017 of OY720172.1, forward strand.
CTGTTATCGCTGTGATCGACAATCTGTTTGCCAAGCGAAACGATTAAGATACTCACTTCTTAAAGATTTTTACAAATAAATAAAAAATAAGTCTTTAATCACCAATCCGCCTTAAGGAATAATTGAGGGATCAATGCTCATGGCTGCTCTAAAATTGGAACACTGCTTTCCTTGCAGTGGGATAGTAACAGCCTGATATGATGATGATGATGCAATCAATAAATAAGTATATAAAAATGAATGCCTTTTAAAAGACTGAAAAAATATATTGTCTGTATTTCAGCTATATTCAAACCGAATTATGTTCCGGCGTCATAATGTAACTATATGATTGTAAAAGACAAAGTATGTCAATTACTCCTGAAATCTAACCGTTTTATGCCGTGCTAGGTCGTTAGTAACAATCATGTTTATCTCCACATTGATCCCATTTGGCTTGCACCCAACAAGCTAATCAGTGCTATATGAAATGCGAGGTTGTGTAAGGTTGCGAGTGTCGGTACTTAAGTGTGTAGATTGTGATCAATGCTTAAATAAAACGTTTCTTCGATATTTTACTTAAGCTTATAATTCCAAGAAGTATATGAAATTAAATATTCAAGCATCTAGAAACACAGCTGTAGTTTCACGCCTTTTTCCCGAAGGCCTAGGCAGATGTAACACCTCCATTTTACCAGCCTGGTTAAAGTTATTTCCCTATTACATGAACCCTTCATGTAATAGGGAAATTAACTTTAATATGACATCCGGGGAGAGATACATAACTATGATATTAAAATTATATAGCTTTGCGTTCGCAATGGGTCAGCAAAAGTTTATTATTACCTATAACTAGTAGTCAGCACAGAGATTCAGAGAGAGAGGGTAAGACTAAAGAAAATATGGATAGATGACGTGAAGAAATAATAGGGTGTGCGTGTGTGAGATGCGAATGAATGAGATAACTTTGCCAAATCAAAATAATATGAGACAGGCGCAAAAAGTAAGGCCAGCATGTTGAGCAAAGACCCGATTTCTTCAGGTTGACGGTGTGACGTTTCCAACAATAACCCTTGTAACCCTGAAGAGACAAAACACTTTATTACAGTCGCTACATCATGCTCATTAGCAAACTCTGACTTGTAATAAAATATTTTATGGCATTCCCTTCATAGAGGTATCTATCTATACATATAATAAAAATGTAACCGATCGCTGTCTGTACATGGATGATATATGAGAAAAATTCTACTGGGACCTATATCAACGCAAATAGAACCCAAAACAATGATTTTTAAAATTTTTGTCTGTTTGTCTGTTTGTCTGTTTGTCTGTGCGTTTGTGCACGCTAATCTCAGAAACGGCTTATCCGATTTAAATATGGTTTTCACTAATATATTGTGGTAAGCTTCACTTAACATTTAGTGTTTGTTTCATGTCAATCGGTTCATAAATAAAAAAGTTATGCCAATTTAAAGAATCACATCGAACATTCGTTAATTTACTACGAAATCTTATAGAAGCAGATATTTTAACAGGTTGCGGAATAGCTGATAGTGTTTTTATTCCTCGGATTCCTGTCATTCTAAACAGTCTTTCATTTAGTTTTAAATGAGTCCAGTTTCCAGTGAGCCTATGTTTTGCGATGACTAATTAAAGTAATTATTTAATTAAGTAATTAAAGTAAAGGTAAGACACTAATAGTTGTGGGTGTGGATCTAAGTATTAGCTGTTTTTCGGTCAGCTTTATGTGGCTCTATCACGTGTTAGCATTACTAGCAGCCTGTATGCTTTGATCCCTGATGGCTATACGTCTAATCCATACATCCATACATATTATAAAAGGCTTTGTCCTGACTGACTGACTGACTGACAGACAACGTAAAGCCTAAACCGCTGGTCGTAGCGACTTGAAATTTGGAGGGTGTGTTTGTCTTAATGTCTATAAGTGTACAAAGAAAGGGTTATTAAAAATTCAACCCTTAAGTGTATGAAAAGGGATGAAATCGATTGTATGAAACGTCTTCATTTTTTAAGTTACAGCTTTGAAATTTTGTTTTGGAATACTTTTATTTAAATAAAAAATACGCTCATCATTTTTCTTTACTGGGGTGGATTTATAGGAGTGAAATAAGGGATGAAATATTGTATGGAAAGATCTTTGCTTTTGAAGTTGGCGACTTGAAATTTGGAGGGAGGGGGAAGGGAGGGGGAGGAAGAGGAAAGGAAGGGAGAAGTGAGGGGAAAGTGCGGGGGTAGTGAGGGAGAAGTCAGGGGAAAGGGAGGGGAAAGTCAGGGGGAAATCGACTGCCTCTGTATTTCGGTGGTACTGTGTATGGACTGTGAGGTCGCGGGTTCGATTCCCGCTCAGTGCAAATATTTGTAGCATGAACATGTCTATTTGCATTGGTCTGGGTGTTTATATGTATAATATGTATCTATTTACAAAAATAAAAGTATTTAAGTATGTTTATCCGTATTCTAGAACCCATAATACAAGCATATAATATGCTTACTTTGGTTCTAGATGGCGTTGTGTAAAAATAAAAAAGGAAGAGGGAACTTAGGGGGTGTGAGGAGGCAGTGAAGGGCAAGTGAGGGGCAAGTGAAGGGCAAGTGAAAGGGACGTAAGGGAAAGTGAGGAGTCAGATGTGGTGGTGAGTGAGTGGGAAGTGAGGGAAAGTGAGGAAGATGGGAGGGAGACGGGAGGGGAAGGAAGGGGAGGGGAGGGGAAGGAAGGGGAGGGGAGGGGAAGGGAGGGGAAGGGGAAAGTTATTGTAGTGAAAATTTGCCTTTGTGTATTGTATGTTGTTTTACGGGGGATATCTTTAGGTAGGTGAAAGAGAGTTTGTACGAATGGTGATGATGATGAGATTAGAAATAGTATGCAAAACAGTATTTAAACAATATAAAAATGTCTATTGAAAAACGATATTCATGCGAGCGAAGCCGCGGTCAAAAGCTATACATATATAAAAACGAAAGGTCACTCACTCACTCACTCATCTCATCACGAAATCTCAAAAACTACAGGTGCTAGGAGTTTCAAATTTTGGAAATAGGTGCTCTTTAAGACGGGATTTTGACTTTATTTCCCTGGAGTATAAAGGGGAACAAAATTTGTATGGAGCTTCTATAGTTTTTGAAAATAGGAGTGCCAAGTTTCGTTAAATATCGCAAAATTTCGTCTGTTTTAGGGGTAGCGGGTGAATAGATTTAAATCGGATTCGCCTTAGAGACGGATTATACTGATATTTATTACTAATATACAATGTACGATTGCCGTAAGATTAGGTAAGAAATATTCTCATACAGGCACACATCTGAATTTTCACGCGAACGAAGTCTCGGGCAACAGCTATATATATAATAAAACTGTAACCGGTCGCTGTCTGTACATGGAAGATATATGAGAAAAATATTATTGGGACCTTTATCAACGCAAATAGAACCCAAAACAATGATTGTTACAATTTTTGTCTGTTTGTCTGTTTGTCTGTGCGTTTGTTCACGCTAATCTCAAAAACGGCTTATCAGATTTAAATATGGTTTTCGCTGATACATTGTGGTCAGCATCACTTAACATTAAGTGTTTGTTTCATGTCAATCGGTTTATAAATAAAAAAGTTATGCTAATTTAAATAATCACGTCATAAATGTGGTATGTATTTAGCTTAGCTTAGTTTGTTTTTAAGTTAGGTTAACACGTCTTATTTCTTTATTAAAATGTAAATTAAAATGTAAATACTTTATTAGTTAAAATGTAAATACAAGTTAGATTTATATTTTCTGGATTTATTTTATTTTTTATTTTTTGTGATAAAAACATGTTTGTTAACACGTTTCATTACGGAATAGGTGGAATTGAAGTGAATTACGAAATAGTAGTAGTCGATTTACGCTGGTTTCAACATGAATGGGTCGGATCGACCAGGGATGTACTACCCTCTCATTGTTTTCAACGTAAGAGTAATAGTATCCATATTATTGCGTTTCGTTCGGTAAGCGCGAGAGCCGGAGGCCCAACTGATGCAGAGATGACAAACCTCGCAGCATGTGTGGGACCAGCTGAGTATCCGCGGAGTCATTGTGTGGGTGGTGTGGGTCAACCCGCCGGCCAGGGAGACCCGTATAAACGGTGGTGCCGCTGGCCGCCCGCGGCATTGTACAAGGGCCCAATTAGACCTAACCAAAAAAAAAAGAGACTGCCCCACCAGGTTGCGCATAATCTCGGAGTGGTTCGTCGTGCAGGTTTGTGACCGGATAGTGGGACCCGGCGACCATTTTCGAGACGGTACGGGGGCCTTTTGCGAGCAGTCCGTATCATGGAAGCCCGGAGGCCTAAGACCCTTGAGCCTTTACAGCTGCGAAGAGACATCGCCTCCTCAACGGCCGTCTTCTATCGCCTTTACCACGAAGAGTCTTCTCAACAGCTCTTTAAATTAATCCTACCCTCTCCCTTTTTATCCAGAACGACACGTGCGAGACTGAAGTGCTACCCTTTCACAGTGCAATCTAAAGGGTCTCGAACCAAACGGTTCAGCACTTTATACTTTTGTCGCTCAATTAAAGCCTGGAACTCTTTACCAGCGCATGTGTTCCCACCTAACTTTCATCCTGGGACTTTTAAGCGAGGCGTGAAGAAGCATCTCACTAAGCCGCCATAGTGGAGGCCACCATACCAGTAGTTTGGCTTTTGGAATGGTGTCCACTACTTCTGAATTCCACTGACTGCTTACCATCAGCCAGAGTAGAGGCACTTTGGCAGGCTAATATAAAAAAAAACTTATAGCGTTTTTATTCCTCGGATTCCTTTCATTCCAAACAATTTCCCGTTTAGTTTTAAACGAGTTCAGTTTCAGTAATGAGTGTGGATCTAAATATTAACTGTTTTTCGCATGGTCAGCTTTATGTGGATTTGCCACGTGTAAGTAATCCTAGCAGCCTGTATGGCTTTGATCCGCGATGGCTATACGTCTAATATCGTAGATAGAGAAGCATTTACTGTAAAGATTTTTCTTATTCACCTAAACGAAGATGTTTATAATTCAAAACAAACCAAAAGATATATCCAAAAAATGCTGCCCAAAATCACTATTCCACGCGGACGAAGTCGCGGGCACAGCTAGTGCTTAATAAATATCCATACTTATTAATGAATTATCAATCGACATGAACAACAGTAAAAAAAAAATAACGAGATATGTATGCACAATTTTTTATCTTAATTAAAAGAAGATTAAGTTTAAAATTGCATTGCTAATAAGTTAACAATCCGGCTTATAAGTCTGTTTTGCACTAAGTGATGTAAATTAATAACTGATATTCAGCATCGTGTGATAATTGATTGCCTATAAAACTGAATCTTCCTTTCCTAGAAGAGCGTTGGCACTTAGAAGTCAAAGATTAAAAGCATTAATTCATAGTGACTGATATTCTGAAACATATTTCAATTTTACATGGCCTTTGAGCTTCGTGCTATCTCCGTCATTTTAATATTTATTTTAGGAACAGAAATACTCTTAAATCTAACTAAACTGCTTAAAATATAGCTTGGTGCCTGCGACGTCTGTCAGTGACATATGTGCTAGTGAAGAGGACAATCTACCCGTGATTATCGGTAAATTTTGATATTAAAAATATATAACCGAGTATAATTTTAATGGCTTATAATTTAATAGATAAAATTAAACAAGAAGAATTAGTTCTTAATTTAGACTTTTATTGCCTTGAAGGGGTACAACACAAATTTTATTATATCATAATCAAAATCAGATTTATCACTAAAGCAGTCTTGTAAATTAATAAAAAATAATACAAGATTATTTTGAACGCTTTAGCATTTCTTTCTGAATAAATTCATAATTTATTTAGTAGGTAATACATTCAAAATATAATTAGCATGCATTTATTTTATCGGTATTGTCTATGTCACTTGATTACGCATCTCTAACCAGTCTTCAAAAAGCGTTTATAGCGTTAGCCACCGTAGTCAAAGTCAAGTCAAAGTCAAAGCATTTATTTCATTTAGATCATAAAGTATGATGCTTATGAAAAGTCAACATTACATTTTGTCAGCCAATTGACCTACAGCCAGTTCGCTGACGAGGTAGAGCTGTGAGAAGAACTGGCAAGAAACTCACGCCACTCTTTTCAATCGCCAGATAATTACAGTTATTTGAATGAGTTACAATTTAAACACTCAACGCAACCAAAGAACCATACAAAGTAATTATTACAAATTAACTAATTAATATAATACTAAGATTAAAGAAAGAAAACAAGGAATACAATTATTTAGTTTCAACTAGTATGGTAATTTGACTACGTATTTTAATTAAACTGGTAAATGCACCCCCTGGTCACATTGAACGACAAGGTAATACTGGATTGAATATTAAATGTAAGCCATGCCAAGATTGACCAGTCATTTTTTTATTTCGGCTAAATGAAAAATATTTTATAACACCGTAATTATTCTGCAAATAATTATTTAAATATAGCTATAATAACATGTTTTTGTAAAAAAGCTTATCTTAACAATAAAAAAGTCTGAATATTAATTTTAAACTCGAACTGTTTTAACAGGGAATTTATTATAGCTGTCCTTAAAAACGAAGTGGCTAATGTCGCAGGCACCAAGCTATATTTTAAGCACTATAGTTAACCTACTGGTATTTGAATATTTAGATCTTAGAGTGTAAAATTAGGTAACTTAGTTTCTTAGGAAACGTTATGTGATGAATAGAAATGCAAATATCTATTGTATTTCATTTGCCAAGGAAGCTGTCTCTATTACCGTTTTAGAATCTTTTAGCTTTAATCCAACTTATAAAACCTAAAATAATATAAATTTACAACTTTTAACACATTGTTTTTTTATCTATTTTTAACGATTGGTCATCGATTAATGGTAGTATGACTCGCATGAACTGCAGTTCACATCGACCGCTGATTCACTTATCGATGACGAATCGATTTATTTTATGAACCGGTATTATTATGTCAAAACTGAGAATACGCTAATTGACGCTCACAGCGACTCGTAAGTGACTATAGACAAAAGACAATCGTACAGTATCTCTTCACTGATGGAGACGAAAAGAGTTAAAACGTTTTGAAATAAGCGAGTGTCCACATAGAAATACATTACAAGTCATGCCAGTTAATTTAGATCTGAAACGGTGTAGACTCATGAAATGCTTTTTCATGCCTCGCTGTCGTCCTGCTACCAATTTACAATGATAGCAAATACGATAGTAATCACCATTCCTAGACTTTACTAACTATTTAGTTCATATCTTCAAGTTAGGGTGACACTTTTGTATGGTAATAATAGGTAATTGCAGCTGTAATGTTAAGCCTTTACACTATTATAGGCTATCATGGTCATTTAATCTAACACTTACTGTAATGGACAACTTAAATAAAAACGCGCTAAAATTTATTTCTCTTTATCGTTTATCGGTAAAGAATAAACAGGTTGTTTATACTCAATACTTGTCTTACTTCGATTAAACTCGGGTACCGACAAAATATTCCCGAATTGGAAGCCGAGTGGAATACTTAAGATTCAGGTGCAGACTACCTGTCGTTTGGCGCGCGGGTAGTTGCAAAAACTGCGCCCGCGCATCGCTCCCACGCTCACCGAACGAGGTCAATGAACCCGCCGCCTTGCATCGATGCTAATTTGACGAATATTGACCGAGTATGATAACGATGCCCCTCTACGTCTCTACGCGAATTCCGAGCGAACGCTAATCGATGCAAGCATATGTATATTTTTATCGATACTTTATATAGCGATGATTTTATTTGCTGTAGCAAACTTATATCTACACGGCAGATAAACGAGCCATTATTAAAACTTGTTTCTGATACCCTTATGCAATATGATTGAGATTGACAACAAAACTGTGCATTAATTTAGACTTTTAGTAAGCTCTCATAAATCAGTACAATTATGTGTAATTAAAACTGGTCTTATGTTTTATCTAGGCATATTAGTGAGGTTGGTGGAACTCTGAATTGGTGGTCTCCATTCCAATTAGTTCTATTGTAAGACGTGACAAAGCGGTACCAATGTCGTTTTTCGACGCGTGAGAAATACCCCTGCTTAGCTTCCGAGGCTTAAGGACGTAAATAGATAATATTTCATTCTTAGATCAGCCTAAACAAAGGTAAGATTATTTTTCGTTATAATAACCAGAATATTTCATATTTAGTACCGAAGTAACGATACGGATAATTAATTTGCGAATTTGCAACGCGTTTTTATGAAGTCCAAGCTATTAGATGAGTGAATCAATCTTTTGATGTTTGTTCCTTAAGATGATTAAGTAAATATTATCATTGTTTTAGCCGAAAAACGTTGACTGCTGTACAAAGGCCTGCGTTACACATCTCCACGTAACCCGTTCGTGAAAAATACTATAAGAACTACTACCTATAAAAACTTTCAGTGTTAATATCACGGAACACTACGAAACAGCTAATAATAAATTCATAGGCTAAGATTCACTAAAAATTATTACCACCTCACAAATACTAGTCGTATCGTGTAGTGCGTTTCACTAAAGTTGTTTTAATATAAATTTCAAAATATCATTTGACTAGGAAGAAATTTTATTTCTCATGTTTCGTGAAAAATCTTCGTCAATTTTATGTCAGCTTCAGCCGTTTCGATATTATTTGTACTCTTGATTGCATCCATTGAAAAGCAACGCTGGTCATCTGATGTAGGTAGTATTTGCTTTGAGACCGACAAGCTACTAATCAACGTGTGGGTAGCCATACGACATCGCGTGCTCTTCGCTACCACCATGGCGGACTCGCTTTATCACGCCATAAAGCAAAATGATAAACGCTGTATAAATGTACCAGCTGTCCTCAGCGCGGTTTCAGTTGCGTTAACTTACACCTTTGTTAACGGCACTGCTCCCGTGGTTTGTAACGTGATGTTACATTGCCTAAAACCTTCCTCAAGAATTGAGCTATCAAAGGCAAAGAAGAATTATTCAAATTAGACTGGTAGTTTTAAAAATTAGCGCGTTCAAACAAACAAACTTTTACGCATTATATTTTTGTATAGATAAAGGAAAATGCGTATACAAATATATTTATAATATCCCTGACAAGAGGGCTTATAGCACCTGAACTAATTTCTAAGCAAATATTGCTAAGAGCCGTAACGTAAACAACAAACACCTTTTGTAATTAGACCTTCGTTTCGGCAGGGCCCGCGTATTTAAAGGGTGAACATACCGCATGCCAGATATAATTTCAGATTCCGGATGATATTAAAAACCCAATACCATTTTTACGGTATTGACAGAATTTTGGGATCAAATGTGGGCTCTGAACCTGCCAGTCACAATACTACACCGATGCAGTATACCTGAATATGGTGATCAATTTTGTAGATACGCTAGCAGATCCTTCCTAGTTTCTCTTGAATGTGTTGGATCGACCGGGCAAATACTATCCTCTTGTAGAATATCCACGTAAAGTATCTTTAAAGGTATTATTTTCCATGTGCATGTGAGTATGCCGAAAACTCAATTACCTCCTCTGTCCTCTTTATTTTCTTGCTTCATGCTCTTCACCCGACTTGGTGGCAGCGACTTGGTTGCGTTTTCTACGAAGCTTAGGTCCGGTTACCACTTACCATCAGATTGCTCGCGTGTCTGTTAACACAATGGTATAAAAAATACTTAAAACGATTTTCATTTATACTGAGTGATACGCTTTGTGGGTCCTTACTTTGTCGTCCAAAATAAGCATTAAGTCCAAAGTAATAAACGGTCTCATAATAATACACACGCAAGTAAAGCCGTTTTCACTTTTATTTATTTAGGGACCTAAATGTTTTCATTTAGACCTTTTAAGTTAGGCGGTGGGCTGTAAAACAAACCCGCTACTGTATGGCAAAACGTCGCCGTGTTAAGTAATGTAACATCATAAACTTGCCCAACAACTGTTAAGTTAAGCACTGTTAAGTCACCAAGTTTTACTTAAAACCCATTAACGGCTATCTTCGCTGAATTAATCCAATAATTACGTAATGAATCTACAAGCTCAGTTGATTAAACTTTGCATGATTGAGCTTTACGTACTTGTTAACTACTTGCAGAATGTAATTATATCTAAGTAAAATAGAAAATAAAATAAATCTTTAAAATAGTGATTATCGTTTCGGCAGAGAGACGTAGACTGCCTGCAAGGCCTATACTGAGGCATTTTCAAGACACCTCGTCTGTTATTGCCATATCAAAAGCAATATTATAAATAAATAATTTACTTTTTTACAAACAATACAACAATACAACAAATTATATAACAGTATTAGAATACTGTTATATAATTTGTAAAAAAAATTACTTAGTAGCTGCGCCCCATGGCTTCGCCCGCGCGTTAAATATGGTTTGTTGAATCCCTTGGCAACCACAAACTTTCGCATTTATAATATTAATAAGATTTGAATTGCGCTAAATCAAAGTTTCAAACAAAAGATTGTAAGCCTTATTTTCCACTTATACGTGAAACAATTTAGTTACTTAATTTTTGTACGGTAGTAGATCCACGCTGATTTCAGCATGAATGGGCCGGATCGTCCGGGGAAGTACTACCCTCTCATAGAAGATCGACTTAAGAGTAGTAGTATCCGTACTACTGCGTTTCGTTCGGTGAGTGAGAGCGCCGGAGGCCCGATTTCCCCCCTTTCCTCTTTCCTCACCTCCCTCATTCCCTTCCCCTAACCCCATTCCCAGCCGCCATAGTGGCGGTCACCATACCAGCAGTTTAAGACTATGGCTTTTGGTATAGTGGCCGCCACTTCTGGATTCCACTGACAGCTTACCATCAGGCGGGGTGGAGTCACTTTGGTAGGCTATAATATAAAAAAAAAAAAAAAAAGTTAAATATTCTTCTCGACTGTCGACCTAACTCGATTTACTAAAAGCAAAACATTACGTTTATATTATGTTAATAGTTTAATAGCGATGTATTTATCTATAGGTGCTTTGATGTCTTTTTATTTTACCGATTACTATTCTAGATTCGAAACAAAAATAACTGGATTGCGAAAAAGAATGAGAAGAAATTAGAAGCTCAAAAGAAAATAAAAACATACAAGCCAGAAACAAAACAAAAAAAGAACTGTAGGTAATTTGTACGAAACTTTTTACTGGTCATCATACGAGGTTGATGTATGGTTTGATGAACCATTTTTTTTAATTCCAAAAATGCAATAACGGTATTATGGGTAAAAAGTGGTAATTGTGGCGAAGATGGCAGCTGCAATTTTCGACTGGTGTGTTGGGTTTTTGTCGGTTGGGAGCGGGAGCGGGCGAAATGTCCTCGTAATTGCGATGCGCGTGACATGACTAACCACTTTGCCGCAGACAAGCCATCTTTGTGCTTGTACCTGTATTATATTTATACGAATCTATACTCGCATTGTGTAATAACTTTGTTTTAGTTTAACTGTAACAGAAACTACTGCTTTATTGATTGTAAAGAAGTAAACGTAAATTCGTTTTAAAATATTTGAGAGATTAGGCTTTTATATAATCATACTAATATTATAAATGCGAAAGTTTGTGTGTGTATGTGTGTGTGTTTGTTACCACTCAGCGCCTTAACGGCTAAACCGATTTCGATGAAAATTGGTTATAGATTCCGTGCCAAGGAAGGACGCCTACGATACTTTTTACTCATTCCAAAAATCGGTCTGGTTCCCAAGTTACATTAAATAAACACATACCATTTTCGAGCAAAGCCGCAGGGCGCAGTTAGTAAAACATGTATTTAATATTATTTGGATCGACCCACGATATTCGGCGTAATGATAATGTGAGTATGTCGACTCGCTGTAACCGCTAATCACATGTGCATTTTTTTAGGCGCGTGTCAAAATTTTTAAGAATCAGAGTATGTAATGTGTTATTTCTATAATAGGTGTGAAACTTTGAAAAAAGAATAAAATAAAATAAACCAAACAATAAAAATACGTAATGAATCTTCGAAAAAAGAAATGTAATTAATGAATGCTGCTAGCTGCTTAACTTTTTCTAATACTAAGCATCATTCATCAACAACTTCAGAAAACCTTTAACCAACTTTTAGCGTTTTGATGAAAATAATGGACACTTATAATACTTAAAGAATACTAAAACATTTGTTTATATAAAACATTGTATATCTTTAAATTATAAAAAAGACACTGCATATGCAACATATACATACATACATACATACACATCTATAGTTACAGATTAAATACTGGCTAAATAATCGCCCTGAAACACCGCCTAAGTTAGATAAATCTGTATCCAAATTACTACTAATGGTAAATCGAATGCGCTCGCTGAATAAATTCAATCCATCCATAGAACTGTAGTACAATCTTCCGTTCAGTAATAGCATGCTATTATCATTTGTACAATACTATCTGTCCGTTTAAAGGATAATGGAGCTTAATTAATTTCCTGTAGTAGTGCCACATACAACTATTAGCTTAAACGCTAAAGAGAGCAGCATACAGCATTTACAATTATCGATAAGTTATTAAAGTAGAGTATACGTACTTGTTTGTTGAGATATTAATAAAAATATTAAAACGTTGTATAATGTATAGCTTGACCTTTTATCGTAATGAGAGAAAAGCGTCTTTCCTCATCAAATGAACATTTTTTGTAATATAAAACGTAGTAATATTTCAGGGGGTGAGACTGTAGTCATCTACCCAAAAAAACCCGGAAATCGAATCTGACCTCTGCGTAGCAGTCCTTACATACACTGACCTTCAGATCCAGCGAAATAACAACACTTAAAATATAAACTTATATTATAAAGAGAAAAGATTTAATTTTTTGTATGTTGTTTGTTTGTTTGCAACGATTTGACTAAAAATTCTTTTACTTTTAGATTTAATTTATTATGTTTAACATATAATTTTCAGTCGTTTTCAGAATTTCGCCTTTGTAAATCTAAATAGTGGAATACGACACTATTGCTATGATATTTTTTGTAGGAGTTTGTTGTGAGATCGAATGAAACTTTTGATACCGAAGCGAAACGGGGGCGGACCTTTAGTCTAATATATAAAATTCTCGTGTCACGGTGTACGTTATTGAACTCCTCCGAAACGGCTCGACCGATTTTCGTGAAATTTTGTATGCATATCGGCTAGGGTTGAGAATCGGACAACATCTATTTTTCATCCCCCTAAATGTTAAGGGTCGTCTGAAAAGGAATGAAAACGATTGTATGAAACTTCTTCATAGTTTTGAATTTTTGTTTTGGAATACTTCAAATTTTTTTTTAATTGGGGTGTATTTGGAGGGACAGAATTAGGGATGAAATATTATTTTGAAGTTAGCGACTTGATAATTGAAAAGCGGGGGAAGTGAGGGGGAAGATTCCGTTAATTCTTTTTTGTTGTGTTTGTTATGGTCAGGAGAAGGTTCTGCGAAAAATTAGATAATAATTAAGACAGGACAACGTCTGTAAGGTCCGCTAGTATAATATAAAAGTCGCAAACAACCTCTCTCCATAAAATACGTGACTTAATTTAAGTATCCCAAACCGCACCTTTATCGAAACCTCAAAATTACATCTACCTGTGTTTAGCGATAAACAAATATACTTGTTTTTAAAGTTCAAGAACATTTCAAATAAAACAAGACATTATGATAAATCGTATGCGATTAATCGCAGTGCCTTGTCTCCTCCATTATCCTTTCAGAAAGTAGAACAAGGAGGACTGTTTGTTTCTAATGCAAATGAAGGAAGCTATCCTATTTCTATTTTAAGATCAACTCCCGTAACAGAAAATACCTAACGGATGTTTTCTTTTAGTTACAACTCAATATCTATATTAGTATATAAAAACTATGATTACTTGAGTTCTTAAGTAGGGTATAATAGTATACCTACAGAGTGTATACGACGGTATGATATTAAATGCAATTACGTATAGTATGTGACATTTTAAAATAAACCAAGACAAAAAAATTAACTAAATTATATCTTCAATAGTTTAGACACAGGACGAATTTTTTAATTTCTTTCATTCTAAACACTCTATAAGGTACGTCAAACGTTCCACGTCGAAGGATAAGCGTTGCCGTTGCCGCTCATTACAGGTCAGTGAATTTGTCATAATAAATGGTGTATTACTTTGTTACTACTAAAATTAATTTTAATTTTAAATTAATTAATTTTGTTAGAAAAATTAAATTTTTTGTTTTTCGTCAAATCATTTTTGTGATTAATTTGAAATCATTATACGGGCTAGTAACAGCTGCCTTTTCTTTTAGTATCAAACTGTCGTATACACTCTGTATAATTCTAATGCTTATAATACCTATAAAGTGTATCGTATTTGTCTATCAACCCAATGACGAACGAACGAAATAAAGTCCTGCAAAAAAAATAATTATATAAGAAGTAGCAAAAGAAAAACTCAGAATGATAAAAGTTGTATATTTATTATTCGATAAAATTCTTTTTAATGTAAATTAATCTTTCTTGTCACCCTACGTGTCTAACAACCACATTGACACCGAATTGTGTGTGACAGAAAGATAAACGGACAGGTGGTTAGTGCCACATTCATTTCGTTCGTAGCAGATATTATTTGCTAATTTAATTACGAAACTAGTAAATATCTGTTACGAACTTTTGCACGCATGACATCAAAGATACCAACACCATTAATATGTACCTACTTTAATCTTTTTCTTTACCTTTGCCTAACAGTGGGATAGATGGAAAAAAAATGTTTTTTAATCTATCCCTCTGTTGGTCTCTTCCGAAAAGTTTCTATTTCCCCCTATTTCTGTGGTTCTCATGCCAGTCTCTCTGAAAACGCATTCAACTTAACAGTAACTTTTTATAAAATAAAGAACGATGAATTAAATGTTATTGCGTGCATAATGCATAATATTTCTTAGTAGACCGTAAGCGCCAGAATGTATTGCTGAGATTAAATAAAGGTAAAATGCTTGCGTTCTGGTTCATTACCTAGTTTACCTAGGCTATAGATTAACTTGGATAATGGACGGTGCGATTTATAATGGAGAAGTTAGTTTGTTGTTATGAAAGTAATATGGTTTATTTACACTATAATATAGTAGTAAATTGCGGTTTGATGCGATTTATTTACACATTGATACGGTTGTAAACCTTTGTTGGTTACAGAATGACTGGGCCGAAACGATCGGTCGAATTTACACTGACTCATATTGTAGACTTTCTTCGTAAACTAAAGATAGTAATTAGTATGCTTTCTTCTGTATTTCGTTTGATTCCCTCATCCCTCATCGCTATTATTATCGTCGAGTATATTTTCATCTTTTATTTCATATTTACGTATTATTCTATAACTAAAACTTATATCTACGTACCAAATGGATTTTTTTTTCGTTCTTATCGAGTGGTTAATGGTCGCCCATAATTTATTATAAAGGCATCCGACTTGCATAGGTCAACATCAGATTACTAATAATATAAAATGTAGATAGTTGGTCGAAAAATAATTACCTTCGAACCCTGAAACTCACATATCACACAGGCTTATCTGCTATCTGCATCTAGAGCTCAAGTAAAGCATTGTAAGCGTGAACTAAAGGTGAGAATACACTTGCCGTCAATACTTCACACAGCCTAATATGACGTACTAATAAGTTGTTCATCTTTTAACTTTATGGTGACTATTAATGACACTATTAGTGACTGCTCCTTACTATTCCTAAAGCTTTACTTTTGGTCTTCGTTCTTTCGAATTTTTGTTTATCAAATCAAGGTGTCCATACGATGTTTTCGTTAAAAGCTTAAGCTGTTATTGAAAAAAAATCTGTTAAATTTTGGCAGCAGCTTAGCGCAATCCCTGCCATTGTAGGAGTAACTAAGTACCGCCATTTTGAGTGGTCATTAGCCCTTATCCGTCGGTTGCCCGCAACACTTATCAGGTCGTGAATGTCATGAATACTCCCTACAAATTGCCGAGTTAATTGATTACGAAACTATGTGCCAGTAACAAGCACGCTATTTGAGTGGCATGTGTACCCACCTTAAGTTTCCGCCTTGTTCACTTGGTGTGATATAGCATCCATTATTTTCGCTCGACTTTTACACCCACCAAAGATAAGTAACAAATACCTATCACTACTTTATGTATGGGTGAGGTGGAACAATGCGTACTGTGCTCTATTACTAGGCATGAGAAAATGGTAGTAGTGCATATATTATACATTGAGCACTAAAACAGTTTTTTTGTTTGCTAACAATGGCAGACGAGCTAACAGTCGAACTGATGGTGGGTGGTAACTGTCGCTCATGAACGACTCAGAGTCGGCATTGCTCTAAAATGCCAAAGCCTCTGTGAAGCCGCTGAAGGGAGTGGGGTAGGTGAAGGGTTTGAAGGAGGTGAAGAAAAAGGATAGGAAGGAAATTGGGCCTAGGACAGTGTTGTATAGGTACTTCGGGAAAATAATTTCCTGAAACAGTCTTTTTCCGTAATAGAACCTCTAAACCGTAATTTAATTAATTAATTTTGTGCTTTGAAATTCAGTAGAAACTTAGTTTTTAATCCGCTCGCGCATATTCTGAAGGCCATCTGTAGCGTGAGTTTGGGATTTCAAAGTACAATTATATGTATTGAACACTATTTCGACAGACTCTTAAATTTTCCGCAGACTGTTTACCATCAGGCAGACTGGAGTCACTTTGGTAGGCTAATATAAAAAAAAAACTTTACGCACAAAGACTAGGTATATGACTATAATTATATTTAAAACTATTTTTTTATATTGAATATTACTACCACCATTTTAAGGAGCCTCTTCCTTCCAATCTCTTGATAAGATGACCGATGTTAAACGAGGCTGTAGATACCCCCGAACTTCCTACCTATTGATCTTAAGACGGCACAGATCGCTATTACCGAATTTCCTCAAATGTATCTCGTAACCACGTTTTTTATACGACAGACCCAATTATAGAGTTTTCTTTGAACTCAACCCTCAAAGCGACCAAAGTATTTTAATTATATAACTTGATATTTCTTCTTTTATACATTACTTTTTTGATATAGCGATTAAAAGTCCGCCTAAGCCTAAGAGGATTCCAGTAAGATAAAATTTTGTCAGTTTTGCGAATATATCTTATTGCAAACATAATTTGAATAGCTCCTTTAAGTCCATAGAAATGAAATATGTACCTAGTCTGTAATAAGTTATTGTTAATACACCTACATAACAACAGAGCCCTTAGAGTAAAAAATGTCGCATTTTTAGACTATTGTCTTAAAGTAAAAATTTACTCGATCTTTTTACAATGAAATATTTTAGTAAAGTAACATTGTCAGCTAACATTTAAAAAATATACAGTTGTATATTGTACGGCGAGCTTGGCCACAGTTGGAATACGTAGCAGGATTTGTAGTAATTGAACTCGACGTGTATGTACCTACTGCGCACTCCACTAACGTAATTTCTCGTCCCTCACTCGAAATTGCAACGTTTCCTGATATTCGATGAAATAGCTGTGACGTCAGTTAGGATTGCTCTTTGATACGTTTCATAACATTTATCATATCCTATTTTCTATATCAAATATTAACTTTATTTCTTTCTGTTTAAGGTTGATTTTAAAAGACCAAGTTCTTGAAATCATAGTTTTGGTTGTTTTTTTAAATAGCTAAATTATTACGGTTATGCAGCTCTCTCCGCTTTTAAACGTTACTCCTTCTCATGCCAATACTAATTTGTGGTAAGCAAACAATAAATATTTTGCATAACGCGGGCTCTACTAAAATCTAAACATTAGGTAGGTATAAATGCAAAACTGCGTTATCTAAATGTTTTTTAATAATGGCTGGCGTGCCGGGCCATGATGGTGAGTCGAGTGGCAGTGATATAATAGAGGAAGAATTATTTAACTCAAATGAGCAACAATTACATTTACATGCAATGAAGAGTGTCAGTGAGTCAATCGAGTTACAGAAAGTTCCAGAGAAAAGAATGAGAGATAATAGTGAGGAAATTATAGAAGATGAAGATGGTTTTATTACGGTGAGAAATAGTAAAAAGAAGGCAGCAAGAAGAATATCTATGGTATCTGATGATATCTATACATATAATAAAAATGTAACCTATCGCTGTCTGTACATGGAAGATATATGAGAAAAAAGATTATTGGGACCTTTATCAACGCAAATAGAACCCAAAACAATGATTGTTACAATTTTTGTCTGATTGTCTGTTTGTCTGTTTGTCTGTTAGTCTGTTTGTCTGTTTCTCTGTTTGTCTGTGCGTTTGTTCACGCTAATCTCAGAAACGGCTTATCCGATTTAAATATGGTTTTCACTAATATATTGTGGCAAGCTTCACTTAACATTTAGTGTTTGTTTCATGTCAATTGGTTCATAAATAAAAAAGTTATGCCAATTTAAAGAGTCACATCGAACATTCGTTAATTTACTACGTAATCTTATAGAAGCAGTGATTTTAACAGGTTGCGGAATAGCTGATAGTGTTTTTATTCCTCGGATTCCTGTCATTCTAAACAATCTTCCGTTTAGTTTTAAATGAGTCCAGTTTCCAGTGAGCCTATGTTTCGCGATGACAATTAATAAAGCCCAAGGTCAGACAACTAAAAGTTGTGGGTGTGGATCTAAGTATTAGCTGTTTTTCGCACGGTCAGCTATATGTGGATCTATCACGTGTTAGCATTCCTAGCAGCCTGTATGCTTTGATCCCCGATGGCTATACGTCTAATCCATACATCCATACACCCATACATATTATATAAGACTTTGTCCTGACTGACTGACTGACTAACAGACAACGCACGGCCTTAACTGCTGGTCGTAGTGACTTCAAATTTGGAGGGTGTGTTTGTCTAAATGTCTAGAGGTTGTACTAAGAAAGGGTTTTTTAAAATTAAATTCCTAAGTGTGTGAAAAGGGATGAAAACGATTGTGAATCTTCTTCATTTTTAAACTTACAGTTTTAAAATTTAGTTTTGGAATACTTCTATTTAAATAAAAAATATCCTTATAATTTTTTATTTTAACAGGAGTGGATTTACAGTAGTCAGTAGTAGTAGATCCACGCTGGTTTCAGCATGAATGGGTCGGATCGACCGGGGAAGTACTACCCTCTCATAGAAGATCGACGTAAGAGTAATGGTATTCGTACTATTGCGTTCCGCTCGGTGAGTGAGAGTGCCGGAGGCCCAACTGATGCAAAGATGGCAATCCTCGCAGCATGTGTGGGACCAGCTGAGTATCCGCGGAGTCATTGTGTGGGTGGTGTGGGTCGACCCGCCGGCCAGGGAGACCCGTAGAAACGGTGGTGCCGCTGGCCGCCCGCGGCATAGTACAGGGGCCCAACTAGGCCTAACCACCCTAGGAGGCTGCCCCACCAGGTCGCGCATAATCCCGGAGTGGTTCGTCGTGCCGGTTGGTGACCGGATGGTGGGACCCGGCGACCATTTCCGAGAGGGTATGGGGGCCCTTCCGTCCGGCGGATCGGCTACCACCATGCCACACAGTTAAATGACGAAGCAATACTCGGCACCTTGTCTAGCCTTGCTGCGAGGGCAGTCATCTTTTCCACGCCCCTTCCTTCACCCTCTAACATGGCAGCACGCATAAAAGCAGCAGGTCAAACAGCGGCATCTTCCTCCCCCACCAACCCGCTATTTGAGGTGGAGTTCACTAACATCCGTGGACTCCATTCAAACCTCAACGCCGTCCACCAACACCTCGAGACGGCACGGCCGGCTTTGCTTTTCCTAACGGAGACACAAATACGCCGCCCTGACGACACGGCATACCTGCACTACCCCGGCTATGTGCTCGAGGAGCGCTTTCGCGCTAAGGCCGGAGTATGCGCATTCGTCAGGGCGGATGTTTGCGTTCGCCGTCTGCGCTGCCTAGAGGACCCATCCTACCCCATCCTTTGGCTTCACGTTGATCTTGGTTCTCTGAGCCGGGTCTACGCGTGCCTTTTCCGTTCCCACTCCGGAGATTTGGAGACAACTCGACTCTTTGACCATCTGAGTCAGGCGGCAGACTTAGCGCAGGAGCGGTTTCCGAACGCGGAACTGGTGTTTCTGGGAGACTTTAACGCCCACCACGAGACCTGGTTGGGTTCTCTCAGAACAGACCATGCGGGACGAGCCGCCCATGCATTCGCTCTCACGCATGACCTGACGCAACTGGTAATCCATCCCACCAGGATACCAGATATTCCAGGTCAAGCGCCCTCTTTGCTAGACCTACTGCTGACGAGTCACCCAGACCAATACAGTGTTTCGGTCCACGCCCCACTGGGTAATTCCGACCACTGTTTGGTCTGCGCCTCAGTGCCTCTTGTTGCTCCCCCACGACGTGCGGAGGTAAAGCGACGACTATGGCACTACTCGTCAGCAGACTGGGATGGTATGCGGGAGTACTTTGCTTCCGTCCCATGGGCATTACGCTGCTTTAAAAACAGGGATCCGTCGCAAAGTGCTACTGCTGTCGCTGGTGAAATCTTGTTAGGTATGGAATATTACATTCCATCCTCAGATGTCACCAGTGCCGGCAAAACGCGTCCCTGGTTCAACCGTGAGTGCGCCGATACTGTTAAACAAAAAGAATCGGCGTACCGCGCTTGGATCAGGGCCCGAGCACGGCGCGACCCTAGCTTGGATCGCCTAAAAGCAGCGTACAATAAAGCCACTAGGGCATGCAAGAGGGCTTACATCAGAGCGGATGCACAGCGCATTGCACGGATTGGGCAAGAACTGATTTCGCATCCTACGGGTAGCCGTAGCTACTGGCGACTAGCCAAGGCCGTGCAATCCAACTTCTGCAAGCCTTCGCTGCCCCCCTTGAAATGTCCTGATGGATCGCTGGCCCACGAGCCGCAAGAGAAAGCAAACTTGCTTGTAGAACTCTTTGCGGCTAACTCCCGAATCGACGACCGTGACTTGCACCCGCCGACTATATCTGGCTGCGACTCCGTTATGCCTAATATCCGTATTAGGCATCGTGATGTCCGTGCGGAACTAAGGTCGCTCGATGTTCGGAAAGCCAGCGGACCGGATGGTATTCCAGCAGTGGTTCTCAAGAAATGCGCAGCGGAGTTGTCTCCTGCATTGACGCGCCTATACCGCCTATCTTATTCCTCGGGAATTGTGCCGGAGGCTTGGAGAGAGGCGAATGTTCAACCGATTCCCAAAAAAGGGGATAGGTCCGAGCCAGGCAACTATCGACCCATAGCTGTCACCTCAGTTCTCTGCAAGGTGCTTGAGCGGATAATAAACGCCCAACTAGTCCGCTACCTAGAGGGTCACTCGTTAATTAGTGACCGACAATATGGCTTCAGGTTAAAACGGTCTACGGGTGACCTTCTAGCATATATCACGCACCAATGGGGTGAAGCTATGGACAGGCATGGAGAGTCCTTGGCCATCAGCCTTGACATAACCAAAGCCTTCGATAGAGTCTGGCACCGTTCGCTTCTGTCCAAGCTTCCAGCATATGGTCTGCCACCCCAGCTGTGCAACTGGATTGCCGCATTCCTGCGTGAGCGCCGCATTAGAGTCCTTTGTGACGGATCGGCCTCCGATTATTTGCAGGTCAACGCTGGGGTGCCTCAGGGGTCCGTCCTGTCGCCCACCCTGTATCTTCTGCATGTCAATGACATGTTGTCCCTTGGCAACATTCATTGCTATGCAGATGATAGTACAGTGCATGGGCGATATCTCGGACATCCTGCGGCTAAACAGACTGACATCGAGGCAAAACGCCTAGAACTTGTCGCTGAGCTCGACCAAGTATTATACCGCATTTCTAAATGAGGTTGTGAGAATTTGGTCGAGTTCAATGCCAAGAAAACACAGGTGTGCGCGTTCTCTGCAAAAAAATCTCCGTTCCTTCCCTTTCCCTCTCTTCAGAACACAGTGTTACCACTACAGGATAGCTTAAGTATCCTGGGTATGGACATCAGCCGAGATCTCAACCCCAAGAACTACATCGAGTGCGTCATTAAAACCGCCTCCTGTAAACTCGGTGTCCTGAACAGGGTGAGGCGGTACTTCACGCCCGAGCAGCTCTGTCTTCTTTATAAGACACAGGTTCGTTCCTGCGTGGAGTACTGCTCTCATCTTTGGGATGGCTCCGCACAGTACTTACTGGATGCACTCGATAGGTTGCAGCGGCGAGCAGTCCGTATCATCGGAAGCCCGGAGGCTACTAAGACCCTTGAGCCTTTACAGCTGCGAAGAGACATCGCCTCAATGGCCGTCTTCTATCGCCTTTACCATGGAGAGTGTTCTGAAGAGCTCTTTGAATTAATCCCACCCTCTCCCTTTTTATCCAGAACGACACGTGCGGGACTAAAGTGCCACCCTTTCACAGTGGAATCTAAAGGGTCTCGAACCAAACGGTTCAGCACTTCATACTTTTGTCGCTCAATTAAAGCCTGGAACTCTTTGCCAGCGCATGTGTTCCCATCTAATTTTGATCCTGGGTCTTTTAAGCGGGGCGTGAAAAAGCATCTCACTAAGCCGCCATAGTGGAGGCCACCATACCAGTAGTTTGGCTTTTGGAATGATGTCCGCCACTTCTGGATTCCACTTACTGCTTACCATCAGGCAAAGTGGAGTCACTTTGGTAGGCTAATATAAAAAAAAAAAAAAAAAAAATTTAGAGGGGTGAAATTAGGGATGAAATATTCTATACAAAGATCTTTAGCTTTTGAAGCTAGCGACTTGAAATTTGCAGGTAGGGGGAGGGAGGGAAAGAAGGGAGGAAAAGGAGGAATTGAGGGGAAGAAGGAAGGGAGGGGAAAGTGAGAGAGAAGTGATGGGGAAGTGAGAGGTAAGTGATGGGGAAGTGAGGGGGAAGTGAAGAGGAAGTGTAGGGGAAATGCGGGAGAAGTCTGGGGGAAGTCAGGGGAAAGCCAGGGAGAAGTGAGGGAAAAGTGAGGGAAATGTTAGAAGAAAGTTTTATTTATTTATTTATTTATTCATAACAATTATAACATTGTGTTGAATACATTTTATATAATATTAGCACTTACAATAATCAAAATAATAGTTATTACAATCTTAAATAAATTTCTTAAAATAACAATTATAAATATTAACAACCAAATAACTAATAACACAATTATATATGTATAATGACGAAAAACTAAAATTAGGTGAAGCGTAGCGTCGTCTATCCTATTTTAATATTAAATCTATTTTAATTCATTTATCGAGTAATAACAGGCTTGCAACAAAAATCTTTTTAAATTCATTTTAAACTCTGGTTTATATAATAATGTTTTAATGTGCATAGGTAGTTTATTAAACAATGTTGTGGTCATGTGGTAAGCGCCCTGCCTAAAGATATTAAGATTCGGAACAACCTTTGTCTGAAAATCTTTCCTTCTAGTACTCTCTCTATATTTTCTTTCCTGTTCAGTTTCAAATTCATTTATATATTTCGCAAAGTATGTTAGAAGTACAAATATATACAGAGATGGAACGGTGAGTATATCTAGCTCTTTGAAATATTTCTTACATGATTCCTGCTGACGAATACAAACGATAGTGCGAATGGCTCTCTTCTGTAGTACAAACGCTTTATGTATGTTGTATTCATAGCTTCCCCCCCAGCATAAAATGCTGTACTTTAGTTTTGACTCAACAAGCGCGTAATAAACTTTTTTAAGTTGCGGTATGTCAATTACATTTCTAAGGTTACGTAGTACATAACATGCTGAACTGATGACATGTTCTAAATTTTCAAGTTCGGTTTTCCAATTTAAATAACTATCTACATGTACTCCTAAAAACTTAACAACTTCAACCTTATTAACATTGACACCATCTAAGGTACAATTTAAACTATTTTTATTTTTAACCGTGGTTCGAAATAACATTATGTTGGTTTTATCTACATTTACCTTAAGTCCGTTTATTGTAAACCAATTATGAAACGCCTTTAAAGCTTCATTAACACTATAGTTCAACGAGTCTATATTATCTGCTGATATAATGGCATTCGTGTCATCGGCAAATACCACTAACTGTGTATGACCCTCCAAACTATTTTCTATATATTTAATTAAATCATTGATAAACACTATGAAAAATATTGGTCCTAATATAGAACCCTGAGGAACTCCTACGCTAGTATGTTCTAATTTGGACCTAAATACCCGTTCCGAAGATTTAATACTTATGTTACCCGTGTTGCCATTGGTTCTTTCATGTATTGTTTGTTTTATTTCCACAAACATTTTTCTATTTTCAAAGTATCATGTGAGCAGTTGCTTCGCTTTACCTGTTACACCATAATATCCTAACTTATTTAATAGCAGATTGTGATTTACAGTGTCAAAAGCCGAACTAAGATCCAAGAAGAGTCCTGCTACCATTTTTTTTGAGTTCAACCTAGCTTTAACATCCCTCACTAAAGTTTCAATGGCATCTTGCGTACCTACTCCAGCTTGATATCCAAACTGTCTTTGATTCAAAACTTTGTTCCTGTTTAAATGAGTAATTAGCCTAGACTTTATGAGCTTTTCAAAAACCTTTGATAGAATTGGTAATAAAGAAATAGGCCTGTACATTTTAGGGTCTTGTGTGGAGCCTTTTTTGTGGATGGGAATCACTTTAGCTATTTTTAGTTGATCGGGAAAAATACAATCTTCCATGCATTTAGTGAGAGGAAAGTGAGGGGAAGTGAGAGGAAAGTGACTGAGAAGTGACGGGGAAGTGATGGAGAAGTGAGGGAAAGTGAGGGGGAAGTGAGGAGAAAGTGAGGGGAAAGTGAGGGGGAAGTGAGAGGGAAGTTAGGAGGGAGTGAGGGGGTAGTGACGGGGAAGTGAGAGGGAAGTGAGGCGAAGTGACGCAGAGTGAGGGGAAAGTGAGGGGGAAGTGAGGGAGACGGGAGAGGAAGGGAGGGGGAAGGGACGAGGAAAGTAAGGAGTACTCGAATGGTGGAAAATGGGAGGGGAAGGTATAGGAAGCGATAGGAAGTGAGAGGAAAGGAGGAAAAGGAAGGAGAGGGAAGGGGGAAGAGAGGGCAAAGCGAGGAGGCAAGGTAGAGGGAAGTTGAGGAAAGGGCAAGAGATGCTGGAGGAGGGGCCAGGGATGCAGAAGGAGGTGAAGAGGAGAAGGGGGAGGGGAGGGGAGAAAGGAGGTAACTGTGGAGAGTGGAGAAAAAGAGCGATAGGGAAGAAGGAGAAGCGGAAAGTTATTGTAGTGAAAATTTGCTTTTGTGTATTGTATATTGTTTTTACGAGGGATATCTTTAGGTAGGTGAAAGAGGATTTGTATGAATGGGAGATTATAAATAGTATGAAAAACAGTATTTAAACAATATAAAAATGTCTATTGGAAAAAAGTTGCGGTCAAAGGCTATCTATATACATAAAAGCACAAGGTCACTCACTCACTCATCACGATATCTCAGAAACAACAAGTGCTAGGAATCTCAAACTTTGCATGGTCGTTCCTATTAGGATATAGGTGCTCACTTAGACGGAATTTTGCGAAATCCATCCCCTAAGAGGGTATAAGGGGTGGCAAAGTTTGTATGAAACTTCTATAGTTTTTATAGTAGGATTACCAAATTACTAGAAAATACTCTTTTTTTAATATTCAGAAGCCACCCTTATTAAGTGGGCAAATAACAGTCGCAAGTTTGTGTGAAAGTGGTTTGTCAGTTTTAGCGGTAGCGGGTTTAAACTGGATTCGCCATAGAGACGGATGATACTGATATTTATTATTCATACAATGTACGATTGCCATAAAATCAGGCACGCAATATTTTCATACAGGCACACCCATCTGAATTTTCACGCGAACGAAGTCGTGGGCAACAGCTAGTTGTTAATAAGAATGTAGAAATTTTAGAAGAAAATTTGCCGTTTATTCTTGTTAGTATTACCGGAAAAGAGAGTATACTACCTAAACAATTTGGTTTGGCAAAATTACTTAAAGCGGAAAACATAGTAAACATCAATAAAATTAATTACAAAAATGCGTACAAAGCTATTCTACAATTTGAAGACAGAGAGAATGCCCAAAAGTTAATTCAAAGCAGTAAATTTCTCAATATGGGATATAGATGTCAATTTGTAGACGAAGTACAATTATCTTATGGTGTTGTTAAACAAATAGATTTAGACGTGGATGTGACTGAAATACTACAAACTTTGGAATGCACATACGAGATAATTAGCGCCAGAAGATTAAAACGGCTTAATTCTTCAAGAGAGTGGGTCGATAGCGAGAGCTTACGTCTGTGCTTTAAAAGTTCTACTTTGCCCCCCTACGTGTCTATGTATGGGTGTAGATTCAAGGTGGAACCATATATGTTCCCTGTTACACAATGCAGTGGCTGCTGGCGTTTTGGTCATTTAATTAGATCATGTCCAATAAAGATAATTCATTGTCCTAAATGTGGAGAAAATCATAACAATTGTGAGACTGTTAACTTCAAGTGTATAAATTGCAAAGGATCGCACATCGCATTAGATAAATCATGCCCAGTATTTATAAAAGAAAAAAAGTTAAGAAAAATCATGTGTGACCTGAACGTGACCTATAGAAAGGCATTATCAATATATCTGAAGGAAAATACGGTTATAACAAACAATCATAATACTATTGAAAATATTCATACTACAAATATTGAAGTGATCCGGGAAAAAACATACAAGGACGTATTATTAACTAATACTTCAAAAAACCAAGTGATGCCGGATATTAAGATGGAAATAGAGGACAAAGAAGACGAAAGCGCTGGAGAATCAGAAAGCTCAATTATTTTAAATAAACCTAAAAGAAAAAAAAATAAAAAGAAGGGTAAATCTAAACTGGGTCGTTGTTCTGTAATAAATGATTATGAAGACATACAGTCGGTACAAGAAGAAACAGTAGAAAATAAAGAAGAGAGACGCAAATTCAATTTTAAAATAATTGTACATAAAGTAAAAGATATATGGTTGTCGGACTGTAGTTTTGATCTCAAAGTTAAGTTAGTATTCAGTTTAATCTGTGAAGAATTTTTTTGTTTTATCAGGAGCTTAATAAAAGCAGGTGATTTTTTCAATTTAATTTTAACAACTCTTAAAGATGGCCTGTTCACGTAAAAACATTGATATTAAAATACTACAGTGGAATGCACAAAGCTTGCAACCCAAAAAGGAAGAGTTTAATTGTTTACTATTACAAGAAAAAATTCAAATAGCATTGATTAGTGAAACTTGGCTGGGATAGGAGGTATGTATAAATTTCAATCAGTATAATGTCTATAGATGCGATAGAAGTGATGGGTACGGGGGTATTGCTGTAGTAGCACATAATTCATTAAGTGCGCAAAAAATTTACGTTAATTTGATTAACTCAGGAATTGAACTGTTATGTTTAAAGTTAAATAACTGTGGCTACATTCATCATTTAATTTTAATCTACTGTCCTAACTCCGTACGTACTGCTCAATCTGATTGGGATACAATATTTTCAATGTTTCCTAAAAACTGTTTGATAGCGGGTGATTTTAATGCCCACCACACGACTTGGTCACATAAAAACGATTGTAGAGGACAACAAATTTTTGATTCAGTATTGGAATTTGGTTATACTTCTCTTAATAATGGTCAACCTACCAGAATTAAATTAGTAAATAATATTCTTCAAAGCTCATCTCCAGATATTACTTTCGCCTCCATCGATATAGCTTTTCATTTTCGCTGGTCTGTTATGAGCGAAAATTTGGGTAGTGACCACTTGTTTATTAAATTTAGCATTGAATTTAATGAAGCGTTAGAGATAAATAAAAAACGTAACTACAAATTATCCAACTGGGATGGATATAAAGACTGTCTTTTAAATTTCTTTTGCTGACAACAATGTGCAAACTATGTACGATTATTTCATCCTTCAAATAAATAAAGCAGCTGAGAAAAACATACCTTTTTTTAAAATATGCTATAATCCAAACAATAAATTTAGGCCAAAAGGATATTGGAGTCCAGATCTTTCAAAATTGGTGGGTGAGCGTTAAGTAGATTTCGAAGAAATCCAACACCAGCTAATTTCTCCTCATTTAAAGTAAAAAGTTTAGAAGCTAAACATGCTATTCAAAAAGCGAAATTCAATGATTATAAAAAGTTTTGTAATAGTATAGATCATAAAATATCTGCCCCAGAGATGTGGCAACACTTAAGGTGGGTGAAAGGTTACAAAAAATCCAGACCTCAATTCACTCAAGAGTTGATTACCGAAATGTTGTGTGATCTTACTCCAGATTATGTTGCACCGGCTACACCGCTTTTTACATCAAGAAATACACTACTAGAATCGGAATTTACGTTACAAGAAATGAAGCATTGCTTAAAAAAAAAGATACAGCTCCAGGAGAAGATGAAATTACTTATTCCATGATTTCACATTTACCAACAGAAGGCAAAATTTTTTTACTTAAAATTTATAATGCTATAATTGGCTCAGGTAGTGTACCATCACAGTGGCGTAATATAAGGGTGATTCCCATACCAAAGTCAGGTGGCGACGGTTTGAACGTAAATAATAAACCAAGACCTATATTTTTGATGTCATGCACTTGCAAAATTTTTCATACTATGATTACGAAAAGATTGGAGTGGTATGTAGAGAAGTTACAGATATTGTCGCCTTTAACAACCGGTTTTAGGAGGGGACAATCTAGCCTTGATTGCTTAACGCGTTTAGTTACCCAAATTCAAATAGGTTTTTATCAGAAATATCAGACTTTAGCTTGCTTTCTTGACATCAAAAGTGCATATAATAATATACTGATCGACAAATTAATGATTATTTTAGACAATTTAAACATTGGTAAACGTATTTGTTACTATTTATGGAACTTTCTTAGGGAACGACATCTGAAAGTTACTATAAGAGGGACAACCGATATTATAAGACATGCACGACAAGGCCTTGCACAAGGTGACCCAATGTCTCCTTTGTTGTTTAACATAGCCACAAGTAACTTTTGTCGTAATATTTTAGATGTGTACGTCTGTCAGTATGCCGACGATTTTGTGTTGTACACAACTGTCAACAATATACAAGAGGGTCAGGATAGAATTCAAAATGGATTAGATGTTCTTAGTGCTTTATTGGATAATTTAGGTTTAGAAATATCGGTTAGTAAATCTAAGTATTGTGTCTTTACTAGGAGTTATAAACAGCAACGAATTCGACTGTAAATAGCTGTGAACTTGCTCTAGTAGATACTCATAAATATTTAGGATTTTGGTTAGATAAGGCCTTACGCTGGGGTAAACATATAAACGAGGTCATTATTAAGGCTCAGCGACTTATAAATTCGCTGAAAATTCTTACCGGTTCATCGTGGGGTATACATCAGATGCATTTACGAAGACTTTATATTAGTTTAATTAGGAGTAGGTTAGACTATGGTTCCTTTTTGTACAATAGCGCAAATGCAAACATTTCTAAGCTAGTTAAGTTTCAAAATCAAGCTTTAAGAATAATAGGCAATTTCATAAGAAGCACGCCGATCCATGTTATGGAATGCGAGAGCTTTGTGTTCCTCCACTGCATTTGAGAAGACGATGGTTGGCCATTAAATTTTGTATTAAGTCACGATCCATAACTGATAATATAACAATACAACTGTTGTCAGAACTTAGCGCTCTGAGACACACTAGTTTTTGGTCAAACAAAAAACTTCCACTACTTGTTGATGTTTATGAAGAAGTTAAAAACGAACAAATAAAATCGTCACCAATTCAGGGAATGTTTACGTTAGATACATGGGTATCTAATATTGATATAGAAAAAACCATTAGATGTAATTTGAAATCAGTTTTAGAAAGTAAAAATTCATATAACAATCATTTATTAAAATCCAATATATTAAACGAACTTGGGACAAAATATGACGGCTTTTACCCAATATTTACTGATGGGTCAAGGAACGCTAATGGCAACGGTTCTGCTTACTATGATATGTTTAATTTAGATATTAACTCGAATATTTTTAAAATTAATAACTCTATTTCTGTGATGTCGTTGGAACTCTTTGCGGCTCTGAATTATGTACAAAATTTTAATAATAACAAAATATTAATATGTGTTGATAGTAAGAGTGCATTACAACATATTGCTCGATGCACCTCTGATGGCAGAGGCACATTGATAGCATATGAAATAATAGCTAAAATACTAAATTTAATTAAAAATGGGTTCGATCTGAAACTGCAATGGGTTCCTTCGCACATAGGCATAAAAGGGAATGAGGAGGCCGACCGCTTAGCGAAATTAGGAAGTGCTATGGGTATAGAAGCAAACATTGAATATCATTTTACAGAACTATTGCCTAAATACAAAAATAAATGTTACAAATTAATATGGAAGGAATACTTTAACAGAAAACCGAAAGAAATAGGAATTTGGTACAGGTCTATTGTGTCGGAGCCTCCTCATGTACTTTGGTTTTGTAACACCAAACTCAACAGGAAACTTGTTGTAATCGCTCACAGACTGAGGTCTAGGCACATGCCGCTGAATAGGTTTGGATATCTAATGAAAAAAAGTAATACACCAAACTGTGAAGTGTGTGGGACAATAGAAGATGTATTACATTTGTTGGCGGAATGTGTTAGATTTCAGTCTGCACGGGAAAAATTTATTCGAGACCTTAGTTTAAATATTTACAATGTGGGTATGTTCCACAGTATATTATCTGCACCTAATTCTAGGGATGCCTATTGTTTATTTATGTTTGTCAAGTTGCGTTTTAGTTAAATAAGTAATCGTTAGAAGGTACGATGGGACTGTCATATACTGTTGTGTAAAAGTCCCTTATAATAAATAAAGAGAGAAAAAAAAAAATGCAATACTGACACGATCAATAGTTATTTACATAATTGTTCATGTTTGTTTAGTCGTATAGCCATGTAGCTTACGGATTTAAAATTATATACCTACAGCATGACTAGCTAAGTATTAGGCTGAGAGAAACGAGTCTGATTTGAGAGAAGTCTTTTTGTGTACGAGCTAGTTAGAAACGCGCTTATAGCTCTTAATATATGCTATTAAGCTCAATATACGAACGATAAATATTATTTATAAAAAGGTGACTATTCTATTTAACAGTACATTAACTCAAAATTTGCTTTAGCAAATGTCAGAGCGCTATATTTTAATACATTTTAGTAAAATATTTTTTTTTGAACTCGTGCGGTTAGGTTATAATTAAAACATCATGAATAATAGGAATCTTTAAAAAATACCATTCTTTGCCATTTATCGCCCCGACTATACGGCTGCGCTCAGCGCTGAAAACTAATCCTCTTACTAAAGCGATTTAAAAAAAGCTTCGTTCAATGCAATCTACCCTATCTCTTATCATTAATCTATTTATGAAACAGACCAAGAGAATTATTTATTACAACCACGATAGCATTGCGCTTTATACTATGAACATTATTGACTTACTGGGAAAACATTTTGTGGAAAACCTGGTATATTAAAAGACTGAAATCGCCAATCCACCACAAGCAAGCGTGGTGATTTGTGTTCATGCGTTCTTTGAATGAGAATAAGCTTTCACGCATGGTGGTTGGCTTTGTGAGCTTTGCACGCCCCAAATAAGCTTTGAAACTACTGAAGTTTGTGTGGACACTAACCGTAAGTAACACTATTTGGTACGTCGTCATCATTCCTCCGAATGTAGACTGGAATGGGATGCGTTCAAATGTAATACCTATTTGTAGGCAGATTGTTTAACCCCAGTAATGTGATATTAGTACGCGATAATGCTGCTGCTTGTCACCTGGTATTCTCTTACGGCGAATTCTATATACGATCTTTATTCGAAAACCAGATTTTATGCAATGGATCGTTCAGCGCTGAAACGCTTTTACGGTATGTCTATTATTGACAGCGCTTTAGCGCAGAAATGAAAAATAACGATTTTTAAGAATCTTGGATTAAAGTGTCTATATAGAAAGCCACTGAATGTTAATATAGTTTTTAAACTGAAGATCATATAGCATAAAATCTGCTTCAGTAGCTCAAATTTGTAATCAAGCCCTGGAAAATTGTCCAAATAAATTAATCCACAATCTTGTAAATTTAGATTGTCCTAACTAAATTTACATAGCTTTGATTGTGCATAACAATGGCAAACGCAACAAAGCTGTTTTGTTATCTGAGTAGATACGTGTTCATTTAGCAGCCTCCGGCCGTTGCGTATATACTATGTTCATTAGTTTTGGAACTATGACGCTGATATAATTATGTACTCTTGTCTGTAAATAGTATAAAGTCCCTATTGTGTCTTTCAATTCAATGACTTAGGCTCACAACTTGTTAAGGTGAAAAATGGGAGAGAGCTATGTCCAGCAGTGGACATCTTTCGGCTGATATTATGATGATAAGAGTCGCAAATTTTCCATCTCTGTTACTCCGCTAAATTCTTGTTAACCACGCAATTGAGTACAGTAGTAGATCCTCGCTGGTTTCAGCATGAATAGGCCGGATCAACCGTGGAAGTACTAACCTCTCATTGAAGATTGACGTAAGAGTAAATAGTATACGTATTATTGCTTTTTGTTTGGTGAGTGAGAGTGCCGGAGGGCCAATTTTCCTCCTTTCTTTCTTCCTCACCGCCCTCAATCCTTTTACCATCCCCACTCCTTTCACGGTAGGCAGCGACTTCGCAGAGTCCCTAGCATTGCAGAAGCAATGTTAGGGACTATAAGTCGTCCATGAGCGACAGTTACCACTTACCATTACGTGGACTGTTTGCTCTTCTGCCACTCTCGGCAATTAAAAAGAAAATAATAGAGCCATGTGTGAAGCAAGGGCCGGTCACTAGATATTCAATTATCGCTCTTAAGGTGGCAAAGGCATAAAATAAAATACGACTAAAAATCTAAGTTCTTCACAAACAAATTACGAAGTTTAAAATTGTTAGTTGGATTTTACACTGAGCCCTTATCGTAAACGTCGCTTATGGAAAATTGCGCATTTCGTAACGGTATTTATTGTAAATAGCGCTTATCTTTTAGTGAAATTGTCAAGATTCCCTTGATCATTAATATCAGTGTTAAGATTCATTTGTCTGATGATGTCCACTGGCAGGACGTATTTAATAGGTGTCTTAGTAACCGCTGAAAAGTTATTTTTATAGGTAACGATACCACGTATTAAGATTGTCTCGTTATATTGTATGAAACAGAAAAGTGCCGTGAAATTATCTTGGTTCTAGTGAAGTTATAAAATCACGATGTTTAATAATCCTGGGACACATACTTAACCATTTAATACCACCTGATATATATAACAGTAATAATAAAGCTGGTATCTATCTATACTACTATATAAAGAGGAAGAGTTTGTTTGTTTAAACGCGCTAATCTCTAGAAATACCGATTGGATTTGACTAATTCTTTTTCTGTACGATAGCCTAGTTCTTAAGTAAGATTATAGGTTATGTAACATCACGCAGCGGGTGCAACTGGAAAGCTAGTTTAAAGATATAAAGAGGTTTGAATTCTTGTAGTCGTCTCGTTATGTACTAAATAAGATACAATCATTTGCGAATATTATGAATGTTAAATATTCATCTATTTACTGGAACAGCGATGTGCACTCAAAAAACATAAGAAATAAACATAAGTTCTTATGTAAGTACCCGACATTGCTTTTACAATGTCCATAACTTATTTCGGTCCGTTTTTATAACAAAAACTTTAAAACAGATGGTATAATTATGCTACCTAATTACACATTTTCTTTATTTTGTTTGTATGAGAATCACTGTTCCAATTACGTATTTATTTTAAGCTCAATTTTTATTGAGCGCTAATGGTGCCAAACGGAAAACTGTTAGTATTTTCAACGTATATAAAATTGTGGTACATCGGTTTAGCGACCACCAAAATTGTCGTCATTCAAGAAATCATTATAGAAGCAGTTTTAAAAAATAATATCGTAAACTAGCTGTCACCGGCAGCTTCGCTTGCATGATTTAAAATTTACGCAAAATCTTAATGAAATATGTCTTATTCCGATATATGAGCTATATCGTTGAAAAGTTTCATTGAAATCTATTTAGTAGTACTGAAAGAGTAATAAACATCCATATAAACCTTTGCATTTTTATAATAAATGTGATCAACCTATCACACTGCCATCCCTTACTGGAGAGATTCTACTAACCTACACGACAATGATCTGATAATGGCGATACTCGAGGTCGGTTAGCTTTTATCGGTTAATGTCGCCATTCACACGACACCAGCGGATATTTAAATACTAGAC
Organism: Parascotia fuliginaria; assembly: GCA_963082885.1. Classification (NCBI taxonomy): domain Eukaryota; kingdom Metazoa; phylum Arthropoda; class Insecta; order Lepidoptera; family Erebidae; genus Parascotia; species Parascotia fuliginaria. The sequence goes on from OY720172.1 coordinate 4,246,337, forward strand.
TAGTGTATTAAAGCCTTCACTGTAGATATGGGTCCAATAGACCCGATGACTATATTACTATGCATAGATATTGTATGTATTTACATGTGATTATCTATAATATCCACTATAATACGAGTATGATTCTACAGTAAAAGAAAAAGGTCGGGCTTTGCGATAGGCTCAATTAAGAAGGTTTACCTAAATGAAGTTGGTAGCGGACCGTTAGTCAATACTAACATTATAATCAGTGCAAATTTTGCAACACGCTTGTTTAATTTAACCATTTTGCTTATTATTTCAAATAGACATTGAAACTGCATATATAGGTATGAATTATGCATAGCTCAACACTGATGAAGATGGGACAGACTGCTAATACTGTAGTCATAAATATACTGACCGAATAAAATTTGCGGAATCAATCGATACAAAAAGAAGAAGATAGAAATAATTTAGCAAATATTTTAATGGTTGAAGTGCTTTAGCCTTAAATAAAGCCCCAATCGTTAAAAAAAAGTAATGAAGAATTAGTGTTGGAGACATTACTTCATGGACAAAGCCAGACAAGACAAAATGACAAAGCCACCAGGCTGTGTCATCAGGTCTGAGACCATTTTTTATCTATTCTATGAATAAAATAAAAATCTATGCCACTTGTTTAGAGTCTGGTATAGTAAAACACTTAAAGTAGATACCAGAGGTTCTATTTATTTTTTACATGAATATCTTACGATGTAAGGAGATGCGTTAAATTATAATAGAGCTACAGTTCTATGTTCCAACTTAAATTGAAAGTTGTCCTATTGCATGACATACTTAAGCTCCTCATTATCGATATAATATCACGTAAGTGAGGACGTCGGCAAAGACCAGTTGCAATAAATACGGTCTATAAGACCCACAGCTGTACATAGGTCTATTAGGCCGTGTAACCAGTTACAGTTATACTAGTTATAGTATTACTAACGGTCAAGTCCTCAAGTGCAATGAATATATAACATAAACACATCCAGTTAATAATATTATAACTTTACCACATTTCTTTAATAAGTATTTCGATTCCCGCTCAGTGCAAATATTTGTGTGCATGAACATGTCTATTTGCATTGGTCTGGGTGTTTCTATGTATAATATGTATGTATTTACAAAAAAAAAAGTATTTAAGTATGTATATCCGCATTCTAGAACCCATAACACAAGCATATAATATGCTTACTTTGGGTCTAGATGGCGTTGTGTGTAGTTGTTGAAATATTATTATTATTATTATTATCTATGCTATCATGAAAATGAAAAGTTTTTTTGAACGTAGCCCAATTTTTATGAAAGGATATTGGCTATTTAATATCATTCTCCGTCTCACAGGTAGCAACAGTAACCAAAGAGGTAACTTAACGCGGATCAAACCGCGCTGAATACAGCTATTTTTATAGCTGGGTATAAATAAGATTCTATTTCCGTATCTTGTTAAGGAAAAATTAAAGTAAAACAAGTAATCTATTAACTATCATTGCAGTGAGATTATAATTTAGATTAAAACGTTAATGTTCGATGAGTAAAGTAAGTAGTTAGTAAAGTACAGTTAACGAGTGAAAACTTCTGGTATCAGTCCTGCTGAGCCACAAAAGCAAGATAGTTAATTTCTTTGTGACCCCATCCATTGATTAAACGTTATTACAGTGAACGCCCGTTCAGAGACTTTTAGAAGGTCCGTACCTACTCTAATCAAAACAAGTGATGGGACCGAATAAGAAAAGTCAGAAATATAGTAAGTAATAGTAGTATATTGCCGTATTTGTGGCTGTGTAAACCAATTTACGATCGGTTCAGTACTATTTGATACTTTTGTCGCTCAATTAAAGCCTAGAATTTATTACCAGCACATGAGTTTGCATCTAACTTTGATCCTGGGTCTCCTAAGCTACAGCCCAATCATACACCGGTGGATTTTGAACTGCGTCACTCAATTATGAGACTTATGCTTGATTATAAAGCATGCTAGATAATCAGGGGAGTCATCGTTCGTTAGTCGCTATACGCAATAAAAATTAGCAGTCTAGAAACATTGAATTTATAATAACCTATATTATATAATCATTTATAAATTCAATATTTCGTGTTTATTTACAAAATATGGGTTATAAACTGACTCAGTGGTTCAGTAGCTGTGTTTACAAACCGCCCTTATAAAGGTCCTGGGTTTGATCTGCTAGCGAGGTAAAATTGATAACAGCTTTTAGGAAATAAAACAAAAGACCACAAGCTCGTCCCTTGTTATATGGCTATGCAACCAAGCCCTATACAGCTGGCGAAACATACCTACACATCTGCCTACCTCTTTAGGGAAAAATGTTGTAGTGATGCTATGTATTTTGTTACAGATTACAATTTAAAAATTCTAAAAACATTGATGATATAAGTAAGCATTCACGTGGGTGTAATGAAACTTTATCGTAACACAAGTTTTGTTTGTTCTTTTAGGGTCCGCTTGAAATCTTATGAGATACATATTAATTGGAAATATATCCGTTGAGCTCACAAGGGATAAGGGAATCTTTGGTAACTTAATAATATATTTAACAAGGAAAACTTTTATTATAAGATATATAAATAAGACAGTGCTTGTGTTAGTGATTAGACTTGTGTCATGTTAAAAATACGAGTATTGAGTTAATTATTAACGAGGTTCGACTATCGAGCTACTAATTGTGTTTGAAAATAAATAATAATACTAATAATAAAACAAATTTTGATTGATTCTGCAGCTACCTATTATTATTAGTTTGGGTTATTATCAATTCCTTTCAAAATATGTTATATATTATTAAAAGCATAGTATAAATTAATCATTCGTGTATAGCGTCGGTAAGCATCCACTGACAAAATTTACAACTTACAGTTATATATCTACTCTAGAATCGTTAAGTGATTCGATTAATGACAGTCAAACCTTAATTGATTTGACTGGGCATATTACGAATACGAGCCTCGTCTTTTGTTTATTCCTGGAATAATACCAGCCTGTTTACTGTCCCACTGTAGGGCAAAAGTCTCTTCTCATACTGAGAAGGCATGCTTGCTCAAAGTGGATTGGCATTTCAGACTGTTGTCCAGGTTTCCTCACGATCTTTTCAGTCACCGTCAGTCAGAAATGTCTAAAATAAACTTAGAAAGTACATATGATTTGGAAAAATCACATTGGTAATTGCCGGGATTCGAACCCACTATCTCTTGTTTACGAATCGGTTGCCTTAATCACTGGGCTATTGCGGCTATTGTTACTTTAAGTAAAAGAAAACTAGAACATCAACTTTTGTTTTAAAGAGATAGAAATTAAACCAACTTAAATAATAATTTACACTTGACTTGACGCTACCTGGCACAAAATTGCTCACACATCTGTTGCTTTGTAGACATAAATAAGGGTAGTTAAAAGTAATAGGTAGTACGATTACGGACACCGTGTTTAACTTATATAAATAAATTTAATTTTTATTTAGAAATAACACGTATAGTACATTTTGTTCGTACCAAACTAGTTCAACTAACATTCTGTATGTATTTTCAGGGTCAAACGACGTCAGTTATAAGTAGATTTTATTTAAATTAGCCTGCCAAAGTCAATCAGCGGGAGCTAGAAGTGGTGGTCTTATATTGCTGGTACAGTGACCGTGACCTTAACCACAGTATTAATATGCACCTACAAAAAGACTGCCTTAACTGTGGCGGCTTTATGAGATGATTTTTCACGCTCTGCCTAAACGATTAAGGTTTAAAATCAGACGGGAACACATGCGCTGGTAAAGTATAATAAGGCTTCAATTCTTTTTTCAGGCTTTAGATTAATTAAAATTTGCCTTTGTTCATGTTCTGTTCATATGTCTACAATTTATTGTTCAGTTTAGTGAAGTAATTAAAAAGGCTTTCAGTACGCATTGAGGTATTAAAATGTAGTTAATGTTAAATTACCCGATGTACTAATTACAGTACAGAATGACGAACAAAGCGATTTCGACGTGATTACGTGTAATTACTTGAACGAGATATATTTTGACGGGCTCTGGCGTAGATATAGCGGTCGACTACTAAATCAAGAATCACAGGTTCGATTCCTGCTCAGTACAAACATATTTATCTGGGTGTTCCTATATATAATTATCTACTTACAAAAAAGTGTACTTAGAAACTTTTTAAAATAAACCTTGATATTATTTGTCATTTTGTTTATGCATATTTTCGAATTGAGATCCACACTTATGAGTAATCGAGGTTACCTTATTATAACTAAATTAATTATATAGGTACTCGTTCTTGTTCAAAGAATTTAGGTACTGGGTGCCGAGTGCGAGTTGTTTTTACGTTAACGCGATCGAAACGTTTACCGCGTTTGGCTCTCTGATTGGTTAAGAGTTTGGAGCAGGCCAATCGGAGCACCGAACGTCATAAACATGTCGATCGCGTTAACGTAAAACAAACTCGCACTAGGCCCTCTGTTCGAAACAACGTTTACCGATCCAAACAACCAATAAGTTTATCTAAATCGTTTTCAATAATGAAGTATATTATTAGAATTTTATTTGTAGATTTTATAGACTCGTAGATTTTGAAGACTGGTAGATTTCATAGACTGGCTGGATTTAAAATTGGTAGATTTTGAAGACGTAGATTTTATAGTTTGGTAGAATTCGAAAATTACTTAATGTTGTGTGAAATCTAATAATCTTTTACATTATCTATTTGGGGGTTTTAATACTAATGGTCAAGAGAACTAACCTTTATGTACTTACATATACGAGTATTAAATAAAAGATATGGTGCTAACATAATTTAGTTTTTATGCTTTAAGGACTTTGCATTGTTAATACATAGTTAAGTAATATTAAGAAATATAACTAAATAAAGGTTAAATCCTTCGGACATGAGAACGTGACACGAGAACGGCCTGTAACTAATAAATTTGCAAAGAAAGGTTCTTTTGCAAGGACAGATTTCGTTCACTTCTAAAGCCTTACACACGTTCATTTTATAACTTTAGTTCAATAAATCTTGCATGAGCTAATGGGTGACTGCAAAAAATAAGATGTGAACAACGTGCCTGGTATCAGTTCTGAGAACTAATTTGACACTGAGAAGAGGACTAAAGAAAATTACGATGTATGTAATACCTAGGTTTCTTTTTTGTATTACCGAAAGTGGTAGACGAGCTAACAGCACACCTGATGGTAAGTGGTAATTGTCGCTCATGAACTTTTGCAATGCCAGAGACTACGAAGCCGCTGCCTACTGTGAAAGGAGTAGAGTAGGTGAAGGAATTGAGGGAGGTGAGGGAAAAGGATAGGGGAAAATTAGGCCTCCAGCACTCTCAATTTGGTATGAGAAAACCTACAGATAATTTAAAATTTATCAATTTACCTATTTATTGACACACAATATTATTTGAGTACTTTCTGGTCCAAAAAGAAAAATAACTAGACACTGAAAAGCAATTAATTTTTTATCTAATTTATATGTTCTATTTAAAAATATAGTACCTGAGGGCTAAATATACTTTAATATTTTTAAATCAAAACTTTATAGAGATAAAAATCACAGTTCCCTTGAAAACTTTTAATTAGACGACCTTTTAAAAGGCGATTAAAAGTTGTTTTATTTTTAGAACGACCCGGGGTAGCCAATTAAATAAATAATAATTGACCGTTGCAGCACCACTAGATTTTTTGTTATTTATTTACAATGGTTTTCTCTATGCAATCTTTATTTGAATATCCGATTTTTATACGACGCTGAAGCGCTGTCAATAATAGACATATTGACTTATTGTAAAAGCGATTCAGCGCTGAACTATCCATTGCATAAAGTCGGGTTTTCATATAAAAGATCGGTTTAAAGAGAACCACTATTATTCGACCTGACTTTTATTCGTCTAGAACTCAATTACAGGGACGAGGTATATCTTCAACAGTTCGCTGAAGTAAAACTAAAGATTTTGTACATTTAAATATATTTTTCATTGCATGTGAAACAAAATAGCATCATCCTATTGTTCTTCCATTGCCGGATCTCTCCTGCCCTCTTGAGAAGAGGTACTCTCATACAGAGAAGGCACAAAGAAAATGTTCATAACGTCAAGAATGATTTGGAATTTCAGTATCTACTGAAAGTTACAAACACAACTAACAATGTGAAATGTCACAATGGTACTTAGAGCCTAGACAAGTGGCATAAAAGCTAATAGAATAGATTAATAAAATAATTAACTTTATTACAATAGCAAATTAAGATTGATAATTCCTATAGGTACCTAGTTATTATTTTAAATAGATACTATATGAACCTTACTTGTTACTTGTTACTTGTTGGTGGGCTCGTTGTCCGCATTTAGACCTCTTGGTCTTTTGTTGCGTCCGGTTTAGCTGGATTATTTCATCCAGCCCAACTCCGCCCAGAAGCGCAGAAGCTTCCTGGGATCTTCGCAGGCTTCGCGGAGAGACCTCGGGCTGCCGAGGATTTGTGCCCGATGTGTCATCACTCCCTCGCATTCCAAGACTACGTGGGCGACGGTTTCGTCGTGCTCTATGCATGCTCTGCACAGAGGACTGTCGGTAATGCCTAAAACATATAGGTGTTTATTAAGACGGCAGTGGCCTGTGATACTGCCCACCATTATGCGCAGGTCATCCCTTCTTAGGTTGATTAAGTGTATACTTAGCTTTGGCGATGGTTGTGGCAGAGCTTCTTTTGACTGTCTACAGTCGTTAGAACTTGCCCACTGCATCTGGTGTTGTTCTCGGGCCCATTCTCTAATCCACGAGCGTAGTAGACTCGCAGTGATGGGTAACATTGGTTCGGGTCCGATTGGTGGGTTGTTGGACCCTCGCCTTGCAAGCTCATCCGCGGCATCATTCCCGAGAGATCCGCTATGCCCCTTCATCCACTGGAGTGTCACCTTGTTGCTTACTGCAACTTTTTCCAGTGTTGAGTGACATTCATATATGAGCCCTGAGTTTATTACGTTACTTACAAGAGCCCGAAGTACTGCTGCGCTGTCAGAGAGTATTCTGATGTCCAAAATTGGTTATCTTTCGACGCAGCACCGTTTCTGCCGCTTTAGTTATAGCTACGCATTCACACTGGAAAATCGAGCTATTTGTCCCTAGAGCTGTTGATAAATTGATATATTATTTAGGTCCATCGAGAATATTCCTGAACCGGTACCTGATTTGGTCTTAGAGCCATCCGTGTAGATACGCACCTCATTTACACCCGAATAGTCTGTTGTCGATTCTTGTAGTTGAACATGGTAACTACGTTCAAATACCTGTTTTTTGGGGATCCTATCATGGGGCGCCTCGATTAGCGGTTGGTGCGCAATTGCCCTGCTCAGTATCTTAGTGTGTGGTTCCCGGTCCTCGTGCCACAGTCCTGCATGTTTGAGCCTTATCGAGGAGGCTTTTGCCTCTTGCTGTACGTACAAATCAAGAGGCAAAAGTCCCAACAAGACTTCCAGGGCTGCGGTCGGTGTATGAACCTTACTACAACAGCAAATTAAGATTGATAATACCTATAGATACTTACCTAGTGTTTTACTTGGCACCAACTTCAAAATTGTAAAATACTTATTTAATTATTTCTGATTAACTAAATCAAAATACGAATTACTTTGTGCTATGTAATGTTTTTTTTACTTTTAGTTTCCTTCCTTTTTTAAGTAACAAAAATCAAATCTTTTCTAGATTAAGTATATGAGGTGACATTAGATTTATTAATTATTATTTTTCAGTTTTATGCAGACGGGCTTCTCGTTTTTTTATTAATATAATTATTTTGCTTGATAAACTTTACATATTTTAGCCTTTAGACTTACTTGCGAATGCTCTAAATTAGAGTAACTTCAGTTTGGATTTAAGTATTTTATGTCCGTTATTTGTATGTTTTTAATCTCCCGCGTCACAGGGTTTGTTCAACGGTGAAAAATAGTACAGATATTTGATCCGATAGAGGAGTAAAAAACCTAAAGTTGTTCATATTATAATAATTCATATCGTCTTTTTAAAACTTCCCATTGCTGACGCGGCTGACTCCGTTACACGGTACTTTAATATGTAAACCTTCAATATCATAATAACAATTCAGCACCGGAACACACAAAATTACATGTATTTAATCCTACAATTCTTAAGCTTAAGAAAACAAGCGGCCTTACAAGTGTTTAGCGTCGTTGGCTGTATCACAGTTTAAATTTTAACAGCTGAATCACACGTTCAAATAATTATAGATACAGTCTACTAAAGTAGTCCGTTTAAAAACTAAGTAACAATTTTAGTTAATTTTTACCGCTTTCTTACACCAATCAATTTGACACCTTTCTTCAAAATCTTGTCTAGGTGTATATTAAATGACAGCACTGACCTTGCTGGTGTGAAGAGCTGAGCAATCATATATATACTGCACAGCACTGCAGAACACAAAATAGCATTTTCTTCTCTGAGTTCACATTTCTTCATAACAGATGTCTTGTCGTGGATGTGGTGGAGCACTACATAATATCTCTAACGTGACACTACAGTTACACAGTCACTACACACAGTCTTCTAAAAACGCAGGCTCGGCAGTACTCAGTATCTATCCATTTTCTTATACGGTATTGTAAGACGCAGTATGGCTGAGTTGTTACGCCCGGCGGTAGGTCAGCGATAAAAAAATATTTATTTAAAAGAAAAACCTATGTTTTATTACAATCAACTGTCAATAATGAAGTGGCCACTGCACGAGTTTACATTTCATTTTAAATTTTCTTTAAAATTACAATATTGCGGGTATGTTGTATTATTGTCAAATCGTAACTGAAACTAAATGTCTGTCAGTCTGAACCCCGAGAAGACACCCGCTTCTTAAACACGAGGTCGGGCGGTTCGAATAGGCAAGTACCAATGTGATTTTTAAATTCATATGTACTTTCTAAGTTTATCTGGATATTTCTGACTGACGGTGAAAGAAAACATCGTGAGGAAACCTGGACTTCCTCAGAAGTCTGAAATCGCCAATCCGCCTTGAGCAAACGTGGCGATCGATGTTCCTACCTTCTCTTTATGAGAAGAGGCCTTTCCCTGCTATAATAATAGGCCGATATGATGATGATGCTAACTGAAATACGAATTAATATGTTTAACAGTATCTATTATAAATGTAGATGTGGCTTATTCATATTAAGTGTTTGTAATGAACATCGCATGGTCTAACACGAACCTATACAACAATTTATTACTTTATATTTATCACTCTCAAATATGGTCTTCTGAACGTGGCATGATACAGCATTATAAAACCGCCTTAGGAGAAAGCCTCCTTTTCATCAGTTAGGTCATGGCTTTTTGAATAGTGTCCGCCTTTGAACCGCACTGTTTACAATAAGGTAAAGTATAATTATAACAGTAACTGATTTACTACTATTGCTTTCTATCAGATGACACATATTACGATCTTTTCTTTTATATTAGCCTACCAAAGTGACTCTATCCCGCCTGATGGTAAGCAGTCAGTGGAATCCAGAAGTGGTGGCCACTATACCAAAAGCCAACTGCTGGTATGGTGACCTCTACTATGGCGGCTGGGAATGGGGTTAGGGGAAGGGAATGAGCGAGGTGAGGAAAGAGAAATGAGGGGAAATTGGGCCTCCGACGCTCTTACTCACCAAACGGAACGCAAATGAAAGTAGTACGGATACTACTATTGTTACGTCGATCTTCTATGAGAGGGTTGTACTTCCCACAATATGGCAGCAGCTTAGCAGCCTAGCTCTTATTTATCTAAGCTGTGGTTGTACGGCATACTTTATAAGGATACGTCTGTATAGTAGCGGTGGGGGAGGGCGGGGTCGTGTCAATATTTAGCCGGGTCGGGTGCGCGTGCGCCGGAACTGCACCTGATTACACATCGCGGGCACCTACAGGTGATTGTACGAGTTATCTTGGTGTTTAGGTGTTTCTTAATATTTTCTTATACTCGTATGTTTATGGGAATTCTTGTAATAATTATTGTTATAGTAGGGTCGCAAGCCCTACAATACAAATCTGTACAAGCGACACTACACAAATACAAGTGACACTGTATGGATGGATTTGGTAATTGGAAAGCAGCAGTTGATGTTATTAGTAAATATGTGTAATAAATAAGTATTCCAGAATAGTTACTTATAATATGTATACCTTACGTTGATATTCTTAAAGAGATTCCGTCGGATTAGCCTATTCATGGTGAAACCTGCAAGGATTTACTATTTTAATTAGTATAATATTTTCAGGATCTTCATAATTTTTTTTCAACATCAGTAATGTCCAAGATAACCATAAAAAGTATAATTATAGTTTATTTAGTTTGTACCTAAGAGGCCGATGCCGTAACTACGTCATTACGAATATAAATAAATCCCTGTATAATTAATTCAATTAAAAAACATCTCAAAATTTCCCAATTAAAATAGAAGACTCTCGTTAATTAGGTTGACACTGCTATCTAGGTCAGAATGAGTATACTTAAGTACTGAACGAACTAACTTGGACAATTCTCATTGCAGCCACAGCACTTAAATTAGATAACGTTCAGGGCAAATGTAGATAACAACATTATCTTTTTATTGGCCGTTAACTTCTACTTTTGTAATTTTCTCTTTGATAGATACAAGCTTAAAGTAGAGGTCTATTTTTACCCGAATAAGGCAAAGCCAAACTGAGGGCTAAAATATTTTTGAAATACTTCGTGATGGGTATCAAATCATAGGTTTTAGTCCACAGATTTCAAATATATAAACATTATTAGCTGTTACCCACTACTTTGACTGCATTTTCTCGATAAATGTGTATAATCTGTTTACGTGATTTTATTGAAAACAATTTGTCGGTTTATATTACTAATAAAAAACCCGTGCAAATGTGAACATGATTCGAGCACCAAAGTTTCCGTACCAACTTATTCACATAAAGTTAAGCGAAAAATAACTCTAATTAATTAGAGACTAAGGGGTTTGGCAGAATTAAAATTTAAAACAATAAGTATAGCCCAAAATACTTATGTAACTGATCGCTGTCTGTACATGGAAGATATATGAGAAAAAAAAACTATTGGGACCTTTATCAACGCAAATAGAACCCAAAACCATGATTGTTACAATTTTTGTGTTTGTCTGTGCGTTTGTTCACGCTAATCTCAGAAACGGCTTATCCGATTTAGATATGGTTTTCACTAATACATTGTGGTAAGCTTCACTTAACATTTAGTGTTTGTTTCATGTCAATCGGTTCATAAATAAAAAAGTTATGCCAATTTAAAGAATCACGTCGAACATTTGTTAATTTACTAAGAAACCTGATAGAAACAGAGACTTTAACAGGTTACGGAATAGCTGATAGCGTTTTTATTTTGCGGATTCCTCTCATTCTAAACAATCTTCCGTTTAATTTTAAATGAGTCCAGTTTCCAGTGAGCCTATATTTCGCGATGACAATTAATAAAGCCGAAGGTCAGACACAACTAAAGGTTGTGGGTGTGGATCTAAGTATTAGCTGTTTTTCGCACGGTCAGCCTTATGTGGCTCTATCACGTGTTAGCATTCCTAGCAGCCTGTATGCTTTGATCCCTGATGACTATACGTCTAATCCATACATCCATACACGCATACATATTATATAAGGCTTTGTCCTGACTGACTGACTAACAGACAACGCACAGCCTAAACTGCTGGTCGTAGTGACTTGAAATTTGGAGGGTGTGTTTGTGTAAATGTCTAGAGATTGTACTAAGAATGGGTTTTTTACAATTTAATCCCTAAGTGTGTGAAAAGGGATGAAAACGATTGTATGAATCTTCTTCATTTTTTAACTTACAGTTTTGAAGTTTTGTTTTGGAATACTTCCATATATATAAAAAATATGCTTATAATTTTATTTTAACCGGGGTGGATTTAGAGGCGTAAAATTAGGGATGAAATATTCTATACAAAGATCTTTAGCTTTTGAAGCTAGCGACTTGAAATTTGCAGGGAGGGGGAGGGAGGAAAAGAGGAATTGAGGGGCAGGAGGAAGGGAGGGGAAAGTGATGGGGAAGTGAGGGAAAAGTAAAGAGGAAGTGAGGGGAAAGTCAGGAAGAAGTCAGGGTGAAGTCAGGGGAAAGTCAGGGAGAAGTGAGGGGAATGTTAGAGGAAAGTGAAAGGAAAGTGAGGGGAAGTGAGGGAAAAGTAACGGAGAAGTGACGGGGAAGTGAGGGGGAAGTGAGGGAGAAGTGAGAGGGAAGTGAGGGGGGAGTGAGGGGGGAGTGAGGGGGAAGTGAGGGAAAGTCAGGGGGAGTGAGGAGGAAGTGAGAGGAAAGTGAGGGAGACGGAAGAGGAAGGGAGGGGGAAGGGACGAGGAAAGGAAGGAGTTCTTGAATGGTGGAAAAGGGAGGGGAAGGTATAGGAAACGATAGGAAAAGAGAGGAAAGGAGGAAAAGAAAGGAGAAGGAAGGGGGAAGAGAGGAGAAAGCGAGGAGGCAAGGTAGAAGGAAGTGGAAGAAAGGGCAAGAGATGCTGAAGGAGGGGCAAGGGATGCTGAAGGAGGTGAAGAGGAGAAGGGGGAGGGGAGGAGAGGAAGGGGAAAGTTATTGTAGTGAAAATTTGCCTTTGTGTATTGTATATGGTTTTTACGAAAGATGTAAATTTAGGTAGGTGAAAGAGGATTTGTATGAAAGGGAGATTAAAAATAGTATGAAAAACAGTATTTAGACAATATAAAAATCTCTATTGGAAACAACGATATTCACGCGAGCGAAGCCGCGGGCATAAGCTATCTATATACATAAAAGCAAAAGGTCACTCACTCATCACGAAATCTCAGAAACAACAAGTTCTAGGAATCTCAAACCTTACATCGACGTTCCTATTAGGATATAGGTGCTCACTTAGACGGAGTTTTGCGAAATCCATCCCCTAAGGGGGTATAAAAGGGTGGCAAAGTTTGTATGAAAGTTCTATAGTTTTTATAGTAGGATTACCAAATTACTAGGAAATACTCTTTTTTTAATATTCAGAAACCACCCTTAATAAGTGGACAAATAAGAGTCGCAAGTTTGTGTGAAAGTGGTTTGTCAGTTTTAGCGGTAGCGGGTTTAAACTGGATTCGCCATAGAGACGGATAATATTGATATTTATTACTGATGCAATGTACGATTGCCATAAAATCAGGCACGCAATATTCTCATAGAGGCACCCATCTGAATTTTCACGCGAACGAAGTCGCGGGCAACAGCTAGTCGTGAAATATTTTTACACTTTTCTGTGTTCACTTCACAAAAATCGTACGTGAGGTTATTGTTTTGTGCTTAATTAGTATACCATTATTTGCCCGGAAACTCATTCCAAATGGTGCATAATGAAATATCAATGTTGTCTACCTAAAAGATTTCCTTACATAAATGTAAATATAAATCAGTATAGATTTACCGAGGGTAAAAAATGATTCAAATCTACTGATATCTTTTGCCAGACGGTATTATTATTTATAAAATGAGAAAACATGTTCAAATTGAAAATATGATTTCGTAAATGTAATATGTTTTGGTTATATTTTAGCTAAGTCACTATACCAATCCGTGAAATTATATATGACGTTCTTGTCAACACTAACAGTAATCTGTCAAACAAACCACACTTCTTCTTCTTAAATGACCTCTATTAAATTTCAAACATAAAAAAATAATAAGTGTGCCTAACTAGCTAAATTATTTCCTATAACTCCCAGATGAAATAGGTAAGTAAATAAATAAAAAAATTATTACAAATATATAGATCAAGGGGATCAAGAAAAATTCAACTGAAAACGTTATCATTAATCCTTTACTTACGCACTTACTGCGCACAAATTACAAGGGTGTACTTTAGCAGCGGTAATTGATTTAGGAAAGTCTTAGTTTGCGAAGGGACAGACCTATGAAGCCCTCAGCAGAGTCAGGACTTTAGATGGACTATTTATTTGTTCTTTCTTTCTTTCCAGTCGTATCTTCATTACTGAAGGTCGTGTCTACTTTGATAGGTTTCTGGCAAATTTTTAATTATTGTCCGCCATGTGTTCCTGTCTTCGGCGGTACGTAAGGCGGTGGTGACTGGTAGACCAGTAAGTAACTTATTTTGGTCACACCTGCGGTTAGGTGATCTACCGCGGGGACGCTTACCATCTACCTTTACGACAATCATTGGTTTGTCGAGGCTATCTGGGTTGCGACGCACTATGTGACCAAAGTAGCCCAGCATTCTTTGGTTGCAAATGGTAGATAACCTCGTCTTGACCCCCAGCTCGTCCAAAATCGACATTTTTTTCAGTTTTTTTTTAAGTTTATTGGGACATAAAACAGTTGCACATTAACAAAGTAAAATATCTACATTTTCATTAATATTAATACAAAGGGTAAATGTGTAACCCACACCTATGACATGTTGGTTCTTCTGGCAGTTCATGGCATTTGTTCTTTAGATCATCATAAATTACTGATCCTCATGACTCCCGATCACTCGATGAATTAGAGAGATTAAGGAACCTTTTCAATTCAGAAATATGATATTCCATTTTGAATATAATCATCATGTCGGGCAGGGGTAAGGACTATTTTCATAATTATAGAGAAACCTTAAGCAGAGCATTGATCGCAACTCTTGCATAATTTGTAGTATAGCGGAAAACTTTTTTGAGTACTTGGGACTTTCTGTTGGTAAAATTACGCGGCTATGTTCTTTGACCAGAGATGAATGACCGTGTTTTGTATACACCATCGTATAACTCTCACTATTAAAAATCGGTTCTAAAATCTATTCCAACGAGCTACGTGATATCTTTTCTTTCGTATCTTCCTAGTGAACTCTGCTGCACTCCAAAATAATTGAAATAAAAATAGTTTAAAAAACTAATATCCAATAAAATGTGCTCTAAAAAGTACAAAACAAGAAAATAATGTAATAATGGTTAAAGGGAAGCTGTCGTCGCTTACCATCTTGCATTACCTCAAGAATTGTCATTGCTATGCTATAAGGTTTTAATTGAGCGACAAAAGTATGAAGTGCTGAACCGTTTGGTTCGAGACCCTTCAGATACCACTGTGAAAGGGTGGTACTTTAGTCCCGCACGTGTCGTTCTGGATGTCCATTGTATTTACGTCGTTTTTACATAGCTTGTATCGTTCACATAATATAGGTTCTTTGGAAATAAAGACATTTATCCTCAAGAAACATTTTGTAACTACTTAAAATGTAAGGTTACGGACCGCTATAAATTCAAACTAAAGGTACGGGATATACTCTTCGACAGATTGGCAGAATCATCACATTAATAGTATAAGTATATATGTATATTATACTTACGCCTTATATCAGTATTTGTGTATGTATTGTATCTATATATATTATAAGTATATGTGTATTAAGTATATATTTATTTACGTATATTACCTGTAACAGGCAATAATCTTTTGTTGTTAACTTGCACCTACTTCGTTTATCTCTGCATCACCCAAAGGTTGGCTGGTAGAAAATGCCTTTGGCATTAAGCCCACCCATGTACGATTTGTGCATAAAGTTAATAAATAAATAAATAAATAAATAAATAAATAAATAAATAAATAAATAAATAAATAAATAAATAAATAAATAAATAAAATGTAGTACTTACGAAAAAGTTTCTAACTGTTTAACAATTACTACCAATGTTATCCTTATTGGATCTTGTTTTTGTCTAATAGCCTGTGAAATACTTATTCGGCAATTTCCTTTCTCAAGTTTTAACTTGTATAAAGTTATGTGTTGTTTTCTATAATATATTGGTACAGTTTAATCAGGCCTTTCTTTGCACTGTTTTATAATACTTACGCCTCGAAATTGTTACAATCGTAGTGCATAACTACTTACTTGAAGGTTTCGTGAAGTAACGACTAAACATCTATACCTATATATAATTTATCTTCACTAGCGCGGGTGACGACAATTAAAAACCAGCGCGTTGGCGGCTGAATTTGGCGAAGGAAAATTCTCAAGTATGTATAATGTAAAAGAAAAGTGTTTGTCTAGCAGCAGACATCTTTCTTCAGAAATGATAACAATACTTACTAATGAGCAAACCCAGACTGTTTTTACGTAGCTGTTCATTACGTATTTTGCTGCGTGAAAGCCGCGATGAATTTACACATTTAAAACGCCTGACTGGATATCATTATGCCTCTAACACGGGTTTCACGTGACGCGTAACCACGGCTATTAGTGGTCATGTATGCATTGTATAATATCCGATACTACCTTCTCGCAGCGCGGTTTTACCCGCGTTTAGTGAAATCTTTGATTACTGTTCTGCTCCCGTGGCTCGTAGCTTGATATTACATAGCCTAGAACCTTCTTCAAGAACTGGGCTATCAAACGCAAAAAGAATAATTTAAATCCGAATGGTAGTTTCAGAGATTAGCGTTGTCAAACAAACAAACTCTTCCACTTTATATATGTATACTAGTATAGATACGTAGGTAATACGAACAATGTCCTACTATATGTCGCACACGTTCCCACAAAATTGTATTTGGTACAGGAATCAGGCATCATTCTATGGACAATAAATTAACACCTTTCTGTTATTCCTACGTTATTGTAAATATCTACTTCAATATATCGCAACTTTGGAGGAAAACAGGTATTAGGCGATATAACGCCTTATAAGCAATCTTTGTTGTAAGGGGGTTGGCATAAAGTTTGAAATTGCAAAATCGCATTTCTTTATTTACTGAGCCTCTGAGAGTGTCATTGACTTAGGTACTTCTATGATTATTAGTTTAGGTACTTATATACCTACTAAGTTAAAATTTGACTGACCGAGTTTCTAGCATTGCAAAAGTCCATGAGCGTCGTTTACTACTTAGGTACTTCAGGTTCTTAGAAATATAAAAGAGACGCAGCGCAATTTTACCTTTATTCTATTGATTACATTAGAGCATACCTTATGGAGCCTTTAGTGGTAGACATTGTGCTAATTTTATTTTACTTGATAGCACCAACTAGCAGCTCCTGAGTCATCATACTTACCATCAGTTAGGCCGCTTGATTGTCTCTCACTATTCTCAACAAAAATCAGAAAATCGTTCGCACGAAAATTTAATGAACCATTGGATATAATGGTTCATTAAATTTAGTAAATTAAGGTTTTTAAAGTGTGATAATTAGTAAGAATAATTCATCAACGTTCTATGCGTCGATTATGGTTTACTTGCGTTTATCGATTCGCCTCACGGCCATCGTCCTCGGTCCAATACATGTAGTTATGTAGGCAACGCTATACCAAGTGCACATGTGCACACGCTCAATAATATTTTCCCAACTCATGTTTTATTTAAAATCCGTTTGTTTGTGAAAACGAACCGTTTTGCTTTCAGGAATAGATATTTTACAGCGGCTATATCGTATTTACAGATGGGTTAGGAAAAACATTTGTAACAAGTGGCAAATATAGACTCAATTTATCCAGGCTTTTACTATTACAAACGATTTAATCAATTTTGAAAGAATATTCGTATTCATTGGTTTTATTAAAGTAAAAAATAAAATATGTAAATAATAGGTATGAGTGATATTTTTAGTGACCGCTAGATATTTTGTTTCTTTTTAAACGACGATAATATTATGACCTGATATGGAGCACAATTATCAAAAATATAACTATTCCCTCGCAACTTGAAGACAACCATCTCGAACTATCAGGACATGCAGTTTCTGGAAAGTTTCTCACTTCTTAGCTATGCGCAATGTAAATGTGTTAGCATAGCGCTTCGAGCATGCAGTTTAGAGGCAGTTCGGGTTTAAATAAATAAAACTCGCATACACTTAGACTATATACCTATACTTAAATAACAAAGTGTATGTGGCGAGGACGCACGTAGTGGCGCGGTGAGATCACTGTTGCTGCGGGGGCGGCGCGAGGCGCGCGGCGAGGTGAAGGATGTCGCGCTTCTCCTTGGGGAAGCGCAGCTCGCGGGCGGCGAGGCGGGCGGCGCGCAGCTCGCGCTCTGCACGAGCTAGCTCAGCGCGTAGTACACCACCTCCTGAACTTGCCGCGTCCCTCTCCCTCGCTGCCCATTCTCTCGCCATCTGCTCACGCATGGCATCATCTAAAGCCCGCGCTGAATAGTGCGCGACCACTTCTTGTCTGGAGCATTGCCGCTCCCGCATCGCACGCAGAGATCCGTTCCAATGCAACAGCTGAAATACCGTCATCAGCTCCTGAAACTCCAGCATCGTCCGACCCTTGTTTGCTTCCAGCATAAACCTGTGCAACAATGTTTACATTTTATTATAACTACAATAAAGTAGGCTCTCCACTAGTAAGATCGATGACCTAGCTAAAGGTCAAGGTGCAGATTCTTGGGAGAGACAAATGTCAAGCAATACTCGTCTGTTGGCTAATAATGCTGATAATAACAATATTTCTATATGATAGTCTTTACTATAAATGCAAAAAATAGTTACCTAAAAGCAGCAATACCAGCGCTAGGGTCCTGATGATGCGCGGCTGCGTCACCGGCAAAGGACGCTCTTGCCTCGGCAACTGCCTTCTCTATGAAGTGTTCCGAAATGCGCCGCGACTCATGCTCATTAAACACACTGTTCATCAGGGCTATCTTCGCTGCACTGCGACGGGCTTCCGCCTTAGTCGGACAATTCTGCAGTAAAATAAGTAGCTTTATAATATATTATGTAAATTTAAAATGGACGCCTAAATAATAATAAAAATATAATATTTCTTTTATTTATTCAATGAATAAATAAAAGAAATATTATAATTATTATAATAAATATATATTTCTTTATTTATAATTATTATTTATTTATTTTTTATTTATAATTATTATAATTATAATAAATATTTTTAAGAAAACAATATAAACAATATATTTTTTTAATCGCAAACTCATTCATCACTATCCTTTATACCCCTCATTCCTATTCATCGGTTGATCCTAGGCCGCTACCCTTATGAGGGTGAGTCACGACTTACGAGTGGACAAGGTGGCGAAAATTTGGGGAGACCAATGTCCAACAGTGGACGTCTTTCAGCTGATATGATGATGATGATAAATCATAAACTAAAGAACTTAAATACAAATCTTTTACAATAATGTATTACAGAATCTTTCATTTAAAGATTTTCCAATATGAAATCTCTTCAAAATTATATTTAAGATGTGTGCTGTATTGCATTCACTAGAGCGCTCAATCCATTTGTAATCGCTCGTCAATTTTAATACTGTTTCAACTAAATCTCAACCGAAGTTCTAATTCGCAAGTACTTTGTTTAGTGTAATGTAGAGTGCATGAAAATCCTACACAAAGGCTCTTACATAAACTTTGTCACTCGCTTGCACCCAAAAGTTCTCAGAACTGTAATACATTATTAATGGTACGGAGGCACGAACTTGCAATGGCCAGCGTGACGTAGCACGTAGTGCCTCATGTTTGTTTGCTAATAACTTGAGCTCACTAGACAGATTCGTTTGAAATTTCGTCTTGATTTAGAAACTGAGCACGAATCGTCGATATCATGAAACACTATTTTTGAATGGCATTTAGTTAGTAGAGTGCCTTAGCCAAGGCCTAGTGGCCATGATGATTTAGAACAGTAGTTATTGGTACAAAAAGAGGATATGATAATATTTCACCTGAAATTTTTGCTGGATGTTCTCATGGTCACTTTGCCAGCAAACTGGCTGTAGGTTATTATCTGACGTTTTGTTATTTGTTATTTTGATATTCATAAGCATCACTTATGTATATTATTTATTATTTATCAATAAATTAATACGTTTGAACTTACCTGAAAGCTGCCAAAGCATGCGCCTCCCGGCAGTGTGACATAACAGACGTATGGCGGGTGTGCGGCTGGCACCGACTCGTATATAACGAGTGCTCCCCCAGCAGCACCTCCTCCGCGAGCAGCCTTCACCTGCCAGAACTCTTGAAGCGCTTCTACCACATTCACCGTTGACAGAACTCCATCAGCTGGATAGAAAACGCATGAATGAGTACTAATTCATCTTTAGATGACAATGAATGTATATGAAAATGAAAACTAATTGTGGTGGAAAAAATCTTAAGAATGCAGAAATAAAAGAAACAATGATTATATATGACTGCCAAATGCACTGTTAACTGTAATTTAATTTAACATCCAACACACAAATGTATCAAAATCGCATCAAACGCGAACACAAAATCTCGCTGCAGGTATAGATCAATTTTATTAAAAGTTTAAGATGACAATCTATTGCAAAACATTCTGCATTCATCTTCGCATCTATGTTTCTTTTCATTATTTTTACATAAAAATATAGTGGTAGAAAACGACCACTTATCTGGAGCCATATATTTGCTCAAGTACACCTTTAATGGATATTAGCTTTACGCTTTACGATTATATCACCTTATTTTACTAGCATTGTTGTGTGAGCAGAAGCATTACAAAAGATTGTCACCATTAAATAGCTTACTAAACAAATGCTACAATTATAAGCTAGACCAAGTCTTATCCCCAGTTTCTAAAAGGCTGATCAATGAAAAATTAACTAATTAGTTTCATTAGATATAATTGTTACTAATTAGATCAAATTAAACGATTTATTTATGCTTTTAGCAACCCAATTGGTATTTCACATGGGATTAAACAGGTGATTTGTGATTTTTTCGTTGATCAGCCTTTCAGAAGCTGGGAGTCAGTCAATAAAAGTTGCGTAATCCGCGAGATTTCACGTTCGTACAACCTTAATGTTTCTGTTTATATGGCGTAATAGGTACACGTTAATGAAAATAAGAGCTCAAAGGAATCGCTAATTGTCCGTGACACGTGACGTGCTCGTAATACCCGACTTTACTTGCCTAAACCGTGTGTTCAGATCAATTATTACTACAAAGCTTTGTCTGTCGCTTCATATATCAAAGCCGGATTTATTCCAGTTGCTTAATGACTTTATTGCATTAGTAGGTATGTCATACCTGTAAGTTTGACTTTTGATGAGGGTGATGAATAACCGATCAATGTCGAGATGCATGGGGTGGCCTATGCCTAAGTATATTCCTGAGAATATAACATTCCCTTTCTTCTAAAATCTATCCCTTCGATAGAAGATAGATTAGATCAGTTTGAGAAGGGCGAACAGATCTAATTTCGAAAGTTGTAATTAATTTTTACGTTAAATCTTTTAATTCATGAAGTATAACTGTTCAAAGAATTACATTTTTATCAGTTTTTCTGTCTATAAATGCTATTGTATACATATTTATTATCATATCTAACATAATATGGCCGTAGAAGTTTAAAGCTAGAAACTTTAAGTTAATTTACGCGCCATTTGGGAAGGGTTTTGCAAATTGATTAAAACAAAAATCGAAATATATTGCAATCAGAGCGCAACATGCTTTAGCTTTGATAGCTTGATTTATTTGTAAATACTTCTGTATAGATGCAGCTTGCAGTTTTACGAATTAAAATTATGTGCACACATTTAGGTTTAAGAACCTTACACGTTAATACTTTCCGTGACAGTAAACGTACATGGCCGTGATGACGATAAAACATTTATTGTGCGTAGTGCCCATGAAAGGATTCAAAAAATATATTTTCTTTATTTCAAGTTATAGTGCTTTAAGTTGTCGTCTCATCAATTACAGCTGTTCCGAATTTATAAATTCGATTCTGCTATATTTGTGTAATTGAAATCAAAAAATACTTTTGTTTCGAGAAATATCTGTGAAGATATTTATGTGAAGTCTACCGACTCTCTCTTTTCTTTATACCTCCTCGACACAGGTTTTGCTTTCCAGTGTGAGGGTAGTTTTTTTATTGAATATAATACCTATTTTTTATTTTTATTTTAGTCTGATTAATCACATAAAAGCATTACACGTATTAACATTAATTGTACTTTAATAAAATAATATAAAATCTGTAAAGCCTAATGACAATGTAAACAAGCAATATGTTTTATTAAAAAACAAAAAGCTCGCCTGCCTAAAACAAAGTAAAAAGAAAGACACCCATTTTCTTCTCGTGCTAACGCTACATTGAAATTGTATATACCCTTTGTCACTCCCACAATCAATACGAACCTAATGACACCTCATACGTTAAAATCCATCAAGTCATTTAGGCATAAGAGCGTGATAAAGAAACAGACATACATACATACATACATACATACATACATACATACATACATAAATACACACGCTCGAAAAACATTACCCTCCTTGACTACGTCAGTCGGACAATAAAACTTTAAACTTCATGTTTATAATACGAATTAACTTTACTGTAAGTAAAGTATCACTGATATTTGCCCGCTACTCTTACATAAACAACATAGCTAAGAGAAACAACAGTAGTTTCAACATCTCAGCTGCGTAGTTAAAGTACCAACAATCAAGTGTTCTCGGCTTAAATATGACATCCAATTTGTCTCGCCATTTCCCCTACAATCAGTACGAGCAATTTATTTGTAGAAGCTGTGTTTTATTCATATTTCCGTCCGCACTCCATCTTAATGGCTGTGAAGTTAATAACGCGAAATAAGTGTACTTGAAGACACTACTAGCATTGTAATTATACATTTATTCTTAGACTTCCCTTCAAACTGTATACGTTAGAAAAACTAAAATAGGTAGACGTTAGAGTAAGTTCAATTTCACACATGTTAGTTTAAAAATATGAAGTATTTGATAGGTGGATAACGGGTTGTTCACCAACTCGACACGAGAGACTGGACACGCGTGTGTCCACTTGGTGAAACTTGAAATTAGTATCACTTATTATTTCGTCATCTGGACACGCCAAGATTTGTATGTTTACACAAACATACAAATTTAATTATTATTTAATTTAAGTCCACCTAATGAATTTAAATTAAATAATAAGTGATACTAATTTTAAATTTCATCATTCATTCAGACTCTTGTGTCGAGTTGTTGAACAACCCTGGATAACTAAGGGTGATGAAAAAGTTTTAAATGATTCGAAATCGGTACAAGCATGGTATAAGTTTTCAATAGCAAATGATGTTAAACTTAGCGTGGATATAGTGAGAATATACCTATTAATCTTGGAAATTTTATAAAAGTTTTCTCACATATTTTGAGCTCAAATATAAGTAGAACAGTTATAGAATACCCAATTTATAATTATAGCAAAATAGAGTACCTATATTATATTACACTACAGAGTAAGAAAGTGTAGTTATTTTAATTACTTATTATTCGATCGATCAATCGCTTTTTATACGTGTAAATGGATTATTTTTAATAATATTTATATGGTAGATGCATAAAAATATTATATAGATTTTGTCATCATCATCATCACATCATATCAGCCGAAAGACGGCCACTGCTGGACATAATCCTCCCCCAATTATCGCCACCTTGGCCGGTCGTGAGCCGCCTTCATCCATAAGTTGCCCTCCACCCTTATAAGGTCGTCAGTCCACCTTGTGAGGGGTCTGCCTACGCTGTCTTTCGGTTCGTGGTCGACATTCTAGAACCACTAGTATATATAGACGTGTTTTATACGATACGAGAATTTGTGTAATCACGACATATTTGTTTAGCATATTAGGGCAATAAGCAAGCATACTAAACTACAACTGTAGTACAAGAAAGCATTAAACATTAAGAAGTGTTTGTCAACACTGCCTCAAGCAACTCGACTGTACTATGAACCAATAACAATTTAAGGCGCATGTGAGGCTTTCATTTTACGAGTATTATTGCTTGTAAGTTCCAAAGTTTGAATGAAAATACTCATTAATTAATACTTTGCCATAATGCATCCTCGTACGGCGAGGCTACGTACGGACGCAGATCAGGACGGGATACCTTTCAGAGTGATATTCGTATCTATGTTATACTGTCTGTCAGACTTAGATTAATTAGACACTAATTAGATACAAAACTCCTTATTAATTACCGTATTCGGTTTAAAGATCTTTATTTCTCAAAGAACATTACACTGTTCACTTAAAGAGAAACTTAACTAATTTACATTAGGTTATTTTTAAACAGGCGTTCAGACTAAATATAATATGTAGTAATTTTGACAATTATAATTGTTACAACAGCTTATACAAACATTAATTATTATCTAATAGATGTAGTTTTAATCTTTTCTTAAATATGGGTAACGATGCAGATTCTTTAACACTTTTCGGTAATTTGTTGTATAGCCTTACTCCCTCAAATTGGATATTTTTCTTACCGTATAAAGTTCTAACTGATGACACTTCTAAATTATCTTTGTTTCGTGTGTTATACTTGTGTGATTTTTGTTTAAATGATAGTTGTGTATGTGTGTTAGTGGTTAATATTTTCCTTATAGTTAGGCATGTGTGATAAGTATATAATTGTTCCAAGTTAAATAATTTAGTTTTTTTGTACAGTTCTACTGTTGGCGTTAGGTATTTATAGTTAAAAAGCACTTTTATTACTTTATTTTGTGTTCGTTGGAGATAATTTGTAAATTTGTTTTTGCTGCTTGGCCCTACACCTGGATTAGGTACTCTAGATGAATGTATTAATTTATATACTATGAGAAAATCTTTCGATCTCCCAAAATGTAATTAAAGGCGAATAAAATAATCGTATTGTTATGTTTCTACGCTTTTAACTCTCATTGTTACGTGCAGAAATATGTAAATTATTCAGAAACAAACGAAAATTATTCTTACGAAGTTTGAATGAAGTTTTCTACGTTTCTATTGATGTAAGGCAAGTATAATGGTAGAAATAATTACTCAAAACTGCCTTCTGTTACAAGTAGGAAAAATAAAACTGAAGTAGCCGAGTTTTTCGCTGTGGAGATATTATTATCTTACAATGAATGTTTCTAAAATGCGACTGGCGAAAGAGCTCTCTGTCAGCCGCCAGTACTACTACCGTCAGTTACGATTTCACAGCATTTTTTCTTTAAACGAATACTGTGGGATTACTACAGAGAATATCACTATTATAATTTATGATGTTAAAGTAACGATGTTAAGCAATAATGTTAAAAGGCGTCTTAAGGAATGCCAGTTAGCAGAATTACGGGTAGCAGGGTTATTTATGTTCTAAACCCTCTCGGAGCACGAGTTGGGCTCGCACTTGACCGGTTTCTTTGTTAGTTAAATACGTCTACCAAAGACCGTCTAATTGCCCTTTTGTTTCCTATTTTCATCCTCCTTCTCGCGCAATGGCTTGGTCTTAGCACTGTTTCAGCAATACTTAGAGACAACAACCAAACAAATATAGCTTTTACTATCAGAGGGTATATATAACTGGCATAAATGCTAATAGAATAAAATAGAATATATTAAAAAAAATATAGGACTGACAAAGCTAACGCCATCAGTGTCCTTAGCTTATGTCAATCCCATTTTTTAATCTTTTCTATTCTATTAGCATTCATGCTACTTGTCTAGGCCCTAAGGTGTGTTGTGTCTTTGCTATCGATATTGTATAAAAAACCGAATAATTTTTAATACGTACCGGTAATTGGCGACAAGCGTTTTATATGAAAGAAAACAATTAAAGCATTAAACACGTGATTATATTCACACGAGAACGTTCTATGACAACTTAATAGCTTCTAGAAAGTTGTGAGAACTTCCTGTAGAGAAATTGTAGCGTTTGGTGTATGTTCAACGATTCTATTATTTAGTTTTATAAAAAAACTGTAATTTCGCAAGTCATGTCTTTTTAGTGTCATGTTTTTTACAAACGATAAAAGTAATGGTAAAAGTAACAATATCCGTAGTAAGAAAGTTTCCAATTATAATATAATAAAAAATATAAACACGTAAAGATCACTTGTGTCTATTATGGACATTCTATTCTAAGTATAAGGTATAATTCGATTTTTTACTGTTTTGCTTAACTAAAACTCAGTTCAGCAAAATAGTAAAAAATCAAATTATACCTAAGTTTAAATAATTATTGATAATGCTAGGAGGCTATTTTTTTTATTTTTCCTAATAATAAACTAATACGATCAATTATTTCAATACAATACAAAAAACGTAGGTTTAGTTTCTAATATAACTTACTCTGAATCTAAAAATGTAATTATTAGAGATGCGCCGAATATTCGGCCGAATATTCGTATTCGGTACTTTCGGCACATTTTTGCACGTTCGTATTCGACCGAATGTTCGGTTGATTTGCCGAATAATTACCGAATATTTAGATGATTGTTTAATTGCTAAATAAGTGTGGTTTATTCCAAAATTTGTATAGTATAGTTTGTAAATGAAAGAAACACTGCTTTGAGTACAAATTATTTATTTATTTATTCATCAGATGACATAATATAAAGATATACTTATGAATTAAGTTTGACCAATACGCCAATTAGGTACGAAGTACACGTCATCAAAATTTGTTAAGTGATAGGAATTATGAATGATGAGATATATTTATTGTGGAAAATTAACATATTTAAATTATTATGATTATCAACAAATTAACAATGTAATTTCTTATTAGTAATTAAAATTTAGCAGTGATAAATTATGATGTAAAAATACTAGGCTCTCAGCTCTCTGACGCAACAATCTATTTCTTTTCTCTTCAATATTGCCAGTTTCTGAGAATAACCGTTCAGTATATACAGAGGTTGCTGGAGAAGTTAAAAAAATTCTGGCTAAAATAGCCATTTGTTCATACTTTCCTTGATGTTACTGCGTTGTAATAAAGTCTCATTCAAATATTTATGTAATTCTAAAGCTAATTGGCTTTTAGGGCTTTGATTTTCTTCAGATATCGTTAACTGCTTAGTAGACGCTAACTCTTCATAACAACTCCAAAATGCTGAATGAGAATTGTGAGTTTCGCGAGTACCCATATTTGTCACATTACGTAATGGTAGTCTCTCTTCTTTATCGTTGCTGCTCTCTAAATCACTTCTGATATGTTCAGTCGGAATCTAGGATCTAATAATGTAGCCAGTGAGTAATATTTATCGCATTGAATGTTTGCAAATCTGTATTTTAACTCTGTTTCTAGTGACTCTCGCATTTCATTGACATTTGGGTATGCCTGTTTAGTGTTTGCATTTTGTAAATACTTTAAAAGTGTCGTAACATGAGGAATTACTTCAGATGTTGATGAAAAAGTAGAACTAGTGAGTTTCGTTATGTCTTTAAAAGGTTGCAGCAGGTTGCCGCCCAGCTCTTGCAGCACGACGCAACGCGACATGTAGAAACCTGTTTACCGTGCAGAATTGAACCGAATGATCCGGCCGAATATTCGGTTCGGTAGATTTTGGACCGAATATTAGGCCGAACATTCGTATTCGGTTAAACCTACATTCGGTGCATCTCTAGTAATTATCATATATGACCAAGAAGTTCTTTAACCATTTGTTAATGTTTATTTATGGCAATGACATATTTTTATATATTTATTTATTTATACTTTATTGTACACACATAGAACATATTACATAATTGGTAAGAAATATCATGTACAAAGGCGAGCTTAACTCAAAAGTGAGTTTTCTTCCAGCAAACTTCAGAGTGGAAGAGGAAAAATATCAAGTGAGAGAACAAATGAAGTGTACAAACAGACAGAAAGGAAATTAAATGAAATATAGTACCTACCTATTAATTTATTGTATACCTAGTGTATACATAATTTAAACAAATATACTTACATATTAATAATATACACATAGTATATTAAAATATATAAATGCATAAACTTACATGATTATAATAAATATATCTACCTATATATACCTATTATTTAACCAAAGATAGACATATTGTAATTAAAAATCGTGTATCATTGCCAGTTTTTGCCATAATTGACAGAATCTATGTTGAGTAGGTTACCTACTAGAACAACACTAGTGTGTTAAATGGCTGTCTCCGTTATAGGCAGAACAAGATTTTATACGTACATACAAAATAATAGTTTTTATACTAGTAAAATTGACTAAAACAGCAGTTACAAAGATTAAAATAAATATTTGAGGCGTTTTTTAATAAATACCTAGTGTCTTGAAACTCTAGACTATTATTATATATCACCGAATGTCTACCCATGTGGTTTTACAAGATTAAATCTGTACCTGATATTTGGTATTACATGTCCCTTTATCACTACTAAAACCAGTACTCCACATAAATTAGTGCTACTTACCTACGAGATAACGTACTGTAGGTAAGTGTTTTAATCTTGTAGTTTTATGTTATGTTATAATGTATCTTGAATGTTTTGAACAAAAACGTTAGTATAAATTTATTTATACTCTTGCTTTTTTATACAAGTCATTAAGTCAACAATTATATTTTAATATTGGTGGGAATCAGACATAGGTACAACCCTTTGTTTATGAAGCAAGACGTCAACCAGAACCAATAGTACCAATAGACCAGACATGCAGTCTACTTTTTCGAATGTTTGAATTTAAAACATTCAGAGATCTATAACCGCTTTATGACTACAGTGTGAAAATTAATTAATGATTAATCCTTCAGAAGGGCAAAGTATGAAAATATATAACTTTTGCTATAGAATCGACGAAGAAAACGCGAAATTGTTTTAACACTGACAATGGCACACAGAGTTTACTCATTTTATTTTTTAGTACTTACGACATGACAAACATACAACGAAACTGACTAAATATACCAGAAAATCTATTTAAATTTGGCCTCTTCAAAAACCAAATCATGATAAAATTCACAAATGATAATTTAAGACAAAGCTGTTACAATGCCAATGGAACAAGCTGACACCGTTGAGGCAGATTCGTCAGAAAATAATTATTTCATGGTACATGACGTCATACTCAAAAGGAAATCACATCATGGAAGGAACGTAAAATTTATACGAACCCAGCTAGTAAAACTAAAGGTCGGGACTATCGTGACACCCGTCATCATATCTAATAAAATTATTGATCAATGACCCAAATAAGTGTCAAAGAAAACTATCCGTCCCATAAGAAAAAGACAGCTTCTGGAAACTTTTAAAACTACGTGACTAAACTCCTTGTTCTAAGTGACTAAAAGGAAATGAATGCAAAAAAGTTTTTACTGGATTGCAGTGTTTACATGAGTGATAGGTACTTCTGGTTCCGCAAGCGTTCATAGGCTACAGTAAATGCTTACCATCAGACGGTCCGTTTGCTTGTTAATTAAGAACACATGAACACTGACATTAATAATACATAATCATCTTGTTTTTAAGTTACTCTGTAATAAATAATTACCTTTAAAATACTTTTATCTTTAAATTATTCACATTAATCTGTAAACGCCACAGGTAATAAAGAATATTCATTTTTAAACGATTCGAACGACGGCGACGCAATTTTTATTTACTTTACAAAAACCTTTATAATAACTGGTCAGTCGTGCTCGAAAAAATAATAAACAGCCATTAGATTTTATTTTTTTGAATTAGGTTTTAAATGTATAAGGCTGGTACGTTAATATTTTAAGCGATATTGGCCAGTTATTCTTATTTGAAGAAAACCTTTTTAATAAGTAATTTATTTATGTTAAAATAAAATTAAATATACTGATTAAGATGTAATAAGTAAAACAGAAAGCCTTCTATTAATGTAAGTTCTATGTGCTATTAATTAATTAGTCCGTAATTATCTTATTATTTGAAAGCGTAATAAATTTCAAATACGTACATTATATAAATAGTTAGTTATCTTGTCCCCGCAATTTTTTTTTATATTAGCCTAACAGTGACTCCACCCCGCCTGATGGTAAGCAGTCAGTGGAATCTAGAAGTGGTGGCCTCCATACCATCTTCTTAAACTGCTGGTATGGTGGCCTCCACTATGGCGGCTGGGAATGGGGTTAGGGGAAGGGAATGAGGGAGGTGAAGAAAGAGGAAAAGGGGGAAATTGGGCTTCCGGCGCTCTATAGCTCTATAGTGTTCTTAAACTGCTGGTATGGTGGCCTCCACTATGGCGGCTGGGAATAGGGTTAAGGGAAGGGAATGAGGGAGGTGAAGAAAGAGGAAAAGGGGGAAATTGGGGTTCCGGCGCTCTCACTCACCGAACGAAACGCAGTAGTACGAATACTACTACTCTTACGTCGATCTTCTATGAGAGGGTAGTACTTCCCCGGACGAACCGGCCCATTCATGCTGAAACCAGCGTGGATCTACTACCGTCTTAAATGTAGAATAGTATTCTTTAAAGTTATGACTAGTTAATAAAAAGCGCCATGCAAGAACATGAAAATCGACCATATTATTTAAAAATAGTATAACTAAGTGAAAAATTCTGAAACTATTTCGGTAACGATTTTAGAGTTTTATTTACAGACGTTGTAAAGTTTTCTACCAAAACGTTCGTGGTCTTAAGACTAAACTGACAACTTGGCGCAACAACCTCGCCTTACTGGAACATAATATCACCGCCGTCACTGAAACGTTTCTCGACTCCTCGGTGGCTGACGCTGAACTAGAGACTAGTGACTGGAGCGTTATCCGTCGTGATAGAGCCACGCCGTGCGGAGGAGTCCTGCTTGCTGCGCGTGCTCCAATAGTGCTTAAAAGGAAACGTGAGTACGAAACACTCGATGGTGAAGACCTATGGGCAAGTTTAACTTGGCGTGGTCGTTCGTTCCTTGTGTGTGTAGTGTATATAAAACCCAGCGCCAGTGACGAGGACTACATGCGTTGGTTTTGCAAAACGGAAAGTTTTTTAAATGACTTTAAAGATAATGTTC
The DNA here is from genome assembly GCA_963082885.1 of Parascotia fuliginaria. Classification (NCBI taxonomy): domain Eukaryota; kingdom Metazoa; phylum Arthropoda; class Insecta; order Lepidoptera; family Erebidae; genus Parascotia; species Parascotia fuliginaria. Next base: position 4,277,087 of record OY720172.1, read on the forward strand.
TTATAATGGGTGATATTAATCTTAATAGTGCATCGGCTAGTATTCATCATTATTATTGTTATTTTTTATCATTCTGTTCTCTGTCTGATAAAAATGTAATTTTGAACTCCCATGGTGGAATGTTGGATGTTATATTAGTCCGGGATGGTTTAAGTGAGTTTATTGTTGGTGAGACTGATGGGATTGTACCACCTGACACGTACCATCCAGCGTTGGAATTCGAAGTAAGAGTCGAATTAGCTCCTACTTCGGAAGTCATTGAACCAAGTAACATTGACACGGCGAATGATTGGGACTTTTCCAAGTGTGATTTTATGCTTCTTTACTCATCATTATCTCAAATCGATTGGGAACCTGTACTGCAATGTAAAGACGTTCCTACTACTGTCAAGGTATTCTATCATATGATCTACAAAGTCTTTGATGATTGCATGCCTAGAAAACGGCGTCCCAAGACTAGATGTAAACGTTACCCTGTATGGTTTACTAGTGATATAATTCGCGATATTAAGTTAAAACAAAAATTACACGCCACTTGGAAACGCACCAAAAATTTGGCTGATTTTAAGATCTTTTCGGATATGAGGACCTCTTTAAAACACCGCTCATCTGTTGCCTATAAACGTTACATAAGTCGTGTTGAAAACAGCATCAGTATTAATCCACGACAATTCTGGCAATATATCTCATGCCTTCATTCTAAAGGTGGATTCGAGCCAAGTGTTAGGTATGAGGGTAACAGTTTTACAGGAGTAGCAGCTGCTGACGCATTTGCTAATTTTTTCGGTAGTGTGTTCTTAGCTGATGTACCGCAACTTAATGTCGAGCATGCCAACACCTTTGATACAATCTGTAACAGCAATTACATTAATATAATGCAATTCACATTGCAGGATGTGCATTATGGTATCAACAAATTAAAATCTTCCAGTTCTATAGGACCTGATAGTTTACCATCATTTATTTTCAAAGATTTAAAACAGACAATTTGTATGCCATTGTTACATATATTCAATCTGTCACTACAAACCGGCTACTATCCACTTCAGTGGAAAATTTCGAGAGTCACGCCTATTCCTAAAACCTCCAATAAGTTGGATGTTGAAGAATACCGACCCATTGCCATACTATCATCACCGGCTAAAATTTTCGAAAACATTCTACATAAGCTTATATACTCCCAGGTAGAGAAGTATCTGAACGACGCGCAACATGGTTTTCGTTGCAGGAGGTCCGTCAACACTAACTTGTTAACTTTAACAGAATACATTTCAGCGCAACTTGACATGAGGCGGCAAGTAGACGTGCTTTACTTTGACTTTTGTAAGGCATTTGACAGGATCAATAATGATATCTTGCTCCAAAAACTCAGTGCTACAGGTTTCTGTCCTAAACTCCTCAGGCTCGTAGCCGACTATTTGCGAGACCGCCAGCAATTTGTCAAACTGGGTATTTATGAGTCAAGTCCATATCACACTCGCTCAGGAGTGAGTCAAGGCTCGGTCCTCGGACCTTTATTGTTCCTGTTAATGATAAACGACTTGCCTACTGTACCTAAACATGCAAAATGTCTTCTTTACGCAGATGACCTCAAGTTGTATATGAACGTCCAGAGTGTGTCAGACTCGATAGCAATCCAGAAAGATATAGATGCTATATATCAATGGGGAATCGATAATAAAATGGAGTTCAATTATGCTAAATGCTTCGTTGTGTCGTTTGGTCGTATGCGACAACCAACTAAATTTGATTACAATATCAATGGTAACCTTATATCTAGAAGAACTATTATGAAAGATCTTGGTGTCGCATTCGATCAAAAACTAACGTTCCATGATCATATCAGTACTGTCGTCAAGGAGTCATTTAAGCGGTTGGGTTTTGTCTTAAGAAATGCTAAAGATTTCCATAACGACCACGTGATACGGCTATTATATAGCACACTCGTCCGCAGTAAGCTTGATGCAAGTTCTTGTGTGTGGAATCCTCATGAACACACTTATGCTCTTATGTTAGAGAAGGTCCAAAAAGCCTTCCTGCGATTTCTATATAAGCGCACCGTAGGATATTATCCATATATGTATCCTACTTTGTATCTCACTGGCTGCCTGGGCTATAATACATTGGAAACGAGGAGAGCATGTGATCAGGTTGGTACTATGCTTAAGGTCTGCTGGGGGATTATAGATGCTCCGGAGGTTCATGGTGAGCTGATTCGGCTGTACACTCCCAATAATTATCTTCGTGGTAGGAGTCATCAGCTGCTAGCCGTGCCTCCGTGCCGCACTGTCGCTCGCGCGTCTTCACCCGTTCCTCGTACACTTACAACCCTTAATAAACTTGTAGCGACCATCCCGGAGTGTGATTTGTTTGCTGATAAGTGCCATGTAGTTTTAGAATATTTACAAAAAATATGTGAATGATCTGTTATGTTTTATTTTATATAGGTATAAGTTCTTTGTAATAGTTTTTTCGGCTTTGATTGATTGATTAATCTAATTGGTATGTGTACCGTATTAATCAAATAAAATAAAATAAAATAAAATAAAATAAATAAAATAAAACTAAAAGGCTTTTACAAGCTCCGTAAACATAACACTTACGACTCTTTTGAAGATAGTAGTCAAACAGTCTATGCTAGTGCAAAGTCTTTACACAGATAAATAATTTTCTTTTCGAAGACTCTTTAATAGTTATGCGAAGGGTTAGCCCACTTTATTTTAAAGTAGTGATACGATAAGAGGTGTTAAAACAATATAAAAGTTAAGAAAAGCGCATTTACTTGATAAGTTGATTGAAAAACTGCTATACAACTATGCCTACCAGTTCGTAGAAAAAGTAATAGTTGTATTACGCATTATTATATATATTTCTCGTCTTGCTCACGTGGACTACTGAAAAATTACTATTTTCACAGCACTAAGTAACAAAGAAATTCGCATCTATTTGAACTAAACTTTAAATTAGTTTCTAAGTTGAAATGTTGACCTTTTAAATGGCGCTGATTTAGTCACATATATATTAATATACGATAATGTTTATCACCTATATCGCGAAATGTTTACTTTATTTCCACCATACGGTATTTTATGTACGAAGATGTGGCTTCCGTGACAATGAATAGCTAATATAATACTCTTAATATACGTTATCCACGTTATACCGAATCGTAAGCGTAATTTGCATTAATAAATTAGGAATAAATTACAAATTTCGCCCACAGTCCGCAGTTATAAGCTATTTTATAAACTTATACTTAGTTAATGTTTAATATAGTAAAACTAATTAATATGCTTACGACGTTATTAGCAGCTAATTTATTTATTTATTTAAAGGCATAATGATCAAAATCATACTGTTTGCACAGTCAAATATATTGTTATTGCTCATAATATGTTGAAATCTCTGTTTCAAGACCGCCATTACGGGATATTATAGGTTTTTTTGTGTTTTTCCTCTCATTTAAAACTAGCTCCGATCGCTTCTAAATAGGATGTGTCAAACCAAATTGGTAATTTAATCCTAGAGAGGTACTTAATTGACAATATAAGACACGTGTAAAGTACAGTTGTTAGAAATTTTGTAATATACCTACTTATAGTATGGAGTAAATATGTTGGACAGATAGGATCATAAGCGAGGAGGTGCTGAGAAGAGTGAAAGAAAAGCGGACCTTGCTTAAGATAATAGAAAGTAGAAGAGGAAAGATGATTTGCCACATTATTCGACATGACAGCTTTATAAAAAATATCATAAAAGAAGGAAGGCGAAATAGGGGAAGACCACCTATATATGCCAAATAAAGAATAGTACTGATGCCATGTCGTTGAAAGAGTTTAAGGAGATGGCTCAAGACCGAGAGAAGTGGTGGAAATTGTATCATTTCCACCGACAAGAGTCCAACCCTTAAATTACGGATACATGGAGGCTAATGGCCTTTATCCTGCAGTGTAATACTTTACAGAAAGACAGTAATACTCTAGTATTATATTATAAACTCGGTTAATAAGCTAAAATAAATATACTTTGGAATTGTGTCCAACTATAAAATATTGGTTTAATATTACTAAAGTGGAGTTTCAAATTCTAGGGATTCTCATACATAAAATACATTATATTATGATTGACCTAAGTATAAGTTAGATTTAAATATTTCATTCGCTATAATTCATATGAAGTAGTGATCAGTTAGTAATTGAGTGAAGTTCGTACGTATATTTTAAGTCTTCTTTGAAGATCTTGGACATTACTGACATTTCGGTAAAGGAAAACATCGTGAGGAAACCTGGACTAATAAAAAAAGTCTGAAATCGCCAATCCACCTTGATCAATCAAGCGTGGCGATCAATGCTCAATCAATGCATTCTCTATATAAGAAGAGGTATTTTCCTACAGTGAGATTATAACGGGCTGGTTTCATGATTTATTTATATGAAAGTGACAGAGATAGTATGAGACTTAAGGGTGATTTAAAATTGCATGACAATGTTACAATCCTCGAGTGACTAGGCGAAATGAAAAGCGCAGAAAAACGTCTAAAAAAGAAAGAATGATGACCGAAGACAACAGTCGATTTCTTGCAGCGGAAAAGATGATAAAGATGACAGTTTTCGAACGTACAATATACAATGCATATATACATATTGATAAATCGAAGTAGATAATATGACTTCATCCATCTTATTCATTATTCTTTGGAATTTTTTTAGCAATATTGAGGTCAGCTTACCTTCAATCTATTCTGATTGTCGCATTTTTATATTTAATGACTGTCATCTAACCTTGGTATTAAAACAATAAATCTATATCGTACTCTCAGAATACTAAGGGCGCAAGTTGAGAAATACTGTTATACCACATTTAACTTTATAATAATTGAAATAAGATGACAATTTTTGATGACAAAGGAAAGACAGCTATGTTCCATAGCCATCTTTCCTTTATTATAAAAATACTAAAGTAATAAAATATTTATTTTAAAATTAGAATACTTAACTTTTTAATAAAATCCAATTGGACTAGCAACTTAATCAATTTTAAAGGAATTTAGATTCAATATTCTCAACGAGCAAGTAGGGATTCATCGCAATATTGAGTTGGATACATTCAAGCAGCAAGCGAACAAGCAATTCATAGAGACATAAAAATAAATATCAAAAATGTATTTGATAGAATCAGTATACCGCGAATAGAGTTCACAAAACCAGTTGAACACAGACAACGCCAATCATTTCGAAGTATTAGACAACCGTTAATTATGTTCGTTTAACTCTATATTGATCACTTTACGACTATAATAAATAATTATATTCAACCAATCATAGCCGACATCGCGGTTTTTATTATTTAACTGGACTTCCAGACAGCGTGATATAATTTTTTGTGTCGATAAAAATAAGGTCGAGTAGAACCAAATATTGTATTTAGTGTTTGAGGCTCAGAATAAGTATTTGATTACCGTTTTTATATCAACCTGTTGTTAAATCTTGGTATCACAAGATAATAACGGGGATTGAAAATTTAGATTCTATACTTGAACAAAACAAAAATAAGTTCAGAAGCCATAGTTATCTATTCTAATCGGCCAATTAGTTGGTAACGAACAAGGCTACGTTTTCGTAAACCGATCATTTTTGCATTTCATTAAATACATTCAAACTACTTCTATATTTAATGTTAATTAATGTTTTCATTTCGTCTATCAAGTTACAATACCGCCATGACATAAAAAACCGAGGAAGTGCGAGTCTGACTCGAGCACCGGGCTTCCGTACAAACTTGTATGTGCGAGTATATAAGTTACACATCATGGGAATCGATCGAGCCTCGTCGAATTTTGCTCGTTTCGACGATTACAAATACAACGAATTACAAATTTAGCTTTTGTAATTAAATTAAAGTCTTTTATAACATTGTTGTACTTACGAGTTCTTTTTTAATTGCATAATCTTTGTATTACATAATTATACAAATATTATTTATATCGAAAAAGTGCAAAAAGTTTTTGTAGCTTAACTTATTAAATCACTTGCGGTACCTAATTCATATTCTGGTCCCGAAACCACACGACGAAATTAATTGTTATTTCACTTCTACATTTTCCGTTTATTAAGTCTATGACAATTGACAATAGAAAGCTCTTAAAACTTTTAGTAAAACTTTTTCATGATTTCGTAACCGTTCGTTCACAATCACGATATCTTCATATTTTTATGGTACCTAGATACATATAAACAACATTGAAGAGCAGTATTGGGTAACATATTATACCTACACAAAACAACATGGCTCGCATAATCTAACCCTAGGTTAGGTATGAAATAATTCACGACCAAAAGATATAAGTCCATGAAATATAGGTACATTTGCTTCATGTGCAAAATGAAGTTTCTACAAATTTTATAACTTACTTAATTTAAAGTAATTGTTTATTTCTTTCTTTAGAAAATTTTAAAAAACATCTGTTTTAGAAAAAATCATTCCCTTTTAATATTTTTGTTCCGTCAACATTATCATCAATTCAGCTGAAAGATGTCCATTAATAAAGATACGTGTCTTCTAAATTTCGTCACTTTGATAGGTCGTCGACCTGCGTTATCCATCGACTGGTGGGCTCTACACCTTTGTTCATATTAATTTAATTATTTTATGCATCACAATTTAATATTACCAAACAAAAACATCTCCTTGTGTAGGTTCTTATTTTTTAGAATTAGGACCAAGAAACAAGCTACTAAACCAGTTTGTCTTTAGATTATGTCTACATTCTAGGTTTAGCGAAATAATAGCGAAAGTACGCTTACAGAATATTAAAGTACAAATTCGATGATAGTCGATATTCAGCGAGTATATTAATCGAGAAAAATCGATTAGTATTCTGGCAACGTAAATATTCGCAATATGTGAGTCACTGTGCCATTAACGAATAAATACTATTGTCGAAATAAAATTTATTAAATTGGCATTATTCAAAAATGTTTCGCTTAAAGAGCTTCGTATTCTTCTTAACTTTAAAGATGGTTTATAGTGACTTAGGTCAACAAACGGTTTAGTACCGTGGAGAATGTTGTAACTTTCGTTACCGAATAGCTCGAACGAAGTCTTTGATCAAGTTAATGTACTTACATATAAATATCAAGAAATCCAAAAAAACTTACTCATTTGTATACGACCAATTCGCTGAAAAGAGAACAACTCACAGGAACACAGATCCGATACAAATTTAAATAAAAACCTCAATTAGTTTGAATATAAAATCGTGAATGTTTAATCTAAAAGCTATTTTATTGCAAATCAAAATATTTAGAAAGCTATAACAGAAATTTTATAAGTTAATTAGCACTAAGAGGTCTTTAAAAAACCTTGTCCAGCAAATAACTTGAAAGGCTTAGGCAATCTGATTCGGCACCAGAAAGAACCTATTGTTGTAAATACAATGGCTGTCAGAGTTCTAGTTTCTGAACGAGATAAGGACTTGAACTTCACACATAGGTACTCGTAATTCTATTATAATAATATTGTTAGCTAACAAAGTTAGACATAAAATATAGAAAAATAAAAGTAAGGTTTGTACTAAATACAAAAGACAAAAGGCGAAGATAAAAATCTTCATCCAGCCGTATTAATATTATAAATGCGAAAGTTTGTTTGGATGTTTGTTACTCTTTCAAGCAAAAACTACTTTTATTTACTAAAGTAGGCCCTAAATAGATTTTAATAAAACTTTCTAGTAATATGAGCTATCGCCTCAGCATCCTACAAGTAGATATACAATAAATATAATTTATATTAAACTGTACACTATCCAAACAAAATTCCCAAAATGATAATTAAAACCGTATCAAAATTTGTTAAGTGATTTAGAAGAAATTAGCGGAGACACAGACAAAAGAATACAACGACTTTGCTTTATACTGCTTATTTAGAGATTGACAAAAGATACATAAACATTAAAAATATAAAAATAAAATACGTCTGACTAAATGATTGAAATTATATAAATTGTCAAACTTAATCTAATGTAGTACATTATTATAAACAGATTTACTCTAAGTAAACATGTTTATAAAAGGACTTATAATATTATCAGCTGATTTATCTTCTATTAAAGAAAGTCGGTTAAAATTGAAGATAAAGGATACGTGTAAGCTTAATGAGAATCTGATGCGCACAAACATGAGGAAGGCCAAAGGTTAAATGTCTAAATTATTACAAGATAAGTAGCTTAATAGAGAGCTATAAATAAGTTAAACTTTGACTCGCAAAGGTTCAAGAGTCAAGTCTTGTATAAACAAAGAAGATTCTATACTAAATGCAACCTATATCAATCTGTAATAGTTACTATTTGTCGATGATATAGAAATTAGTGAAAATGAGATCCAAATCCGGTTATAGCTGTGGACTATTTTACCTTTTAAGGCAATATATTTAGTGAAATAATTTTTTACCAGTTAAGCATAGGTACGTCAAGTAAAACTGTAAAAAATTAAGTTTTCTAAAACTAAATTAAAACATAATAACATATACAAAAGTATGTTCAAAAGTGTATAACACCGACTTTAGCTATGTTGGGTCCTATATTAGATGTAACAGGAGCCGAAATTGTTGCAAATAATTAAATCCAGATCTAATCCAGAATGAGGGCTAGTAGTGCCGATTTTCCGCTACACACGAACACTAACAGTGTATAAATAAAACAATGATCTTAGTAAAACCCTTGTAATAAATAATAGTAGGACTATTCACCAAAAGTCAGAACTCACGCGATGCTATAGTGTAATAACTATTTTTATGCATCAACAGTTTGTTAATTCTAAACCGGTTTTAGATCATTTTTTAGCAAAAAGAATTTCAAATGTAGCTCTACCTGGGAATTGAAATGAATCTATATGAATTTTATTGCTAATGGGCTAATAAGACCGGGTATAAATTCAGACAAGTCTACCTCACAGACAATGGAGTTGTGATATTATACCAGTTATGTTATTAAAACGCCAAACAAGCAAGATATTAACTGTGTGATGAATCATCGCGGTAAAAAATATGTTAGTAGATTTAGCTGGTGTCGGTTTAAACGAAAGGTCAACCAAAGCAGTATCCAGTATTTCTTAGAATATTGAAGCAGTAATGCATTTCAATAATACATCATTCGTTTAAACCACCTAGTCAACAATAGTTTTGTTGCGATGTCTTAGAATGATTTATGCAATACTTAGAAAACACTGCTATGTCCACATGCTTTAGTAGCATCAGGAAAGTTGTATGCTTGTTTGCAGCAAGTGGCATAAAAAATATGTTAATTTAAATTCTATGAAATTTGTTAAATATTACTTCTATGTAAAACTAAGAGGACACAAAACACTCTCGGCAGACTCTTTTATTATTAACATCTAATTATCACTTTACATATCTACAGCAAAATCTTTCTAAACGACAAAGGTTCTATAGCTACATAACGAGTTCATACTACAATTATATTATTATAAATCTACCGTATTAACACAAAAAACTAATTGTCTAATTAGAAAATGTATTTGCAATAAGAAAGCTATATAAATCGTAAGCTGGTTCTCCTGCCGACCCCGTTAGCCGTTGACGTGAGGATACAAATTAATAACGGAACACATCCAATCAATTTACGACACACCTGACGTTTATTAGTGTAGTTTATGTTGTTCCCTGAACATTATTCATTGACTGCGATGACAAAATCCTTCTATGATCGAATACGAATTTTAAGACGCATTTCACAATAATGTCTATATTTATTAGATTTTAATTAATGATCCTGCCAAAATTAGTGTGTTTTAATTACAGAATTAAGGCGAATAGTAATTATTTGCTGCAATGTCTTCATCATTAATGGTGTAACACGTTGATAAGATCAATTTGTTGTTAGGTATGCCTCAAGGATGTCACTTAGCGCCACATTGTTTTATAATTATCTTAATTATTATATGTCAAATTATATTCTTAAAAAGAATACTTAAATCAAGTTAAAACTATTAAGTGTTAAAAGTAAATTCAGTTAAAAGACTTACGCATACGTATCTCCGGCAAGTGATATGCACTTTGATCCATAACCGGCGACGGTTTAGGCTATAACTCTAACAAAGTGTTGTTATACTTGCGCTACGGTTTCTAGAATAAGCCGATCGCATCTCTCCCGGTGCAAGTTGCAACTTGTGAAAATCCCCCACATGCGCATTCGATTTAATGCTTACACACACATACCCGCGTTGTCGCATACACTCATCATTCAGCATCCCGTAAGGATATCTAAAGCTGTTTTGTTATTCACAAATGTAGATTTTATTATAGACGAAGGTTAAAAGAGAGTATATTAATTTGTATAATAAAAACATATTCATGCTTTAATTGCTAATAATTTTCTATGGTATTTTTATATGACTTTTGGTCATTATTATCATTAAATTAATATAAATTGCCAATTTGCAATAAAATTACAATTTGTATATTTAAAACTACGGCAAAAGCACCAATCATGACAATTAATTCAGCTTAAATATTTATATTTTTATAGTATTGAAACCTGAATTTCATTGTTGCAACTTGATAGGTACCTGCATTCTTTTTATCGCTTCAAGAACACAATATATAACTTAACATAAATAAATCATTTAATCATCATGATATAAAAAGGCTTGAAGCATAAACGAAATTGACACCAACACAAGTTCTTATAGACACATCATATGATATTTAGAATGAACTGAAAGCTGATGATACCACGAATACCGTAGATACATAGCGAAAGATTTCTAAACCAACATGACAAAGAATTAACAGATATTATGTAATGTGCTAATTATTTCGAAACGACGAATTATAAATTCATGAACAAGCAATTAAAACTAATATGTGACATAAAGATTCGTCAGCCATCAGCGCCGGCTGCGATAAACGCTCGTGAAATCGCGACTTGGAGATATCTCAATTTACGACACGCGATGTGGGCCGATTGGAAAGCCGCAGGTTATATTAATAACTGAACGTACCTTACGTACACCAGGCTCTGCAAGCGAGCCTCCGACTCGCGGCGAGTATGGAAACTTTATAGACGATCATAAACAAGATTCCTACTATAAAATCACAATTTGAATTTCCTTAAGACAGTTCAATTTTCAAGGTTTAATTGAGCTTTAAAGCACCGACATGAGCTGTAGGTCCCAATTAGCAATAAAACCACCGTTTAAGACGGCTCTACAACAACGTTACAACATTATGAAGTAAATATTACTTCTATTCTAATTCTACAAGTTATAATTGTACAAGAATTGCCAGTAATATCATTATAAAACTTTTACACCAAACGCTGTTTTGTGGCAATAAGACCATTTTATCCAATTCAAACCCTGATTGCAACACAATAAGGTTCTATTCGCTAATAATAATTATATTAACTGTTCTAGACACTGCTAAATTAGCGGCAACGATAGTTCGATTTCTCACCGTATTATGTTTACTGTTAGTCCAAAATATTAAGTTCAGTACACGAGATAAGAGTAGATCAGCATGATAAAGATAACAAAGTTTGAACAAAGGTAGACATCAAAACCAACCTTGTTAAAAACACACGAATAAAAATATAATAGCACTCGTATATCTGCAAATAAAAGAAATACGGCCACGATAAGTAAGTTCATAAAACTTGGAATTTAATCATTTAATTGTACGATGCGCAGGAATATCGTAAGAACCTTTCGGCATTACGTTTACATTTCTGTATCATTTAATAGGCAAATAAATATATGTTATTATTTCGTATACAAGGCTTACTGGGACTGGAACGTAACACACCCTTCACTATCAATGTTCACACCGTGGCAAATATGTAATAACTCGAGCTGCCTTTTGAAATGTAAATATTAATGGCTAAGTAGCAACAAACGACGGCTGTCTGAGTCATCAACGACCAGTCTTGCAACTTACAATCTGTGATGTTTTATAATGAGTTTCTTTCATTAAACAAACTGAAAGAAAATATTACATTTAAGTTTAAGGCATCGACGTGCTAAAATGGCATGTTATTTATCGTGGAAACATACAAATTTAGAACAACAAAGGATTCCTTTGAAAACTTTAAGGTCCGGGTTTAAATTTATAAAACGCAAGTCCGTACATTACATTAACGCGAAAGGGTCGTAAAATAGGTTCGTACGGAGTCGTTCGGGAACGACAGGTTCGCTAACACAGAAACAAATCCGGAGAATGGCAAACGAGAAACAGAAACAAAGAGGTTTCGATATCGTATAGCGGAGGTTGCAAGTATCAGCTGACCTCTGTAGACGTCATCGTAGAGGGGCGCGAGCGCGGCGTCGGGCGCGCCCCAGCGGGACGCCTCGGGGTACACCATGGGGGCGCGCCGCTAGCGCGACATGGCTCCACCAGCGCGTGCGTCTGCGCCGGCCTTCGCGCGCGGACTGAGTGCCGCGCCGACCCACCCGCGCCGCCTGCGCCCGCGCACCACGCAGCACATACGCCACGCGAAAACAGTGCGCGAATCACTACCTACATCATGAAGTATTGTAATTAAATGTCTTCCAGACTAGAAATCTGTCCAACAGTAATAAAGGCTAAGGTTAAATTTTTATGTAATCACTAGCTGTTGACCACAGATCATCGCATTTTTCATACAATCTTTCAGCTCTTATTTCAACCCATTTAGGCCATTTTTTCGCGGTAAAAGATAGCTTAAGTTGTTTCCCAAGATCTACTCTATCTTTATACCAAATTTCATCAAAATCGGTTTTGTGGTTCAGACGTGAAAGCGTTATAGACAGACAAATAGACAGAGTAACTTTCACATTTCTAATATTTATGGAAGTATGGATGTGATATCAAACTATACATTTTAAAATATTAAAATTTCACTTTGAGGTGGTATAGATAAAGTTTATCTACTACCATATGTATATTGAAAATAGCCAATACTATAAATACATGTATAATTGTTTTAACCCACTGTATTGGTTACACTGTACAGTTGTGCAGACGTCCTCCCCCCTCCCCCTGCCCCCACGTGCTTCACTTTCGCACGGTCCGCGAACCCCGTCGCGACACTAGTTTAATTGCAACCCGCCCGCTGCAGCCAGAACCGGATTTATTGTCTCTTTGGTCGATATCACCTCGACGTTGATGGGAAAACTGAGAGAAATCGACCAGGGTTCCGTAAAGCCTACAACTTCAATAACCGGTTAGACCTAGGCGTTATTCCGTGATAAGCTAACGACAGGCTTTGCAACTGTTATTGACTGCCTTAAGTATGCTCTAAGTCTCGGTAATGTTACTGGCGGCGGTCGGTATGGCGAGTATTGCAAGCTGCGCATGAGTGACATTCGTAGGCGTCATTGGACTTGTAAAAGACATCAACGCGCGCAATTGCAATAGGACACCTTTTATATAGACATAAAATGCGTATAAGAAGTGAAGTTCTTTAGCCGTATATGAAAGGAGACAATTGTGTGTAAATTGTCTTTATAATTCAATTGATAGCTTTTATAGAAATTGTGTTTTATCGACAAATAACTATGCAATCATGACATTTATTGATTATAGTTTAATTAAATATTTTGCTAACAACTTTATAGAGCCTCCCAATGTAAAATAAATAGATACGCCAACTAAATAGTGTAGATAAAATCTAACTTAAGTGGAAGAGTTAGAGGATGTTATCGATCAATCTTCCGGCTTATAAACGGAAACTGTGACGAAGCGATTCATGTTGATTGTGATTAGTGTGTGTGTGTGTGGAGGTGAGAGGCAAGAGGCAGGCAGGACGGTGAACTATGCATGAGGCAGGGGGCTGCAGGGCCTGTGTGAGCAGCGGAGGCGTCGCCGGCGGCGCTAGCGCGCTACTGGCGCAACCAGTTTATGTTTTAAAGTTGCGATAAAAAATATCTGCAGCGGCGCGTGTCATTAGCCGCGATGTGCCTCCCCCTCCCCTTCCCATCCCTCGACCTCAGCTGCCCTCCACGCATTTATTAATCTTATTCGGAGAAATCGACGCATCTCTTGGTCAGCCCTCTCCCCGCACTGTTTGTGCACTGCTTGCTAAGTTTCAGAAGGATTTTGTGCAACAGCAGTTATAGTCCATATGAAATAGAAATATTTGTTGTTTTACAAGTTTGTCTGATCTGTCACTGCTCTAATGGCCTTGGAATCAAACGTAGGATATACATTAGTATATTAGCCATGCAGTAAAATAAAACATCATTACTATTTCCAATAAACCTGTGTGTGCGTTTATTTAGGTACTAGCTTTTGCCCGCGACTTCGTCCGCGTAGAAGTCGAAAATGATTCTAAAAGGTTTTTTAATTGTTTTACTACGATATTATTTTTTGTTAAAAACATATAAATTATTATGTTTGAACGTTTGAATACGTATTACATAACAATCTTTACTATAGTGTTGAGATTTAAAGGTTAAATATCGCTATATTAAGACGCCCTTAGCACAGTAGGACCAGGGGTACATAGTGGTATACCCTAGTGCCACTAAACAAAACAGGTAATTACCTGTAGAATAAATTGGTAGAACCACAGGCCCTTACCCAATTTGGGTATTTTGTTTTTCCGTCGAGCTTTACCAGACTTCTCTGTGCGCTTACTCTGAGCATGCCACATTAAACAGGCCGTGGGAGAAGCAGCTTTCTCTCAAGTCTTCGCCCGCTACCTTATGAGTTTGACCTTGAGCTTTGTTTATGGTCATTGCGAAGCAGAGTTTGATAAGAAACTGCACTCTCTTGAATTCGAAGGGGTCTTTGATGGTGTTAGGGAAATCCTATATATATCCACAGATTCTCCTGGAGAACAACCGGTCAGTATAGTTGCCTCGATTATCTACATTTGTTTTCACTTGCAATCTGGTTCCATTGCATAATTTTGGTGGATTTACTTATATTGCGTAGCAACATACCTAATAAGTGCGCCGTAGGCATCTATCTAACAAACACTGTAAATAAGTATTTAAGTATGTATATCCGCATTTAATTTTCTAGAACCCATAACACAAACTATATTATATGGTTACTTTGGGTCTAGATGGCGTTGTGTGTAGTTGGTTGATATACATCATATTATATTACTGTTACTTATCATATAGCGTTACCCCGCCCTCCCCTCCCATAGGCAGCACCACCTAAAATAGGCAGGTAAAGAAATTGGCAGCACCACCTTTTGACATAGCTGATCAGCATCAACGTCCTGTGTCCCTATCGCACCTTGCAAGTCTATTAAAACTGTTCGCTCTAAGCTGCGCCTGATTGTTCCTAATATAACAAAATCGATCCTAATCCGTCTCAATTTCTTTTCGCAAACACGTCGACTAAAAACTGGCTTAACATCAAATGAAAATATAGCAGATTATATTATAGGTAACGGTAAGAATAAAACTTGCGACAGATACATTTTCCAAGCGGTTGTTTGGTCTTATGATCGCAATGAGGTGTAGAAATGAAGTATCCATCCTCGTCGTGGCAACACAAAAGTGGGTACTGTAATGCATCATATGAGTGATGCATTTCACTTATTCGATGCAATGATTGTGCTAACATAACTCTCAATTTACAATATCCCGCTTTAAAAATTGCTGTCCAACAATTCAAATTCATTTATTCAAATTCAAATTCATTTATTCAAAAAGTAATTTTACATAGTTTTACAATATAAGCTTAATCTAACATGTAAGGACAATATATTATGGGTATTACCTGAACTAGGATAAACCTGTATTTCAGGTGTGAACAATGCATATTTTTAAACAATATTTTCAAATGCTTATTACTCAAAAACAATATTCTAAAGTGAAAAACTAAATAATATAATATTAATTATATGCTAGCTTATAACTAATAATACATGCAATACCTACATAAACATTAGTCAGCGTAAGACAATTAATAATGCTTCCGTTTCTTCATAGTCCAATTTTTGCAAATAAGGCTTTATAACATTTTTGCACTCAGCAGTTCTTAAAGTGGATATTGACAAAATTTTGTTTATTTTGTTATACAAGTATGGGCCTAAGAAAGTAAAAAATCTATACATAAAAGAGTGTCTTATTTTATTTTTATAATTACATACTTTATATTTGCGTCTATTTTCAGTGGCAATATTTATATGGGATAAGCATCCGTGTTGTTTTAATAAAGTATGGAAAATGAATAGTTGACGTACTGTTAGCACGTTAAAGGATTTGTATAAGAGTTTAGTAGGGAATAGGATAGGACGGGAAGTCGCAACTTTAATAACAGCTCTTTGCGCTCGTTCAAGCGGTAGCAGTATGGTTTTACCAGCACCACCCCACGAGCCAATACAGTAAGCAACTATTGATTGACACAATGAAAAATACACCTGTTTTATTATATTAATGTCAGTAAGATTACGAATTTTTTTAAACACAAACATCAGTTTTCGGACTCTACTACATAACAGGTCAATGTGGTTTTTAAACGTAAGCGTGGCATCTATAGTGATTCCAAGATATTTTATAGACCTTGTATTTGATATAGCGTGGCAATTGCAAACAAAACTTGGAAATAGGCTACAACGGTGTACACGAATATCTGGAATTCCTATAGGTGTAGTTAGGTTGCGCATAGAAAAGTGTATATATTTGGTTTTGTTAGTGTTCAACGTCAGCAAATTATGATGAAGCCATCTATTGACATTATTAAATCCTTCCTGAGCATACGAGTATACCTCTCCAACCGAGTTTGCAGAGAACAAAAGCACGGTGTCATCAGCATAAGATATTATTTTGCCTGAATTAAGGTTGAGGTTGCATAGATCATTAATGTAGATCAGAAAAAGGGTAGGCCCTAACAAACTTCCCTGAGGAACGCCATAATCAGTACTTTGTGCCTCTGAGCTGACAAATTTTCCTATTTTTAAGCATTGGGTTCGGTTTCCTAAATAGCTCTGAAAAAGATCTAGCTGCTTACCCCGTATGCCTATGTTCTCCAGCTTCTTTTTCAATATTGGAATATACACAGTATCAAAAGCTTTTGCTATATCAAGGAAAATACCTATTGTTTGTTTGCCATTATCTAGTTCCTGGGTGACGTAATCCGTCATTTCTTGTACAGCATCGGCAGTAGATAATTTTGGTCTGAAACCGTATTGCATGTTCGAAAGAATGGAATTGTCCTGTAGGTATTTTACTAGTCTAGTGTGTATTATCTTTTCTAATATTTTAGATGTAGATGGTAGTATCGAAATAGGCCTATAATTTGAAACTTCTTTTTTATTTCCTGATTTGTAAACTGGTATTATTAAGGCCTTTTTTAGGTAATCTGGGAAAATTCCTTGAGATAGACACATTTGAAATATGTGGGTAAGCGGTGGGACAAATATTTGTTTAAATTTCTTTAGTATATTATTAGATATGCCATCCCATCCAACAGCGCAGTTTTCTTTTAATCCCATTATAATTCTTTCAACCTCAGATTGATCCGTATCTAAAAGAACAAAAGATTTTAATCGAGTGATATTATGTGTTGAGCCAGTGTCACAGTTCTCATTTGTTCTAGACAAGTCGGTTTTCGAATGTTCAGCAAGATTTTTACCTGCATGTACGAAAAAGTTATTCATATAATTTACTGACGAAAGCGGCGAAGAGTGCAGTTGCAATAAATCTGATGGTGACTCATGATATCTATTTATAAATGATAAGTTTTTAACATGTTGCCAGATTCTTTTACTGTTGGTGCCCGATTCTTCAAACAATTTCCTATTATAATTATATTTTAACTTTTTTACTAAATTATTACAAAAATTTCTATATCTTTTGTAAGAAGTTTGCAAAATTTCATTATCAGGAAAAGATTTCGCATTCATGTGTAGTTTATCTCTATGCCGCATGCACTTAATTAGTCCCGGTGTAATCCACGGTTTTAAGTTATAGTATTTCTTTGGTGATGTAATAATCGTGGTATTGTTTATAATAGCCTCTTGCACTTGATTTATAAAGTAGGACAAAGAAACGTTAACGTCGTTAGTTTTGTATACGGTGCTAAAATCGATATGACGTATTGTCTCTTCTAATTTATGATTATTTATTTTATATATAGTGTTTGGGCGTTTATTTCTTTTAATTTTGTGACTTAGGTCGAGCAAAACTGCGCCATGATCTGTGACAATCGGGTTAGTAACAAAGGTTGTTGATGGCAAGTTAGTTTTAAGAAAGACATGGTCTAGACAGGAACCGCTGAGATGTGTGGTAAGCAGATGTGCCGGAAGCAGCCCATTACATGCGCATATGTTTAAGTAGTCTTTGGCTCTACTATCACTGCTTTCTGAACTTATATCTATATTAATATCACCCGCAAGCACTATGTTTTTGTAAGTCGACAACTGCTGAAGCGTACTATTCAGAGACGTGAGGAAATTGTCAATTTGTTTAAAACCACACGGTCTATAAATTGCTAATACAGCAATATCTTGGCCCACTTTTAGCAATAACCTACTGCACTCTTGCATATTTAGTTCCTCAACGGATACGTCAAGGCCTTGCTTCGCGAAAACTATGACTCCATCGTTCTGGTTATGAACTATTTTACTGCTAAAAGTACGGTAGCCTGGCAATGAGGGTAGGTTCTGTTGGTTTTTATACAGCCAACATTCAGTAAGTATTATTATGTCGCAGTTGTAGTCTAGCCTATGCAGCAGTATAGAAAAGTTGTCAAAATTTTTATTTACACTTCTAATATTTTGTGTTAGAATGGTTAGAGAATTTGTAGGTTCGGAAAAATGTTGCTTACATTTCTCAATTTCGCATGATATTGCCACCGATAATGCGACGTCATCTATTTCATTAATTACCTTATCCATACTATAATAAATAAAAACTTAGAGCGAATGTAAATACAAATAACGGCGCTCTTAGGCGCCTTCACTATAATCTATTGAATTAATGTACCTGGTTTCTGCCGTCTTTTTCGCAGGACAGTCTAGGTCACCCGTCTTGTGGTCGCATGGTTTTTTAAATCGCATGCATGTTGCGCATTTTGCTGAAACTTCTTTCTTTGTGCATTCGTTTAGCTGGTGTCCTAATTCTCCACAGTGTCCACACGTGTAGGTAGCCTCCCGACAAGTCTTAGCAGCATGTCCATATTGCTGACATTTGTAGCATCTGGTCACCAGAGTGAAATCCCGGACAGGGCAGGAAGTCCAATTTATGAAAAGTCTGTTTTGGTTTATCAGCATCTTTCTAATTGAGGGAGTGACTTCTATAATAAAATTGCAATTAGTAGATTCTTTTCTACCAGATTTGTGACTGAGCTTGATAGAGGTCAAGAACGAGTCTTGAGATAAATCAGGAATCTTGTCCGCTAAATTCTGTTCATACATGGCCTGAAATACTTCCTGGTCACTCAGTGCAGATGGTACTCCTATGACGATGATTTTAGGCCTTCTCTTAAGGGGCTCCTCAACCTTGAGTCCAGAACTGCAAAGCGTGGTCGATTTCCTAAGCTTTTCTATATCGTCCTTGCTCTCCGTGCTAATAATTACGCCTCCATTCCTGGTTTTCCGCATTCCTCTTACATGCAACTTCATCTGCTCTGGGCATATAATTTTTTGGACGAGAGATTTAGTGTCGTCACTTGTTTTCATCGTATCTGTAGGATAGATTGCAATAGAGCTAAGGTTGTTAGGTCGAATATAACTATTTTTATTCATCTTAACCTTATCGGCAAACGACACTTTTTCTTCCGCCGGTTTGGTACAGGTCTCTTGTATGGTTGCGGTGATAGATTTACGAAACTCGTTAAGGCAAACTGTAAGATCTTGTTTCTCTCTCATAGCTTCAAGCGAAGTATGTAACATAATCGCCTTTTGCTTCAAGGACTGATAAAAGACTGCCATTTGGGAAACGCCTTTTGCTACGTTTCTTGATAAAGAGTTGATTTTCGACTTTTGATCAGAGTTTAGTTTCCCATCCTGAGCAATTTGGCATGTTTCGTTAAGGCAATCTTCGATTTTGGTCATCCAGTGTTTGATGTCACTAGTAGACAGAGCTTCAAACCTGGGTTCTGTAACATGTTGCGGTGGTTGCGGCGTGCTGGGCGGGCTGCGGAGCGTTTTTCCACTCTTACTGAAAGGGCTACTTTCAAATTGAGACATAGTTATTTTTAAATGTTTAACATTATTTGTTATTCACTTGTAAAAATCACAAACTAAGCAAAAATTCCACGATCGCGAAAACTAGGGCACGGACCGATTGAAAATATTTAAAACATAAGTAATAATTTAAATTTGCTAGTTAGCACGTCTGTTCACTTCGAGAGTCTAGATGAATCCCAATAACTACAGCAACATAATTTGATTTATGTTCTTCTCTCCTCTTCTCCTTTTTTTTTTGGCAACAGAGCCGACGATTGTGTCAGCTATTTCTGCCAGCGTAAAGTTTAGAATAATATTCTTGTTGATGATATTAATGGTATATTACAATGATAAAAAATAGAAAAAATGTGGATGAAATTAAATGACAACCATCTTCCGTGAAAACAAAAGATGGACCATCTTCTTCTTCTTCTCCTTTTTTTTTGGCAACAGAGCCGACGATTGTGTCAGCTATTTCTGCCAGCGTCAAGTTTAGAATAATATTCTTGTTGATGATATTAATGGTATAATACAATGATAAAAATAGAAAAAATGTGGATGAAATTAAATGACAACCATCTACCGTGAAAACAAAAGATGGACCCATGGACCATCTTGATTTATGTTGATTGAGTTTTCAAATATGACGTGTATCAGTTGTCAAAATATTTTTTTTAATCAAAAGCACTAAGGAGTCAACTTCAAAGTAAGTCATCCCCAAAATAACTTTGCACCCCTTTTTAACCTTTGGGAGATGAATTTCAATAAAATACGAAACACATATATTAATTCTATTAAAGAATGTATATGCATAATTTGAAATAGATTGCACCAAAGAATCACATTGTCCCATACAAACTTTGCCCCCCCTTTTTTAACCTCTTAGAGGTCGAATTTCTGAAAATCCTTTCTTATCGGATGCCTACGTCGTACATTGAACACACCCTCCAAGTTTAAGTTCTCTACGATCAGCGGTTTAGGCTGTGCGTTAATCCGTCAGTCAGTTATTCAGGACAAAGCATTTTTTAAATGTAGATGAATGGTCTCGAGACACCACTAAGTAAAATTTCGACCAATTATACTGAATCATAATTTATTTCCATCGTCTAATCTCGGTTTATCTGCATAGCATATTACTTGAATAAATTGTTCTGTATATTGTATGGCAAACATTTCACGGTAGTAGTTCTTTTAGCATATACGGGACGGATTGACTGGAGATGTACATTATATCGACGTAAAGTGTTAATTTTGTCCGAAAATCAGTGCTTCGAAGGCATAATTACCTCCTCGGTCCTCTTTATTTTCTTTTTCTCCCACAGTATCTTTACTCGTAGCAACATACCTAATAAGTGCGCCGTAGGCATCTATCTAACAAACACTGTAAATAAGTATTTAAGTATGTATATCCGCATTTAATTTTCTAGAACCCATAACACAAACTATATTATATGGTTACTTTGGGTCTAGATGGCGTTGTGTGTAGTTGGTTGATATACATCATATTATATTACTGTTACTTATCATATAGCGTTACCCCGCCCTCCCCTCCCATAGGCAGCACCACCTAAAATAGGCAGGTAAAGAAATTGGCAGCACCACCTTTTGACATAGCTGATCAGCATCAACGTCCTGTGTCCCTATCGCACCTTGCAAGTCTATTAAAACTGTTCGCTCTAAGCTGCGCCTGATTGTTCCTAATATAACAAAATCGATCCTAATCCGTCTCAATTTCTTTTCGCAAACACGTCGACTAAAAACTGGCTTAACATCAAATGAAAATATAGCAGATTATATTATAGGTAACGGTAAGAATAAAACTTGCGACAGATACATTTTCCAAGCGGTTGTTTGGTCTTATGATCGCAATGAGGTGTAGAAATGAAGTATCCATCCTCGTCGTGGCAACACAAAAGTGGGTACTGTAATGCATCATATGAGTGATGCATTTCACTTATTCGATGCAATGATTGTGCTAACATAACTCTCAATTTACAATATCCCGCTTTAAAAATTGCTGTCCAACAATAACTACAGCAACATAATTTGATTTATGTTCTTCTCTCCTCTTCTCCTTTTTTTTTTTGGCAACAGAGCCGACGATTGTGTCAGCTATTTCTGCCAGCGTAAAGTTTAGAATAATATTCTTGTTGATGATATTAATGGTATATTACAATGATAAAAAATAGAAAAAATGTGGATGAAATTAAATGACAACCATCTTTCGTGAAAACAAAAGATGGACCATCTTCTTCTTCTTCTCCTTTTTTTTTGGCAACAGAGCCGACGATTGTGTCAGCTATTTCTGCCAGCGTCAAGTTTAGAATAATATTCTTGTTGATGATATTAATGGTATAATACAATGATAAAAATAGAAAAAATGTGGATGAAATTAAATGACAACCATCTACCGTGAAAACAAAAGATGGACCCATGGACCATCTTGATTTATGTTGATTGAGTTTTCAAATATGACGTGTATCAGTTGTCAAAATATTTTTTTTAATCAAAAGCACTAAGGAGTCAACTTCAAAGTAAGTCATCCCCAAAATAACTTTGCACCCCTTTTTAACCTTTGGGAGATGAATTTCAATAAAATACGAAACACATATATTAATTCTATTAAAGAATGTATATGCATAATTTGAAATAGATTGCACCAAAGAATCACATTGTCCCATACAAACTTTGCCCCCCCTTTTTTAACCTCTTAGAGGTCGAATTTCTGAAAATCCTTTCTTATCGGATGCCTACGTCGTACATTGAACACACCCTCCAAGTTTAAGTTCTCTACGATCAGCGGTTTAGGCTGTGCGTTAATCCGTCAGTCAGTTATTCAGGACAAAGCATTTTTTAAATGTAGATGAATGGTCTCGAGACACCACTAAGTAAAATTTCGACCAATTATACTGAATCATAATTTATTTCCATCGTCTAATCTCGGTTTATCTGCATAGCATATTACTTGAATAAATTGTTCTGTATATTGTATGGCAAACATTTCACGGTAGTAGTTCTTTTAGCATATACGGGACGGATTGACTGGAGATGTACATTATATCGACGTAAAGTGTTAATTTTGTCCGAAAATCAGTGCTTCGAAGGCATAATTACCTCCTCGGTCCTCTTTATTTTCTTTTTCTCCCACAGTATCTTTACTCAATAAGGTCAGTATAATAATTTATGCCACCACTGAACTGAATTTCAAATAGCACAATACACCAGCAAAACTGATTTCAAATGACTAAGTCGATATGGATTTTCAGTTATACATGTTTCAAACAAAGCGTCATCATTCCTATGTTGATAATCTTCTAATTAATGCCCGTATATAAGGTAGATATCATCTATTCTTAAGAAAGTAAGTAACATGAGCAGTTTACAAAAGTAGGCGCATTGTACCAACATTTTCAGTGATTTAGATGAAACGTGAAAATTATTTCATTAAGTTGTTTAAAAACATCTAACTGGTTACCATTCACAGCTGATCCAAGTGTTTTACGATTATAACTACCCTATTGTTTAATAATGAGATAATTAAAAGTATTTTACAAATGCATCTGTTTCACAAAGTTGAAAGAATACAGAGTAAGTAGTTTGTTTTAGATTTTCTGAACGACGGAATGTTCAGAAAATCTACATCCTTTGTTCACCTTCAATATGTACGTACATCCAGATGTACTTATTATCAGTAATATGGTCCCTAATTAATATGGTCTACCATATTGATGAGTGTTCAACCTAAATTGGACATATTTATGTCCCGAAAACTATACATGATCTATTTTAGAATGTTTTTTTTTTTTTTTTTTATATTAGCCTACCAAAGTGACTCCACTTTGCCTGATGGTAAGCAGTAAGTGGAATCCAGAAGTGGCGGACACCATTCCAAAAGCCAAACTACTGGTATGGTGGCCTCCACTATGGCGGCTTAGTGAGATGCTTTTTCACGCCCCGCTTAAAAGACCCAGGATCAAAATTAGATGGGAACACATGCGCTGGCAAAGAGTTCCAGGCTTTAATTGAGCGACAAAAGTATGAAGTGCTGAACCGTTTGGTTCGAGACCCTTTAGATTCCACTGTGAAAGGGTGGCACTTTAGTCCCGCACGTGTCGTTCTGGATAAAAAGGGAGAGGGTGGGATTAATTCAAAGAGCTCTTCAGAACACTCTCCATGGTAAAGGCGATAGAAGACGGCCATTGAGGCGATGTCTCTTCGCAGCTGTAAAGGCTCAAGGGTCTTAGTAGCCTCCGGGCTTCCGATGATACGGACTGCTCGCCGCTGCAACCTATCGAGTGCATCCAGTAAGTACTGTGCGGAGCCATCCCAAAGATGAGAGCAGTACTCCACGCAGGAACGAACCTGTGTCTTATAAAGAAGACAGAGCTGCTCGGGCGTGAAGTACCGCCTCACCCTGTTCAGGACACCGAGTTTACAGGAGGCGGTTTTAATGACGCACTCGATGTAGTTCTTGGGGTTGAGATCTCGGCTGATGTCCATACCCAGGATACTTAGGCTATCCTGTAGTGGTAACACTGTGTTCTGAAGAGAGGGAAGGGGAAGGAACGGAGATTTTTTTGCAGAGAACGCGCACACCTGTGTTTTCTTGGCATTGAACTCGACCAAATTCTCACAACCCCATTTAGAAATGCGGTATAATACTTGGTCGACAAGTTCTAGGCGTTTTGCCTCGATGTCAGTCTGTTTAGCCGCAGGATGTCCGAGATATCGCCCATGCACTGTACTATCATCTGCATAGCAATGAATGTTGCCAAGGGACAACATGTCATTGACATGCAGAAGATACAGGGTGGGCGACAGGACGGACCCCTGAGGCACCCCAGCGTTGACCTGCAAATAATCGGAGGCCGATCCGTCACAAAGGACTCTAATGCGGCGCTCACGCAGGAATGCGGCAATCCAGTTGCACAGCTGGGGTGGCAGACCATATGCTGGAAGCTTGGACAGAAGCGAACGGTGCCAGACTCTATCGAAGGCTTTGGTTATGTCAAGGCTGATGGCCAAGGACTCTCCATGCCTGTCCATAGCTTCACCCCATTGGTGCGTGATATATGCTAGAAGGTTACCCGTAGACCGTTTTGACCTGAAGCCATATTGTCGGTCACTAATTAACGAGTGACCCTCTAGGTAGCGGACTAGTTGGGCGTTTATTATCCGCTCAAGCACCTTGCAGAGAACTGAGGTGACAGCTATGGGTCGATAGTTGCCTGGCTCGGACCTATCCCCTTTTTTGGGAATAGGTTGAACATTCGCCTCTCTCCAAGCCTCCGGCACAATTCCCGAGGAATAAGATAGGCGGTATAGGCGCGTCAATGCAGGAGACAACTCCGCTGCGCATTTCTTGAGAACCACCGCTGGAATACCATCCGGTCCGCTGGCTTTCCGAACATCGAGCGACCTTAGTTCCGCACGGACATCACGATGCCTAATACGGATATTAGGCATAACGGAGTCGCAGCCAGATATAGTCGGCGGGTGCAAGTCACGGTCGTCGATTCGGGAGTTAGCCGCAAAGAGTTCTACAAGCAAGTTTGCTTTCTCTTGCGGCTCGTGGGCCAGCGATCCATCAGGACATTTCAAGGGGGGCAGCGAAGGCTTGCAGAAGTTGGATTGCACGGCCTTGGCTAGTCGCCAGTAGCTACGGCTACCCGTAGGATGCGAAATCAGTTCTTGCCCAATCCGTGCAATGCGCTGGGCATCCGCTCTGATGTAAGCCCTCTTGCATTCCCTAGTGGCTTTATTGTACGCTGCTTTTAGGCGATCCAAGCTAGGGTCGCGCCGTGCTCGGGCCCTGATCCAAGCGCGGTACGCCGATTCCTTTTGTTTAACAGTATCGGCGCACTCACGGTTGAACCAGGGACGCGTTTTGCCGGCACTGGTGACATCTGAGGATGGAATGTAATATTCCATACCTAACAAGATTTCACCAGCGACAGCAGTAGCACTTTGCGACGGATCCCTGTTTTTAAAGCAGCGTAATGCCCAAAGCAGCAAAGTACTCCCGCATACCATCCCAGTCTGCTGACGAGTAGTGCCATAGTCGTCGCTTTACCTCCGCACGTCGTGGGGGAGCAACAAGAGGCACTGAGGCGCAGACCAAACAGTGGTCGGAATTACCCAGTGGGGCGTGGACCGAAACACTGTATTGGTCTGGGTGACTCGTCAGCAATAGGTCTAGCAAAGAGGGCGCTTGACCTGGAATATCTGGTATCCTGGTGGGATGGATTACCAGTTGCGTCAGGTCATGCGTGAGAGCGAATGCATGGGCGGCTCGTCCCGCATGGTCTGTTCTGAGAGAACCCAACCAGGTCTCGTGGTGGGCGTTAAAGTCTCCCAGAAACACCAGTTCCGCGTTCGGAAACCGCTCCTGCGCTAAGTCTGCCGCCTGACTCAGATGGTCAAAGAGTCGAGTTGTCTCCAAATCTCCGGAGTGGGAACGGTAAAGGCACGCGTAGACCCGGCTCAGAGAACCAAGATCAACGTGAAGCCAAAGGATGGGGTAGGATGGGTCCTCTAGGCAGCGCAGACGGCGAACGCAAACATCCGCCCTGACGAATGCGCATACTCCGGCCTTAGCGCGAAAGCGCTCCTCGAGCACATAGCCGGGGTAGTGCAGGTATGCCGTGTCGTCAGGGCGGCGTATTTGTGTCTCCGTTAGGAAAAGCAAAGCCGGCCGTGCCGTCTCGAGGTGTTGGTGGACGGCGTTGAGGTTTGAATGGAGTCCACGGATGTTAGTGAACTCCACCTCAAATAGCGGGTTGGTGGGGGAGGAAGATGCCGCTGTTTGACCTGCTGCTTTTTTGCGTGCTGCCATGTTGGAGGGTGAAGGAAGGGGCGTGGAAAAGATGACTGCCCTCGCAGCAGGGCTAGACAAGGTGCCGAGTATTGCTTCGTCATTTAACTGTGTGGCATGGTGGTAGCCGATCCGCCGGACGGAAGGGCCCCCGTACCCTCTCGGAAATGGTTGCCGGGTCCCACCATCCGGTCACCAACCGGCACGACGAACCACTCCGGGATTATGCGCGACCTGGTGGGGCAGCCTCCTAGGGTGGTTAGGCCTAGTTGGGCCCCTGTACTATGCCGCGGGCGGCCAGCGGCACCACCGTTTCTACAGGTCTCCCTGGCCGGCGGGTCGACCCACACCACCCACACAATGACTCCGCGGATACTCAGCTGGTCCCACACATGCTGCGAGGATTGCCATCTTTGCATCAGTTGGGCCTCCGGCACTCTCACTCACCGAGCGGAACGCAATAGTACGAATACCATTACTCTTACGTCGATCTTCTATGAGAGGGTAGTACTTCCCCGGTCGATCCGACCCATTCATGCTGAAACCAGCGTGGATCTAATACTACAAAAATGTTGTGCTTAAATTCATATAAACGCATCATTATAAAAATCTAATAGTAGTTTTACAAACTAAATTTAATAAAAATTTCACGTCATTCACTAAATTGCATTTATCACTTTCTGAATATAGATTAAATTGACCTAACTTTTTTTTATGAACCAATTTTAATTAAACAAACATTAAATGCTACACGAAGGTAGCTTAGATACATATGTGCAAACTGCCATCGAACTGCACCGCGGCGCGTTTGCTACGCGCCTCGTATACATAACACTTTTATTTTCAAAAATTTCTAGTATTTATGGATGGATTTTAAAAATTCTTTTTTTATTCTATAGGTGTTTCTATCCGCTATGTATAGTGTATAGTCACTTGCAGATATTCGCCGTGTAGCACATATTAATAAATAATTTTGTGACATTTTTAAGGATATCCGGGATACCCGGTTTTTTTTCGGGACAAAAGGTAGCCTATAACCTGGCCAGGAGTATGACCTATAAATGTAGTGAGTTTGATTAAAATCGGTTCAGTGGTTTTTGATTCATGCCTGCACATACAGACAGACAGACAGACAGACAGACAAAAATTTTCTAAATTACATTTTTGGCATCAGTATCGAATAAATATTATCCCCCAATAGTATTTTTTTAAATATATTCAATGTACAGATTTTATCTCGCTAGAGATTTATTATAAGTATAGATTAGAGCCTGTGGACAGAGCTTTGTCATAGGACAAATGGGCAGTTCCTGTGCTTTTTAAAATAAACTTCTACCCCCTGAACCCGCGAACCATCCGTGGCAGTCCCTACGCAGTACCACTGAACCACAGAGGCAGTCAAAGACTCAGTGGCATCTAAAGAGTCTCGACCCAAACATTAGGTAGGTACTGTACTTAATATCAACCCAATAAAACCTCTCAGCAAAACCTTAGAACCCTAGATCGATACATTTCTGTCCTTGTAATTTTGATCCGGGTTTAAATTCAAAACGTCATGCAACGACGGTTTACGGTTCAACGAACTGTCTCAAAGTATGCGACGAACTAAAAGGTTATACTAATATGTTAATCTTGACTCTTGACATATATGTATACTGAATAAATAAAAATTAATCAGACTATCGACAGAAATACGTAGTAATAACAATAAGGAACAAGTCCTTTGTCGCTGGATCACAAATTTAAATTTTGCATAGGAACCAAAATCGAAGTGCTGACACTATAAATAAAAACTTCAAGGGAGAGAGAGAGAGAGTACTTTGTGTCTAGATATACCTAGGTAGAAATTCTGTATGCAATCCTAAATATTCGTATATTACTCAGCACTGCTGACACTGACATGGATTTTGCTCTAATTTGCTATAGAGGTAAGAATTTTTTTTTTTTAAGTATTTTATCTCTCTTTACTGGCAACGTCTTATAATAGACTAGCTGCGCCCCACGACTTCGCCCGCGCGTGTAATATTATTTGTATCCCTCGGGAACCAGATCTATTTTGGGATACAAAGTGCCCTACGTCCGTCTCCGGCACTGTGTTTATCTACGTACCAATTTTCATCGAAATAGGTTCAGCCGTTTAGTCGCTAAGTGGTAACAAACACACACATACATACATACACACAAAATATTAGTAGTATAACTGTCTGGATAGTGGTACTGAGGACAGACTGTCACGAAAGAGGTCCCGAGTTCGATCCCCCGATCAGGTAAGGTCAGATGCTTCTGAGCAAAAATTCTCAGTGTTAGCACGGCATTACAGGCTCACCGCTTGTTATACGGGATCTAACGTAGCTGACGAACCTTGTACGCCTCTGCCTACCTGTTCGAGAAAATGTCGTGAAGCTAAATATGTATAATTTAAACAGCATTAATAATACAGAATAAATAGATTTATATCTAACCATTAAATCACGGGAACATTTTAAATGTCACAACATAATTTATGTGTGTCACCACAAACAAGAAGCTATAAAATCTCGCGAAATATAGAAGCGGCACGCGTTAGTATAATAATGATGTAGATATTAACTAAGATTACCTTTATTTATCATCTATTTGTTTTTTACGATTGTCTAACTCTAAAACATCTATTTAAAAACAAAGTTCATTTTTTAAAGTCAATGACATTCCTACTTAGATAAAGCAGAATATACAATACGTACTCTCTACAATCAATCTGATAGCGACATCATATCATACCTACACATTCCAGACTTCGAATGTACTTTACTAGTGCAATCGGTTAACTGAAATATGTTCATCATAGAGAGATGGCAAGAAAATCATTAAATATGATAAGTTGCCGCGTTCTGTAGGTACTTACACTGCCAATAGCTACCTACTACGTTTGCAAGTCCGCCTGCCAAACGCGCATTTTGTATTGGATGAGTTTTCCTAGGTAGGTACGTTTCTAAGCACCTGCTGCTTTATATTAGTTACCCAAAATTACTCCACTCTGTCTGTAGGCAAGCAGACAGAGGGATCTAAACGTGGTAGCCACCATTCCAAGAGGAATAGTCTCAAACTGAGAGACTGAGAACTGGCAGATGACAATCGTATTTTCTTTAAGAAAATGTCTCTTGCAGTTTGTTTTAGGCAGACGGGCTTTTTGTTTTTAATAATATATTTTGCTTGTCTACGCAATGTTCTAAATTGCAGGTAATTGTCAGCACGCCGACCGACCGGGATATCGACTTAATAAGGTTTCCTTTTAAATTATACTGCAAGACTACAGCAATATAATGTAAATTCTATCCCAGAATTTAACTCCTATGTCTTAAGCGAGACGTCAAAAAGTATCTTAACCGCCACAGTGGAGGTCACTATGCCAGCAGTTTGAGACAATTGCCGTTAAATTGGTGGTCACCACTTCTGTATCTCACTATCTGCTTACCATCAAGCAGAGTAGGGTCACTTTAGAAGGCTTATATAAAAAGGACAAGCATACGAGACAAAAATAAACACCTCGTCAGTCGTCTAGCACAGTTCGTTTCCAGCGTTCATTTCTCCCACCTACGTGCAGGCTCTGGAACGAACTACAAGCTGCGTTGTTTCCCAAGCGCTATGACATGTCCTTCTTCAAACGAGGTTTATAGTCAGCATTAATATAACGGTAGACAGCGGCTTTGTAGAGCCCCTGGCTTTGCAGATGTCCATAAGCGACAGTTACCACTTACCATTAAGTGGGCTTGACTCGTCTGCCACTGTAGGCAAATAAAAACAATAGCGAAAAGGTGTTATTTACTAACGAGTATTGTTTATTATACTTATATCATCTATAGACCAAGGTTATACACCAAAAAATCGATCTCGTGCCGCTTGTACACACGTTACGTTTATGCCACGAATAGTAAACCGGTGTCTACTCCACGTCACGTTCTTAAAGTCTCTAAATGAAATCCCGAAGGATTTGGAACGCGCCGAATACTAAGTTTTAGACAGATATATCCACGTCGAACTGAGAAGTATAACATTCCCTAAGGTATATACGGTGCGATATAAGTTTTGCATTATCATATATTTTACATAACAATTCTTTTATAAATGCAAATATTATAAACGTATTTTATTTGTCTTCATATACATAACTTCATATCTATCGGTAACGGGTATGCAGAGACTATACCTATACAATTTTAGTTGAAAAGCAAAAGAGCTACTTTTTTTTTGTTTTTTTACTTTTCAACATTCATATAGATAACAGTACATTTGTTTTTTATTTAATACGAAGCTGTGCACTTTATTAATATACATATAATCAAATCGTAAGTTATGTACATTTTCTGAGTAGGTATTGCAAAAATATTGTTAAGAAAATCTATAACCAAGGATCGACCACCGTAAGATTTAAGATCATTTATCATTATAATGAACTGACTGAAACTACCAAATTCGTTGAACCTTTCTCCATTCCTAATTGAGGTAAACGAGGCAACTCGCAGACTTTTAGGAAGCTATGGCGACTAATTTCTTTGTGTACCAAATGCCACAAGTACAGAGAAAAAGAAGATTACATGCACTTATTTCAGTCAATAAAATAGTGACATTGTTTACTAAAAAATCTAATATAATATAATAGGTACCTATTACTTGTGAGATACATTGTGTTTTTATATGATAGCCAAGTCAATATATTAAAAAACATAAAAGATTTTTAATATTGATATGGTCATTAAATGATGTTGAAGCTAGTGTTACGTAATAATATGACTTCCTTTTGAGGTTCCTTAGGTAGGGAGGGACTGAATAAATTAACCGACTTGGTATTACATGAATCTTACAACTTTTTACTGTAGAAGAGCTGACTTGCAAGACTTGGTTTTTTTAGGTTGTTTTTGATAGCATTAATAATTTAGTGAAGTAACTTGGGAATAAATTTATGAGCTTCTTATCGTTTTAGAACAAAATAATGAAGTACTTTCGGAATAACCCCTTTGGATAACACTGCCTTAATAGATATGACTACAGCCTCGCGGTGTTGTCCGCGCGTAAAATGAGTTTCATTTCCCTCGGGAACCAGATCTATGTCCGTCTCCGGTACTGAACCTATCTACATACCAATTTTCATCGAAATCGGTTTACCCGTTTAGGCGCTGAGTGGTAACAAACTCACACACATGCACACAAACTTTTGCACTTATAATATTAATAGGATTGATGTACTTATTAAACATTTAAAATTGATATTGAGGCAAAAACAAAAGAATAAAATAATACAAACTAAATAAATTGGTAGAATTTTGGAAACAAAACAATTAACTATTAGGTAATCTGATACAAAGCAACGATAACATCCAGATTAGGTGGATTGAATTAGTGATCATCAGTTTTTTAATAGAAAAACAGTAATTTACGGTAAACTTATCATAATTAAATACCGAGCGTAATTTCTTCAGATGAGTAGTAACATTACCGCAATATCTACCTAAGCAAGGGCCTAATTGAATCAATGTCACTAGTAAGAAATGGCCACGTTAACCCATGGTTGGGTTATTGATGGTTGCTTATTTATTTATACTACAATGTTGCAGACTATAAAATACATCATGGTTCCGCAAAGAATATAATTAACAATATTGCCTTGTCTAACATAAGTCTATTTTAAAGATAAGTTCCGCAATCCTCAAAGCATCCTAGCATCATAATGGCTCTGCGATAAAGAACGAATATTTTCAGTAAAATAGGCACTAATTATTAATGTTACTCTTATCACTCTAGGAGACAGTTTCCTGCTTGGATAACGTACAGCGGGTGTGCGTTACCCTAGCAGGAAAGTGTCTTAGCGTTTCTACAGTAAGCTATTGTTACGGAACGCGGTCACATTGGCTGCGTCTCATCATATCTCAATGGTGGATGATGTAAGGACCTATGGAATACGAGATATATCTAACATGAAACAGCATTATCGGCGTAAAATATGACGTATTTGTGGTCACCAAACAGCCTGCGAAACAATCGTAGGAATCGTAATAACTTTGTACCTACGAACAGATTGTGAATTTAATATTATTTTTATTTTAGTTTCAATAATTCGATTATACCTACCTATGGTAGCGATAAACGGAAAAAAATCCAACTATCTTTGCCAGTGCCCATCACTAGGGATGTATGGGACAAAAGAATTAACATATACCTATCAGTGGAAATATATCAATATGTAAGTATATGGAATAAGGCCTGCGCAGACGAGGTACTGTCCCCCAGGTACTTTTTTGTCCATCGACATTTAAATCTCTTATAAATTGTATCACGCAAAGAACTACAAGTAGGTACCTACCCCGTACAAAAAATCCTCTAATTTACGGCGGCACCGGACAACAGATGACTGCACACCGTATGCGTTGAGTCCGTGACAAGTACTCGATGGACATTTTTACATGTTTTAGGCATTTTTGCCCCACGGGGCAAAAGTCCCTCGTTTGCACAGGACTTTATTTTGAATTAATATAAGTCAACTAAACAAATGCTTCAGTCAAAAACTATGTAGGCGCTGTTTTGCATTAATCGCTACACTTGAATTTGCGCCGGTGAAGTACCTACCTAATATTAGACTTCTAGGTTGTAAACTATACCTAAACTTTACTACGGGCGGTGGCGCCCTCTCTGATGCCCATATCTTAGTTTAGAAAGCTTACCAAAAATAAACCACGGGTACCTGGCAAGATATTACTTACCAGTGTTTTTTTTAGCTGCCTGTGTGATTCAGTGGTGCTGTGTACGGATTACCACGCAGAGTTCTCGGGTCGGGTAATTTGATATTGGGTTTTCTGTCGAAGAATTCTTAATTATAAGCCCAGAGTTTGGAATTGAGCCCGATAAATGGCAACAGGCTCGCCCTCTGTTACATAGGACCTAAAATAACAAATCATATAAAAAAAAATGGCGAAGGTGGGTGGTTAAACACTTCTGCCTAACCCTTTGGGGACTAAAAAGGCGTGAAGCTATGAATGTATGTATGTATGAGTCATGCTCTTGGCTTTGCATGTTGTAAACTATGGTAATTGCTTAAAAACAGAAACCATATTATTCTACTATTACTGGATTCTGTGACACATCTGATACCTAATAAGTCGACAACAACTAAGTACCTAATTATGAGTTCTGTGTAGTATCTAATCAGTGTTATAATACCTAATTAGATTCAGAGAAGTTTATACTGTTCTATTCTGATCTATAGGGGACTAAGTCTGCTATCACAATGATCACAATAGTGTCAGAATGGTTGATCATGATCTGTTATTGGTTGATTTTGACAAATTTCAATTTCAACCATTCAGAGATGAATGACAGAGACTGCACTGCAGACTTAGGCCCGCCTAACCAATGTCATTGTATTCTAATTGACATTATAAAGATATGTAGAAATTTAAGCTTATTTTTATAAAAGTTACTATTAAGCTTATTATCAATAGATAATGAAATCTACATTAACAGTTGGGATCATTCCACTTAGAACCTTAGTCTAGATTCATTTTGGTTTCAGTGAGATTATTTTTCTCCTTAGAACCAAATATGGAGATGTTAGTTCTACTGGGAACTATATTAAGTGCCTGGGTCCATTAATGGTTCTAGCAAGAATTTTAAAATACAGACTGCAATGTCCTAAGTCATTGTTAAAATCTTAGTTAGATATAATAACAAGCATTGTATACTAATACAGTTATACATCTACCTATAGGCTATGTAACATGATAACGGGCAGCAGTATTACTTTCTTATCACCTTTTCATTATCTTTCTGCGTTCAACAATCAAAGCATGTTGACTAAAGCATATCTATCCTCTGTGAGAGGTTTATATAGCAGTGCACATCGCTGGCATATCTTTTAAATTCAGTTTGCAGTGTAAGATTGCAGACTGAAAAGGTATCTATGTTCCCCTTTATCATATCAGCCAAAAGACATTTACTGGTGGACATAGGCCTACAGACCTACATAGAAAATGACAAACACCTACATAAAAGTACCTAGTATTCATATTCATGTCTGAAGAGGTTGATAAATGCAGAGGAAGGACAAAATATATACGAACGAGGTTATATACATACCATAGTCATTAACACAACCAATGGCTGTCAGTAAACATTAAATACTATCCTTATCTCAATTTATTATGATTAATGTGATAGTAATCTTCCATTCTGCTAGCTTCTTTGGCAGCCTAGGGCGATTAAATAAAACAATGACATTCAGAATTGTTAACATTCTTTATTTTGAAATCAAGTGAACAACAGTTCACTCTATATATATTGATAATTTCTTTACAACTTTAAATTCTTTTATACTTGAACCCTAAACTGTAGTAAATATGTACTTAAATATGAGCTATACATAATTATATAATATACAGATATTTGAAATCATTGTGCAATTCAGTGCAAAAGTAGGAAGAAATTAAGAGGCTGTACATGAGGTAAACGCTCTTCATACGCATTGAAAACCTTGTCTTATAGGTTAGAAACTAAGCTTTATGCTCTCTGGTTAAAATGTATGTATTAGTAGTCCATTTTTTTAAAATATAGAAAAATTACATTTAAATAAAGAATACCTCTTTTGCTTTTATAAATATAGTTTACAAGCTCAGTGTTTAGCACTGGCAGTTATGTACAAGGCATAAACAAAAACATAACCTTACAAAGTAGTGGTGTTATTTAGCAGGGGCTGGGGCAGTTGGTGCCGCTGCTACCCTCTGTTGTGCTGCTGATAACTGTGGTGTAGTCGTGGCCAGGGCTCGTAGTTGCTGCTCAGCAGCGGCATTCACCATCTTCGAGACATTTGTCTTCATTTTATTTCGATCAGCCGCGGTTTTACTTTTTACAGGAGCGTTCGGCCTCTTTGTTACAGCCTTGCCCTTTTTCTGATTAGTTTTCTTTGTCTTTGCACCAGCGGGCAGTTTGCTTTTTACTTTTAGTTTACCTTGAGCCATTTGTTAGTGTATTTGAGAATAATGTGCAAGAAATAAACAGCAACCAAACGTGCTCCGTTCCGCTCTGCACGTTTTTGACGTTGACATTGACATAAATCTATGACAACAAAAATGACAGTTCTTGCTTCTGTGCGTTCCAGACGCAAAAACAACCATTTGTAACATGCAAATTTGATGTGCGATAAATGAAGATACGTAAGTTATTAGAGTCTGTTCAAAAAGAGAACCGTCGTGGTCAAATTGTGAACTAATGGTCCGATTATTACATAATATATGTAAATTATTAATTATAATTTTTAGTTATTATTATTATTATAATTAATTAAGTAAATTATTAAGGTAATAATAATTAGTAACGGAGCAGACGCACTATAATATTACAAAATAGGTAATGAGGCACAGTTGCGCCCTCAAATCCCACGAGCGACGGTTTTCTTTCTGAACAGACTATAAAAAGTCTTTAAGTTTGAAGGATTACAAAAAGTTAAAATTGGATAACATTATTTTATTTTTTTTTGCGTCCAGAGAATGTTTAACCCATCGTAGTCTTCTTTTACAGTGCGAGTGCTGCTTGTAATATAAAACACTATTATTTTATTATGGTGTGACTGGTGTGAGTAGGTTGGTGGATAATGAAAACGATACAAATAAAGAGACAAAGTTGGTATTTATTTTTACGGACTTTTTTATTATTCATAAATCGACTGTTGCAGTATATGAATTCGAGTTTCAAGTTAAGAAATATACATAATATATAATATCTAAATATATTTTATGTACAGACAAATAGAAAAGTAGTCGAGTATAATAATCGGCTATCGATAGAATCGAGCGGCGAGAGTGCAGGCGACCGGCGGAAAGCGGTGCGGACGAGGGCGCACCTCGCCATAAAACGTCTAGAAAAATAGATAAATCGCTCAAAAACGTCAGAATCAGTCGAAAAGATAGAAAGGGAGAACGGGCGACGTCAAAGAAGACGACGACGAGAAGTCCCTGTGGGCTCGTCTCACGCATACTCCGTGTCCGTCGAGAGCGAGCGCTCCGCAGGTGAACGCCGCCCGCCGCCCTCTGCCGCCGCTGGTTCACCCGCCTGCGCCTGAGCGTACGCTAGGCTTTTCTGGTAGCTAAACAGCTGCCGTTCCAGTGAGTAATTCTCCGCTTGAAGAACGGCAATTTCGCGCCTAGAAGAAAAAACACCTGTAACCTAAATACATTCAAAATACTTTATTAAATTTAGATAAAACTTTTATAAATACCTCATTTGATGCGCATGTAGACGACAAAGATCGTCATAGACATGATAGGTAGCTTGAAAGAGCAGATAGGTATCGCCCCATTCGAGGCGCACTCGTAAGTCACCTCCTGGATGCATGAGGGCACACCCAGGTCGTGACACATCCTCCACGCGAAGTGCCGTTTCCATCATAAGTCCTTCATCAGCGCTGTCTTGCGCATAGTAGTGCTCAAAAGGTGCACCGGGTAGTTCCTCAGCATCAGGTTCGCCAGGCGCCGGGCCTGCTCGCACCAACCACGCCGACCAGCTCACGTAGCGCAAGTGATTGCGAGGGACGTGATGCACATCACGATACAACATGTGAAGCCGCACCATGTCTGAGTGCATGTCGCAGCGCACCGCCCACGCATGCTTGTCGCGGTCATAGCATGTTACAGCTCGCCCTGCTGCCGGCACTGCTATCTCTGCAAGAGCACGAGCCCATACCAGTTCCAATGTCAACCGTACTCCTTTGTGTAGCAGCCGGGATGGTGGTCGCGGATTCCATGGTGGAGTTCTGCCTTCCGCATCGCAAACGCACTCTAGAGGTCCTGAGTGTAGTCTTCGTTCGCCTTCACCGAGTGCAAGTGCATACCGAACACGACACCGCTGTCCCTCTCCCGATAATCTTATTAGACACAGAGATAACGGCTCCTTACTACCGCCGCCGCTCGCTGACACTTGCCAGTCAAAGCCGGCGAACGCAATGGGCGGAGTATCAAGTCGTGGTGCGC
This sequence comes from Parascotia fuliginaria, assembly GCA_963082885.1. Classification (NCBI taxonomy): domain Eukaryota; kingdom Metazoa; phylum Arthropoda; class Insecta; order Lepidoptera; family Erebidae; genus Parascotia; species Parascotia fuliginaria. Next base: position 4,315,017 of record OY720172.1, read on the forward strand.
GAAGTTCACAAGAATATAAAGTGCGCACTCGCGACATGCTCAACTCCAGTTGAAATTCGCCACGTGCATCAGCGAACTTGGCGTTGAGTTCTGCCATGGAAACGCATCGACCGCGGCCTTGAGCTGCACACCCGGCGCTGAAGCGCACTTGTTTGCCGGAAAAACCCTCATTGGCCGTAAAATGATCCCGGCTGAGAAGGGTAAAAGTGAAGTCAACGTACACGCGCATGCCTTCACACGCACCACGCCAAACCAAGTATACACCTGCAACAATACGAATAAGTCTCTAAGTTCTTTTTTGTGATGATATTAATATTATGCTGCTTATAAGAAGTAGGTAGTAAATTTCGTAAACGGTTCATGTGGGTAACTTACCGAGCGATGCGTCTGTGCGGCTGAAGGCGACAGCCCAACGCTGGTGCGCGCAGCAAAAGTCCTTGGAAGTGACATCGCGGTCGGGCTCGCGCGTCGCAGAGCGCGTGACCACGAAGGTGAACACGTGGGTGTCGGCGCGGTCCTTGAGCCGCGTCGCGCGGTACAGCAGAGCCATGCGCCAGCTGGACGCACACCGGCCCCGCCGGCCCCGCCTCTGCGTGCGCCTGCGAACACGCACCACTGCTACTTGTTACATGCCATAGTTGGAAGGAGCTCGCTCTTTATGGCTTACGACGTGAAGGGTCAAGTAAAAGAGTATAATTATGAAGATGTTAACGATAGAGAGCTGTATGAAAGGTCAACTGTTTTAAAATAGCGTGGGTGCAATAACTCAGACAAAATCTTTTCTTTTTTTTTAAACAAAATATTGTTGATGTGTCTGGCATGTTACTGCCCCTTCATCATAAACGTTATTATTACTATTATTCAAAGGTGTACTACGTAGGTACCTACATTACTAGATAAAGATTGCGAAATTGCTCAAATACTTAAATTGAACAATAGAAGTTAAGTGGTATTGGCTTAAAAACAAAAGAGGCTAAAGAAATACATAACCGAATTAAGCAATAATTTATTTTTATTCAAACGACTTACCCGGGCAGGGTTTGCGAAATCGTTTGAATATCCTTGCTTTAAATAAAAATCTGATGTTATTTCCCTTCAATGTTATAAACATTTCTAGATATCTGTATATCTAGAAATCGTGCTGTCCCTACTGTTTTGTTAAAACGTTAGGCTAGAAAATATAGACAATATAGACTTATTAATACTAATAAACTCTGAATTTATAGGCAAAAATATTGATAACCAAAAACTAAACCTAATAGCTGGCCTATTTTTATGTAATTTTTCTTAATCGATATTAGATTGATTGAAGTACCTATCCACTTAGGTAACTATTCTGCCAACTCCAGGTCACAAATAGGTACGCGTGAATTAACTGAAAACCACAATAGATAAACTGTACTGAGCAAATTCTTTATCTGAAAAGCACACTACATTGTGCTGAGCTAAATAATTATCTCCGAGTAATGCTTACGCTGCAAGAAACATCTTGAGGAAACCTACAAAAAATTCTGAAATCACCAATTCACCTTGAGCAAATTCAACGTACACTCTCGTACTCAGCACGAAACCTGGTAACTACTTCACAAAACAGAAATCAGGCAGCTAGGTACATAGTATGTACTTATATCTGCCTAATTTATGCTTATGCTTACTTTATAGATAGGAAAGGTGCGCTGAGAACTAATTGTGGAACAAGGCGAAATTATAATTTGTTAAGCCAGATGAATCCGGATTCGTCTGGCTGAACATTACCGGAACTAGCATTTTATGTACGTTCTTTTACGGATTGTACTTAGCTACGTATTCAAGTCTTCCAACAAAAATATACTAACCTACACAAATTTTGTTTTAATCATAATAAACTTGAAATCAATGTAACATAGTGTAAACTAGAATGACAAATTATTTCAACCTGGATACCAACAAGGGTTTAGAGAGAAAGACAAATGATATGTGTCAGTCGTAGCGAAGTGGATTGTAGTGACGTCACTAACACATTACTACTACATGAATGAACGTATAACTTGGGTTGTATTTTGGCTCTACAGGACCGAGTTCACTTTGCCTAAGATCCCACTTAGGTATACGAGATGGGAATGGTTCCAACAGGACGATTACTTATGATTATCGCTCAAATTAAAGCTTTCCCAAAGAATGCACTCTTTTGACAGCAAAAGAAATTATATCTTCGAAGTCAAGTAATAACAGTTTTCCCCTTTTTCATCTTAGGTATCTACCTTCTAACAGGCAGAGACACCAGAGACGTAGTCAACTCTGCTACGCTATTTTGAAGTCATATCGGAGTGGTCACTTAACAAAATGAAAAGATATTAATAAAATATTTTTTTAAATCGACTATTTGTATTGTCTAAACGGCGCGGCGAGCAAAAAATTACGTTAAATTATTTAGCAAAACTTGTATGGTGTAAATACCACATAACTGTGAGAGTTAATAGTAAACTTTGTTAATATTTGGGTTCAAACTATTTAAACTATATAATATATGGCTATATGCTGTCAATGTTGCCTCCACCCTCACACTTTATAGATGAAGGTAATATCAAAGTAGATAATGTATCCATTCCATTATGCAGGAATGGGATCAAAGGATTTCGATTAAATTCTATAGATTAAACACATTTGCGGTACAAAAATTGCTCTTACAGGAAAATATCTTTGTATTTGCCAAAGAAATAATCTTATAGGTATTCCTTTTTCGTGTTATTGTGTAAATAAATCAGCGAATAATAGTTTCATCTGACGTTTATGGGAAAGGGGACCAAACTACTTCTACACCCTTTGTGAATTAAGAACGGCATTCGCTGTAAAATTTTATTATTATTAGAATTTATAGTTTGGCGGACCTTTACTGACCAATTTTTGGAACCTACTGGTATGTAGATACTTAATTCAATGAATACCTACAATGAAGTGAGATTCAACTACCTACTTTGACACTCAATGCAACTTTTGTAAATAAATATCAATTAAACATAAATGGATCAGTTCCGTAATTTGTCTTGTCTGGTAATTACAATACTGTAATTTATAATTACTTTCAATAAATGGTCAATAAAACACCAATTACATGATATTCTTTGTTAGCACAGGTTGTACGATTTTACCGCTTTTGACTCTATATGCTGTATAAAATATTTATCTAATATTGTCAATCCGACTTAATAATACCTTCTTTATTCGAGAAAAGACTTTAACCTTATTGCCATAATAAAGTTATGATATTTATCTATATCATATTAATGGTGTTTGCTTTTAACTAGTTAAACATTTGTCTATAAAACCTAATTAAAATATAAAATATAAGAAAAATATATAAAACAGTTGTATCAATGTATTAACTGTTAGCAAACCAAACATATAAAAATGAATCTCTATTTCCCTTGGTCACGGCATCACGAGTGAACGGCTGGACCGTTTTCGTTATTTCTTTCTTTGTTGTGTTTGTTATTGTCAGGAGGTTTTTATAAAAACAAAAATTGAGAAAATTGCAAAATTAAAATTTTATTTTATTTTAAATTTTATCGATACTATTATATAAAGCGGAAGAGTTTGTTTGTTTGATTGAACGCGCTAATCTCTGAAACTACCAGTCGGATTTAAAAAAATCTTTTCGCAAGATAGCCCAGTTCTCGAGGAATGTTAGGCTATGAAACATCACGCTACTGGCGACAGAATCAGAGCAGTGAGCAAAAACGCAGGTGCAACCGCGCCGCTGCAAGCTATTATATATTTATATATTATATAAAAATGAATCCCTATTTCCCTTGGTCATGGCATCACGCGTGAACGGCTAGATCAATTTCGTTAATTTATTTGTTGTGTTTTTTATTATCAGGAGAAGGTTCTTATAAAAGAAAACTAAGAAAATTGCGCGGTGATTTAGAAAGTTTAAGAATATTTAACCACCATATTAAATTTAAACCGCTAAACCGATTTCGATGAAAATTGGTACCTATTTAAATAGATTTGGTTTCGGGAAATAGGCTACTTTTTATTCCGAAAATCGCTCTGATTGCCGAGTTACATTAATTAAATACATAGCAATTTTCGCGCGGGCAAAGCCGCAGGGCGCAGCTAGTATTTATATAAAAATAAATCCCTGTTTCCCATGGTCACGGCATGACGGCACCATGCGTGAATGACTGAACCGATATCTTTAATTCTTTTTTGTCGTGTTTGTTATTGTTCATCATTCACGAGAAGGTTTATATGAAAGAAAATTAAGAAAATTGCGCGGAAAATTAGAAAATTTAAGAATAATTAACCACCATATTAAATAATTACTTTACTTTGTTTATGAAATATTTCGTTTATTAAATTATAACCAATTCTAAATCAATATCCATAATATCTAATATATAAAATTCTCGTGTCACGGTGTACGTTATTGAACTCCTCCGAAACGGCTCGACCGATTTTCGTGAAATTTTGTATGCATATCGGCTAGGGTTGAGAATCGCACAACATCTATTTTCATCCCCCTATATGTTAAGGGTGGTCTGAAAAGGGATGAAAACAATTGTATAAAACTTCTTCATAGTTTTGAAATTTTGTTTTGGAATACTTCTAATTTTTTTTTAATTGGGGTGGATTTAGAGGGACGGAATTAGGGATGAAATATTATTTTGAAGTTAGCGACTTGAAAATTGAAAAGAGAGGGAAGGGAGGGGGTGAAAGAGAAGTGAGGGGTAGGGAAGAAGAAGTGAGGGGAAGTGCGGAGGAAGTGAGGGGGAAGTGAGGGTAAAGCGAGGGGGAAGTGAGGGGGGTAGTGAGGGGAAAATGAGAAGGAAGTGAGTGGGAAGTATGGGGCAAGGTAGGGGAAGGGAGATGTAAGTGAGGGGTAAGCAAGGGGGAAATGAGGGAGAAGCCAGGGAAAGGGAGAATGAAATGACGGGGAAAGGAGAGGGGAGGTAGGGGGAGGGGGAGGGAGGGAAGAAGCGGACTGAGAGGAGTGGGGAAGAGGGGAATAGGGGAAAGTAGTGAAAAGTTTACGTGGATATCTGTAGGTAGGTGAAAGAGGGTTTGTAGAATGGGAGATTAGAAATATCTATTTATATAAAAATAAATCCCTATTTCCCTTGGTCACGGCATCACGCGTGAACGACTGGACCGATTCCGTTAATTATTTTTTTGTTGTGTTTGTTATTGTCAGGAGAAGGTTCTGCGAAAAATTAGATAATAATTAAGACAGGACAACGTCTGTCGGGTCCGCTAGTTGATCTATAATATAGTTAAGACAGAACATCGTCTGTCGTGTCCGCTAGTAAATAAATAAATAAACATTATAAATTTGAATAGATCGCGAAAGTAAGTAACTAGTTTAATTTCAAAACATAAACAACATGCTTATCTCTAGTGTACTAAGTAAACTACGAAGCTTATGTAAATTAAATCTATGTATTTGTTTAACAAAATTAATTAAAGTTTCATGTAAAGTTTCTATTTTATCATAACACAAGTGACTAATATTCTTGTGGTTGCGTTAGTAAAATTAGCTATTCACCTCGGCTTTGCACGATTATACTAAAACATATTTGATTACAAGTCTTTGAAAGTCTCGATATATCATTTCTTTTTAATTTATTTTTCTTTTAAAAAAGACACACACTAAGGAACAAGCAACATACATTTAACTGACACGAAGTACGTCCAGACTCGGAACAAATATTTATGATTCACACAAAGTTTTGTCCCGTGTGGGAATCAAACCCACGCCTCGTGTGCAGCAGTTGCTTCCGCTCCCACTGCACCACGCAGGCAGTCAAAATCTCTGTTATAATTACCTATGCATGTAGCCTGTTATAAACAAAATTTTAACACCTAATTATTAAAATACATGACTTGTTTATCAATTCAAGTGGTAACTATTGGAACAGGGGCAATATCGTAGAAGATTTTAGTAGCGTAACAATTTTTGTAGAAATTTCCAACGCTATATATTGTTACGCTACAAAACTCGCAACAATATAACACATTATTTTAGAGAAAATCGTAGTACCTTAACAAATCTACCTCACAGAACTCTGAAGTCCTCAGTTACCAGTAGAAACAATAGTAAAAGTCGAGTTATGTAACTATCAGTGGCGAAGCGTCCATATAACACGATTCCTGCCGGCTTTCCTTTTAAAATATGTCTTGACCTCCTTATACCTATCACTGATTGCATGTCTACTCAAAGACTAACTAGCCTTCCGAAACTCAAAAATATTTTAGTCCCACCGGCTTCCCTCCTCGGAAAAGTAACTCTTCGCTACTGGTAACTATGGTTGTCTTAATACTGAAGATAGTTGCCCGTGCAGTTTGCAGTGACAAATCTCAGTAGGTACTCTTTGAATCAAAGTTTGTTACGGACACTTACACAGAAGCGAACCTGCATTTATTGACACGACATGGACCATAGCTCACACACACGCACATAAAAATAGGTACAAGTAGCTATAGCGTAGAATGTTCAATCCCAAAAGCAATAGCCTTGAAGTTAATTTCAAATAAGCCACTAATACATAAAATGAAGAAGCAGCTAAATCAGAATTTCATGATTGTATCACGCATCTCTAACTAATCATTCAAAATACATACAACGCCGTATCCAATCAACTTCAACCTAATATTATTCTTATGCAGATTGCTTTACTTAATTCTAATAACTTCAAACGTACTTTATCTGCGTCGGTTGGTATTGCTAAGAATATAATTCAAGCACTGAGCAAAATTCACGTGACAGAACGACTGGGAATATTCCTCAGCCCGAGTCCTTATAAATTTTTTATGAAGTTACGTAGCTACCAAAGTCGGAAAGTTTTAAGCCGTGATTCCTTCGTGCATTGAAGGCATAAATCTGTTATTTGGCACTTCTAAAGCCAAAATGTTTTTATATATCCTTTTATTTTAAATAAAAAGTAATTTACCTATATAATAAAATCTATATATTATTATATAAAGAGTTTGTTTAAACGCGCTAATCTCTGGAACTACCTACTAGTTGGATTTCAATAATTCTTTTTGCATATCTATGACAGCTCAGTTCCTGAGGAAGGTTATAAGCTATGTAACATCACGCTGCTGGTGATGTGAGCAGAGCAGTAAGCAAAGACGCGAGTGAAACCGCGCCTCGGAAAGCTAGTACGTTAATAAGAAAACTATCGCTGGTACCTTTCCAATATAGGATGAGTGATTGCTGCATATATATCTGCGGCAACTATTTCAGACACCTGTCCTTTGTTTTTTAATACCTATTCAGGCACCTACTACATAATAATATTACTTAAATTGAAGAAGTAATAAGTTATTTTTAGTGTACTATCGGTTGTTCACGCAAATGGGACATTATAAAATGCATGCAGTCATTTAGAATTTTTATTCTAAATGGCTGTTTGTTAATTTCTATTTCAATAATAAATCATTTATGTTTTTTGTATTTTATTATTATTTATTTATACATATGTTTAAGATGGCTTGGATTCTTGAATTCAAAACTAAAGATCGCTGCATACGTAACTAGATAATTCCTTGGACAAGACGTGAACGCGACGGAAACGTCACTGTCACGCGTCACCATCGCTCGGCCCCGTGAGTGCCATATTACCGTTCCTTCCGTGTCTCCGTGACACAGCGCTTTCATATACATTTTATATGAATCGATATTTTCTTTTTTAATATTTTTTTTTATTGTCCGTCCCGTCATGTCCGTATAAAAACCCGTCCCATATTCAGCGCCCTTTACGTAGCTTCCTACTATGTTTTCTTTTGACATTTTATTGCATGTTTACAAAAGGTAATGTGTATGCCATCCTAACATCCATTACGCCAGCCAACTCAGTATTGTTTGACATCCTAAAAGCATATCATGCTTGTGTGACCTAGTAAAAGCTGCCAAATTTAGCCTCTCATTTCAAGGACCTAGGTGAGTGTGACCAGAATGTGGCGGATTATTTGACGTTGAATGTCGACGAAGCGATCGTTCCCTATACGTTCTTGAAGTAAATTAATAATGAACTAAATCACGTAGCTTTTAATAAAGCATAATATTATATGGCATGCATTGATAGTTCTAGGCAGACGATTATATAGGGCTCTTAAATGTAATGTATAGTTGGAGATGGTTTTCAAGGAACCATCATATTTGGTCAATTTCTAATTTAAAAGTAATGAGAGGCACTACGTACAGACCTACGTACTTACTATTATCCTTCTAATATTATAAATGCGAAAGTTTGTGTGTGTGTATGTGAGTGTGTTTGTTACTACTCAGCGCCTATACGGCTGAACCGATTTCGATGAAAATTGGTATGTAGAAAGATTCGGTGCCGGAGACGGACGGGCATAGGCTACATTTTATTCCGAAAATCGTTTTGGTTCCCGAGGAATACAACAATCATATTTCACGCGCGGGCGAAGTGGGGAGCAGTTAGTGTATAATATAATGATTAGATGCTTAAACTTATTAAAATGCCACTGGTACAAAATCTAGCAAAGTAAACGAAACATATTAGACTTACTATAAGGCCATAAAGGGTCCCGTACATAGATTCTATTTCTAAGAAAATTGTCGTAGCAGCCGAATATAAAAAGCTAAATTATCTATTTCCTAAATGTCTGCTTAACACATAATCCTCAACTTTTCCAATTCATCACGAAACGACATTCTAACTTCTAATTCCTAAATCTTGAAGAACTTTCGGACCCGTTAAAAGCATCATTGACTTTATGTGGTGTGTAAACAGAATAGCTAAATTAAATACGTGGGTAGGTTACATTATTAGGTTGTTAACAGTTTTTTGTTTACTGAGTAATGATTGTTTTTCATTGCTCTATAAAAATTACTCCATGACTGATGGTAACCACCGCGATCTAGACTTTTCGCTAATATGACACTGTGCCCCTACTATTGCGTCTTTGAGAGAGACAATTTTCACACCTTGCATAAATGCTGGTAAAGAGTTTTTGTATATTATTTTACTGTTGTTCCTTTGGGCTTGTGAACGTCTATCGATTGGCAATTTGGTTCGTTTGGGGATATACCAAAAAATCAGTCAAAAGATGGGTGCCAGTAGGTATATTAATTAGTCTAAATTCTATTAGACTGCCAGCATTGTATGTATCTACATATCTTATTGTTCTATCGGACTTCTCATGCTTCTGGCATTACTTGTACGTAGTACGAGTATATTTCCGCGGTCTATTGACACAAGCATTTATGCATTTATAATTTAGAGGCGGTCCTTTAGCAGTTGGTGCGAAAAAACAAAAATGAGTAAGTTACCGGTACTAGCATCTAAACATATATTTTCTGAACTAATACAAAATAATACTGGTAGACGTGAAATATGACTTTTAATAAATGGCCTTTTTGTAGAGTTCCGTACTTCTAAAGGCTCTAACAAATTCTTTGGACCAATTCGTTCTTTGACTAAGACTTTTTCTGAGATACTTAAATACCAATTTATGTAAGCCTATGGCTCCTTGAAGCTGTAAAAAATATTTTTCAATCTTTCACAATGTGCTAGAATCCTATGAATCCTACTAATATTTTAAATGCGAATGTTTGTATGTGTGTTTGTTAACACTCAGCGCCTAAACGGCTAAACCGATTTCGATGAAAATTGGTATTTTTTTTTTTTTTTTTTTTTTTTTTTTTTTTTTTTTTTTTTTTTTTATATTAGCCTACCAAAGTGACTCCACTCTGCCTGATGGTAAGCAGTAAGTGGAATCCAGAAGTGGCGGACACCATTCCAAAAGCCAAACTACTGGTATGGTGGCCTCCACTATGGCGGCTTAGTGAGATGCTTTTTCACGCCCCGCTTAAAAGACCCAGGATCAAAATTAGATGGGAACACATGCGCTGGCAAAGAGTTCCAGGCTTTAATTGAGCGACAAAAGTATGAAGTGCTGAACCGTTTGGTTCGAGACCCTTTAGATTCCACTGTGAAAGGGTGGCACTTTAGTCCCGCACGTGTTGTTCTGGATAAAAAGGGAGAGGGTGGGATTAATTCAAAGAGCTCTTCAGAACACTCTCCATGGTAAAGGCGATAGAAGACGGCCATTGAGGCGATGTCTCTTCGCAGCTGTAAAGGCTCAAGGGTCTTAGTAGCCTCCGGGCTTCCGATGATACGGACTGCTCGCCGCTGCAACCTATCGAGTGCATCCAGTAAGTACTGTGCAGAGCCATCCCAAAGATGAGAGCGGTACTCCACGCAGGAACGAACCTGTGTCTTATAAAGAAGACAGAGCTGCTCGGGCGTGAAGTACCGCCTCACCCTGTTCAGGACACCGAGTTTACAGGAGGCGGTTTTAATGACGCACTCGATGTAGTTCTTGGGGTTGAGATCTCGGCTGATGTCCATACCCAGGATACTTAGGCTATCCTGTAGTGGTAACGCTGTGTTCTGAAGAGAGGGAAGGGGAAGGAACGGAGATTTTTTTGCAGAGAACGCGCACACCTGTGTTTTCTTGGCATTGAACTCGACCAAATTCTCACAACCCCATTGAGAAATGCGGTATAATACTTGGTCGAGCTCAGCGACAAGTTCTAGGCGTTTTGCCTCGATGTCAGTCTGTTTAGCCGCAGGATGTCCGAGATATCGCCCATGCACTGTACTATCATCTGCATAGCAATGAATGTTGCCAAGGGACAACATGTCATTGACATGCAGAAGATACAGAGTGGGTGACAGGACGGACCCCTGAGGCACCCCAGCGTTGACCTGCAAATAATTGGAGGCCGATCCGTCACAAAGGACTCTAATGCGGCGCTCACGCAGGAATGCGGCAATCCAGTTGCACAGCTGGGGTGGCAGACCATATGCTGGAAGCTTGGACAGAAGCGAACGGTGCCAGACTCTATCGAAGGCTTTGGTTATGTCAAGGCCGATGGCCAAGGACTCGCCATGCCTGTCCATAGCTTCACCCCATTGGTGCGTGATATACGCTAGAAGGTCACCCGTAGACCGTTTTGACCTAAAGCCATATTGTCGGTCACTAATTAACGAGTGACCCTCTAGGTAGCGGACTAGTTGGGAGTTTATTATCCGCTCAAGCACCTTGCAGAGAACTGAGGTGACAGCTATGGGTCGATAGTTGCCTGGCTCGGACCTATCCCCTTTTTTGGGAATGGGTTGAACATTCGCCTCTCTCCAAGCCTCCGGCACAATTCCCGAGGAATAAGATAGGCGGAATAGGCGCGTCAATGCAGGAGACAACTCCGCTGCGCATTTCTTAAGAACCACCGCTGGAATACCATCCGGTCCGCTGGCTTTCCGAACATCGAGCGACCTTAGTTCCGCACGGACATCACGATGCCTAATACGAATATTAGGCATAACGGAGTCGCAGCCAGATATAGTCGGCGGGTGCAAGCCACGGTCGTCGATTCGGGAGTTAGCCGCAAAGAGTTCTACAAGCAAGTTTGCTTTCTCTTGCGGCTCGTGGGCCAGCGATCCATCAGGACATTTCAAGGGGGGCAGCGAAGGCTTGCAGAAGTTGGATTGCACGGCCTTGGCTAGTCGCCAGTAGCTACGGCTACCCGTAGGATGCGAAATGAGTTCTTGCCCAATCCGTGCAATGCGCTGGGCATGTAGATAAATTCGGTGCCGGAGACTACTTTTTATTCCTTATATCGGTCTGGTTTCCGAGGGATACAAAACACATTTTATGCGCGTAGGGCGCAGCTATTAATTAATAAAAATAACAGAAAATATACCTAATAAAAAACAAATAATAAATAATGTTCATAGAACAGTAGACAATAATCTACAAGCAAACACGACAAAGGCAATCAAGGCTATAAAAAGAATATAAAAGTTTCTACACAATCTCGACAACATTTCTCGTTCATCATAAAACGTCAGTACAGGAAGCTGTTTACGAGACACAAAGGCGAGAATATAGCGAGAAATCTCAACGTTAGTTGGGTTACCTACGAGTATATATTTTATCTGTGGGTGCTTGAGCGCTTCAACAGTAACATGTGCTCGGAGCGAGAGCTCGTATTAAAAATGTAGACATCAGTTCTCGATAAATAGCTGCAATTACCTCACTTGCAAACTAGACATCTAGTACTAGTAAAACATAAGTAAAAGATCTAACAACGAATGGGTCGTTTCTCTTCACACCACGAAATATTCGGCCGGTGGGGTGAATCGGTGAACGATCATTTTTGAATTGGTTGTTTTACCCCAAGATCAAAACATATCCAAATCAGGAATTAATTCAAATTCCACGCGCTATGAAATAAGTAGTTCCTATAAAAAATATTTTTACGTATAGCGTTAACCTAAACATACCTACATACTAACACATAAGGACTCATTGTTTGTTCTTTGCATATTTACCTACAAAAATGCCTGAACATTGATCACTTGTTCGAGTCAAATTGGGAATTTCAGATGTTCAGAATCGAGTGATTTTTTCGTAAATTGAAATCAACATAGTTATGCTGATTGATTGATTAATTGATATGAGTTTATATGCGAAAGGTCACTGACTAAACACAATATCTCGAAAACTACTTGACCTATGAAAATTAAATGTATTATGCGGAAAGAAATTTACAACACGGTCAAATTACAGAGGTCTATCCGGATATCGGTCGTTATTAGTAATATCTAATACTATGTTTTCTATGTATCAAATCAAATATATTTATTTTCTCATCACAATATTATTCTTTAACATATAAGGTACTGAGTAACTAAGATCTAATCTAACAATGTATGTTCAATTTGAACTTAGAAAGTAGACAAAAGGCTTTGAAAAGCTGATATTGATGAGCATAACTTCATATAAATAGACGTAATGTTTAAATTACGGCAGAATGTAACTTATATATTACAAACAAGCTGTTGCCCGTAGTAATGTCTCGGTTATATCGCATAATATACAGAATGTATGTGTTTAGACGGTAGTAGATCCACGCTGGTTTCAGCATGAATGGGCCGGATCGTCCGGGGAAGTACTACCCTCTCATAGAAGATCGACGTAAGAGTAGTAGTATCCGTACTACTGCGTTTCGCTCGGTAAGTGAGAGCGCTGGAGGCCCAATTGCCCACCTTTCCTCTTTCCTCATCTTCCTCATTCCCTTCCCCAAACACCATTCCCAGCCGCCATAGTGGAGGCCACCATACCAGCAGTTTAAGAAGATGGTATGGTGGCCACCACTTCTAGACTCCACTGACTGCTTATCATCAGGCGGGGTGAAGTCACTTTGGTAGGCAAATATATAAAAAAAAAAAAAGTATGCGACGGTTTGATATTAAATGAAAAGGCAGCTGTTAGTAGTCCGTATAATGATTTCAAATTAATCACAAAAATTATTTGACGAAAAACAAAAATTTAAAATTTTCTAACTAAATAAATAATATTTTAGTAGTAACAAAGTAATACACCATTATGACAAGTTCACTGACCTGTAATGAGCGGCAACGTTTATTCTTCGACGTGGATTTTGGCTAATGTCAGTGAACGTTTGACGTACTTGCAGTGTTTAGAATTTAAGAAATTAAAAAAGTAGTCTTGTGTCTAAACTATTGAAGATATTTAGTTGATATTTTTTAGTCTCGCTTTATAATGTTACATACTATACGTAACTGCATTTAATATCATACAGTCGTATACACCCTATATATTTTCGATTTTTATACATAATTTTGATCCCATATTATAACCCCTTCAAGATATTTATTTGCGACAAAATGTAGCCTATGCTGTTCCTCAAGGTCTAGTATATCTATTTAACGAATTTCAATAAAATCAGTTCAGTGGTTTTATGCGTGAAAGCAGACAGGCAGACAGAGTGACTTTCTCGTTTATAATATTAGTTATATATTATAAGTTATATTTGGCGACTAGAAGAGACACCGAAGATTAATTTCAATTCATGTCTAAGCTCGGTTTATTCCCAGTAGTCACTTTATCAAATTGATTGCAGGCAAATAGACGGTCCAAGATAATGAATGACATATCCATGACTTTAATCATCAGTATAGTTTCAGGCAAAAGCTTCAATCAGTGAATTGACTGTAAACACTGAGATATACTTTGACTTTAATTATCATTACAATTTTAGGCGAAAGACGGCCACTGAAGCCAAATGTAGCTTACTAACATTAGATAGGAACATTTTCAGCGTGTTAGTCGCTTGGTAGACAGATGGATGATGGCAGACTTATATACTTGTCATATAACAATGAATTTTAGTGTAACCCTACTCTTACACGCATCAAGATTTTACAGACACTTCAGCGAATGTTACGCGCGTACCTACTGAGCTAATCATGATTCGTAGAGCCTCTTCAGCCAACAAGATTACCCTTAGCTTTTAGTAACCGGTGTCGTAATTCAATTCTAAAACGTGTGTTTCCTTTGTTGCTTTTATTCTTATAACACACTACGACGACAAAGTATAAAATCTAATAATGTATCATCCTTTTAAAAGAAGAAGAAGTTATATTTATTTTATTATGATTAAAGTTATGCTATTTCATAAATATGATAACTAAATTTAGGCGAAGATTCTTTGTAGCAATAGGTTATAATCCTGAAATGAAATTTTTACATAAATATACCAGCTTTCCGCAGCGCGCTTTCACCCGCATATTTGGTTACTGCTCTGCTCCCGTTGACAGAAGCGTGATGATATTTTAGCCTATAAATTTCATTAAGAATTGGGCTATCCGACTTGTAGTTCTAGAGATAAGTAGCGAGTTCAACCAAACAACCAAACAAACTATTCGGATTTATATACCTTATTATAGATTTACTAGTGACACTTTTCAGCTTCGCAAGAAGGTACTATGTTTTACGACTTGATTACAAATCTTTGAAATTCTCGGCTTTTCTCTACTATAGCATGCTTTTTATGCCTTATAAAATAAATATCTTCTAAATGATAATAAACCGTATCGAAATCGTGGTTGAGATGTTAACGAAGAAACAGAACAGAACAACACAGCTACTTTGCTTTATACTATTTAGAGAGAAAAAGTCGTTTCTTATTTCTATTTAAAACCTGATCAGCAAAATAAAAACCCTTGCCATATTGTGGAAAACTATTGGAACTAATTTCTTTAACTGGCAACAGTCTGACCCCCAGTTTCTGAAAGACTGATCAACGAAAAATTAACTATTTAATTAGCTGTTAAATCACATGTGAAGTACCTAAAAGTATGGATAATTAAACTAATTATTCATGCATTTAGCAACCCAATTGGTACTTCACATGACACCTACAAGTTTTTACACTGATAAAGATTTTTAGTCTCATTGAAATTAAGTAGGTATCCATTGTAATTTATATTTAGAAATACCTATGAAAGAATGAAACTACTTTTACTGAATTTTAATAAGCTAATAACCATTATTATATTTATCATAAATTATGATTGGCATGCCTATTTAGTCGAAAATCTCAGTCTTTTTAGGGTTCTGTACCCAAAAGGTAAAAAGGGTACCCTATTACTAAGACTCCGCTGTCTGTCTGTCCATCTGTCACCAGGCTGTAAAAATGTTGTGTGCTAAAATTTTCACAGATGATGAATTTTTGTTGCCGCTATAACAACAAATACTAATAAACAATATTTACAGGAGCTCCCATATAACAAACGTGTTTTTGTTGCTCGTTTTTACTCAATCTCAAACTCAAAGCATTTATTTCATTTTGATCATAAACTATGATACTTATTAAAAGTCAAAATTACATGAAGTCAGCTAATTAACCTACAGACAGTTCGCTGACGAGGTAGAGCTGTGAGAAGAACTGGCAAGATACTCACGCCACTCTTTTCAATCGCCAGATAATTACAGTTTTTTGTATGAGTTAACAATTTTAACACATTAACGCAACCAAAGAACCATACAAAATAATTATTACAAAATAACCAAACAATTTAATAACTAAGATTTAAAAAAAAATAGATTATTTCAATTATTTAGTTTCATCTAGTATGGTAATTTGACTACGTATTTCAATTGAAATACTAAATGCATGTCCTGGTTATATTGAACGACAAGGTAATACTTGATTAAGTATTAAATGTATGCCATGCCAAGATTGACCAGTCATCCCAGGTAGCACCCGTTTACGAGCATAACGCACAGACTAGCTATCATCACCTTTGCCATATTAGAGGGAAGGTGATGACCCGGCCAGTACGACACCACAAGCCATGACATTTTAGTGAGCATGACATTGCAGGGCATGGGTGGTAAAAAGAACGTTAATAAAATGTTATGTCTTACGAGTTCATAATGATCATGATATGCATTCACTTTACATCAAACTTAATCAATAATTAAATAAAAATAAAAAAAATATTTAAGGAGGGCTCTCATACAAGAAACGTGGTTTTGCCTTTTTTATAGGTAACAGTACGGAATCCTTAGTGCGCGAGTCGGACTCGCACGGCCGGTTTTTTATTATACTAACATTTATTTTAGCACCATATTCTTATCGTAAATCATATTTCTATTTCTAGTAAACGTGATCAGACAAGCTAATTGTTTTATGATTGGATGTGGAAAGGTGGCAGCCGTGACTGTCTTTTGTTTGCGCAACCCCAATAACTAAACTAATTTTCATAAAATTTAACAAGAGAGATGGTACTTTATTTAATGTTGAACAATTTGTCTTGCTATTTGGGATAGCATTAGTAATAACAACGTTAGAAAACGTCATAAACAAATGCTTATTTTTGATAATACTAAATCGTGGTAATGTTTCAGAAAGCATATAGACACAACTTGCAACGAAGAACAACGAAAAACAAGAACTTCATACCGTCACGCAAATCAAATTAACATAAATATTTCTAGAGCTGCACTTAACGTAAACACTTTCACAAATTACCATTCAACGTTATAGTTGCATAATTTTATTTAAATAAACATTTATTTTAATATTTTATACCTAAAATATGAATATATTTAAATAGACGCGACATACATAACCAACTTGGTTGATTACGTTGGGCCTTCTTGCCCATAGGGTGGAATCACATTAGGCGGCCTAAGAGATACTTTGATATCATATATTTTAGTAACACCTTCATCCTTTTATATATATTACACCTTTGCGGGCGCTATACATAATATTAAACATAGACGCTTTTCGTATCCTCATATGTATAAAGATGCTGGTAAATTGGTGATTTAGTAGTCACAAAAAATAATTTTGCCGCATACGACTTCGTCGTTCTTTAGCGAAGTATACAGGTACAACATTTTGAAATATTTACGTCATGTATTTTACTAGTACAGTCAGTCAACAGAATGGCAAAACGTAACCATAAAAAGGAGGAAGGCAAATCATCCAAAACAGGATAAACAGGCAATCTGATGACGTAATTATAAAGTATTGAACCGTTTAAGTTAAGTCTGTAGATCCCAATATGAAAGTATAGCACTTAGTTTAATCTTATATAACAAAACATTGTGTTTGATCCTTCAAACAAGGTTCTCTCGGCTATCAATACAATGCTTGGACTATTAAATACTGGTGCTAAGATTAACCATCACGTTTATACATGACAGGACTGTCTCTACGCATGGATGTTGCCGCCAGTCAGCCATGATGATTGCAACCTTTGTTCAGGTTCATGCTCACTAGTTCGTGGCAAACTCTAATGAAAATACTCCATATGCAAGAGTATAACATAACTATGAATATTTGCTGATTTTTATTTATTTTAATAGTTAAATAATTACGAGTACTTACTTAAAAAGCAAAGTGGCTAAAGGAATAAAATACCTATGACCTAAAAGGCATACTCGTGGGTCGTAGTAGACCACCCAAATCTAAGCTGAACATTTCTTTGGGAAGAGATATTTCTCTGAATCTGAACACTGACGTATTCCTATCAAAAACTGATACTTATAAATACCAAAGTGGCAGTTCTCTGGCCTACAGTAACAACCACCATGATCATTTTTCTCACATGGCCTTAGAGAGGAGTTTGTGGCAGTTGCCACGCCTGACAAGTGACAAGCGAATTGGAGACCGTAATAAGTTAAGCTCGTTCGCAACGTTGCTATCCAACAGAGAACAAAATAATATAATAAACATAAGAAACAAACGAACAGCAGTATATTATTCTAATAAATAAATAGTGCTTGATATATCTGCCCCTTATTTTTAATACAAAGATAAGTCTCAAATTAATGATGAATAAAAAGCCACACAACGAAGGTACGATGTTCAATTGTTGATGACATCCCGCTGATTATTGCGAATATAAAAATGTCATATAACTCACGACACGTTTGTTGAGTCTCTCAAGATACCACGACGACAACACATAAAAGCATAAAAACGAGTTTATGAGAAGGTAGTATCGTACATACGTCTTTCTAGAAGCCAAAACTTTTAAGGTTATTTTCACCTTTAGGGTTCTTTCTTTATGCCTGGAACATGTATGTCTCTTTTTATGTCACTCAATTACAAACTGAAAGTCAAAGCGCTTTTCTTTGCTTCTAATTTTAATCGCGGATCTTTTTGTTAGTTTTGCGTAAAAATTCAGCAAACATCCGCCATTGTGGAGATAAATTTGGCGATTGGAATGGTGTTCTATACTCCTAGGTCTTCCTAACTGCTTCATTTGGGAATAAAATATAAAAATCATGTCTAAAGAAATAAAAAATCATAGAATATGGTTGTTGTCTAAGATGTCACCTGATGGTAAGAGATTACTGGCGCTCATAAACTCCTGCATTGCTAGGATCCATTAAAGTCGCTACATGAGTATTATCTGTAAATCTTATTTCAAAAGTGTCATACCATCGCACTCGCAAGCATACGCGTATTTTATTTTAGAGTTTAATACGAACGAGAGCATGAAGCCTAAATAATTACAAGAACAACAATTCTTCTAAGAAAACATGATATGTTCCCCCGAGAGCCATTCTAGAATATATTCAAAATCCTTAAGAACCATGTACACAGCACAAGTTTTCATCTTACTTTTATTTTTCGCGGTAATGATAAAAAGCAAAAGAAAATTAAATTATTCTTAAATAACAACATTTCTCTAAAAATCACCAGCTACTTACATATTTATTAAATTATGCGATATTCAAAATCATTAGATTTATTGCAATTATGTAATAAATTACGACATCATGTCTATGGTATTTTCATACCAACCACAAACAAATAGAACGTTTTGACGGTTTATTGTTTCAAGAGCATAATCTTTGGAAGATCAACAAGTTATTTTAGTTAAAATTCACAATGTATATAGCAATATAATGTCTTAATACGATACCAATTCTCACGCTATTGAGACTTTATATAAGCATTCAATATTAACACTGTCTCAGATTTTATACACAAAACATTAGCATACGCAAACAAAAACAAAGGTACAGAAATATGTAACATAATCTGTACACAACCTTGTTAAAGTATGCCATTTAGGGATTAGATAACTGTGTAAAGGGCTAGCGATGTGATACTAACTAAAAATTAATTAAGAATAATCGTAATCACAATCTATTTGCTACCGAATTAATGTGCCACCCAGATTCCCGGACTCTGGTAGCTCTTCGCTTAAATTCGCCATATATATTTAGTTTTGATGTTATTTTTCATGAAGGGTAAACAATACAACACTAAATATTTTAAATTATATTCAAACATTTTACGATTTATAGATACAGTGGATACAATAAACTCATGAACTTTTTTAAACACCTAATACCATGATTGAGGAGACCTTGCAATGTGATCACGTTCTGTTGGAAAATAACTATAAAATTATAATCAGTAACAATCTCATTCGAGACTATTCGTAATCGATATTTAACGCGAATAATCAATGCATCACTAAGCTAAGTACTTTTAGTTACCTATAAACATTTAACGTAGCAACACTCTTGTTGTATTTTATTGTGTACCAAGTATCTACAAACACTATTGTAGCTCGACAATAAACCAACCACTGAACACGTTGCCGAGCAACAAAGACCGGGTTCGACTATTGTAGCAATTGTTAAAAAGGTTTTTATTGTTCGTAGCTAAATGGCTACGGCGTAGCAATCGGTCTCGAGGTTAAGCAGTTACTGTCTACAATTCTCATCAATCTCTACGTGGGTGTAACCTCATGTTCAGTAATTCTTTATTCAATGACAGGGTAAATATACGTTGATCCTTGTTCGGTAAATATTTATAGGAGTCTGAACACATTGTAATGGGAACGTCACAGTGATATAGTACTGCGGTGGGCCGCTTATTACTGGAGACGTCTAGATGGATTATTTCGTAGTATATTCACAAACTCCTTGGGGTATTGCTAGTATAAATTATCAGGCCATTAGTGTCCGATTACAGGCAAGAGTACAAGTTACAAGGGTGATAAAAATGACGCACCTTTGACACACAGGTAAAGTTTGAACATTACCTAATGACTACGCTTTCTAAAGGCTGATTGGCAAACTGTAATTACATTTTTATCTAAGTCTAGACTTCCTCAGAGTCCATTACACACAAGATAACTTCTCGGCGAAGATTTAAATAACACAAAAATACAACAAATTAAAACTACTTACTACTAGAATCACAGGTTTTACCAAGTACAAATTTTTATTTATTTGTTTTAAACAGGATACGACAAGTAAGTTACATTCAAATGTAGATAAAAAATTTCTCGTAGCACGCATCTTAGTGATAATCACTGCGCCAGAGATTATGGTCACAATCTTAGTTGCTATAATGACAAATTTATACTTTTCTATAAAGTGGAAGAATTTGTTTGTATGTTTGTTTGAACGCGCTCATCTCTGGAACTAGCAGTCAGATTTGATAAATTCTTTTTGCGTATGATATGATTTTGCCAATCTTTCGAGGAAGGTTATAGGCTATGTAACATCACGTTACTGGCGACGGGAGCAGTAAGCAAAGACGCGGGTAAAACTGCGCCACGCAAATCTAGTACAATGATATGCTTTAAAAAATAATTATATTTTTTATGTATTTACACTACACGTCACTGCTATGATGTGTTTATATTAAATTATCCATGGTATGTGTATATTGTGCATTACTAAGTTTCTGGTTGAAAGCTTGAGGTTAATGAAATTGTTTCATATGTGTCTTGTCACAACAATGTTTCAGGAAGGAACGTGTGCACGTAACTATCTATAACATTTCAACACTACGGTTTACCTTACCTACCTTAAGTGACATGTTTGTCTATTATTATATTCATTTCGCCACAATACTAAAGGTATAATAAATTATATTAATAATTATATAACATAGGTTGATATATTGACTATAATGCACTTATCGGACTTTATTTTTTTTAAATCGTTTACTGAGAACGCATATTTATAGTTTCGTTTTATGTCAAAGTGTGATATAACAAATAAAGAAAATGTACGATGTGATAAAATTCTATTTTCAAACGTGTCAGTGTCAACAGAAGCTATTAATACTTACTTCGGGTCTAGATAGCTTTGTGTAGTTGTTATGATATTATTATTATATTATAATAGATGCGTCGCACGGCTTTGCCCGCGCGTAAAATGAGTTTTGTTTCCCCCGGAAACCAGACCGATTTTCAGGATAAAATTATCTAGCCTATGTCCGTCTAAGGCACCAATTCTATCTGCATACCAATTTTCATCAAAATCGGTTGAGCTGTTTAGGCGCTGAGTAACAAACACATACACAGTAGGATGCAACCCGCATTGTTATTTACCATTTGACAATGTTTAGTCTTCTACAATATCAAATATACTAACAAGTCCAGTTTCCTATACAATAACTCAAAAAAGTTATGTTACATAATAATATAGACAATACTATTTTCACAAACATAAATACACGCGAAACACATATGTGCTTACCAGCTTAAAAATGTTCTGACCACTACTCTAACTTTGTCGATATCCTCCACAGTTGAAAGGGTTCCGGAGCAGAAAGTCTATCTGTATAAATATGTATAACAATAAAACAAGTTGCGGAGTTGGAACGCGACTTCAACTTGCCCAAGCTTGGATAATGAGCAAAATGTTCCTATATGTACGTTTTTAGCATTTGAATTCCTTTTCACTTTTTTTATAAACAACGGTCTCTTGTACCCATAAGTTGTTAATATTAGTGTAAGTCTGCTTGTTTTATTTTTTTATAAAGCTTAATATATGGAATAATAAGATCGACTACGGATTGAGACTCTGACACAATCTGCGTATTATACAACGTTTTTACATAATATTTCACATGATGGATGGCTCGGCTCGTATTAGTGCGTAAGTCGTATATTAAAGAAAAATAGAAAAGACCTACACCGTTTTACTTGTTAAAGAAACGGCATTCCACAAAACGTCCCCACCTTGTCTATTACATAACTTATTGCAATCCTTCCCAAAAGCCTTCAAATTGTAATGTCATTACCTGACCGTTGAATTTATTGCGAAACATTGTTATTTAAACTTACGGAAAATTTCATCTCAATTTCTTTATTAGTTCAGTTTATACGTTTTAATTAGCAACCTGACGTATAAGTCTTACGAAAGAATGATCTTGAATCTTATGAAGAATAAAAAAGAAAGATGCTGAAATGATAGTGAATAGATACTATAACAAAACCCATTGCGTGTTTTACAATAAGTTACCAGAGGAGCAGATGAAAATAGCAACTTTGTTTTAGACTATTTAAGGATACAATAAACAAATATAATAATAATTTATTCAATACTAGTTGCGCCTCGCGTCTCGCCCGAGTGTAAAAAGAGTTTTATTCCCCTCGGGAACCAGACGATTTTCGGGATAAAAAGTAGTAAAAAGTTGTAGTTATGTCCCTCTCCGGCACTAAACCTATCTACATATCAATTTTCGTCGAAAACGCACGCACGCACGCACACACACATACTAATTATATGAAATAATCGACAAAAAGGACTTTGAAGTACCTACATAATATGTTACTTATATTAACCAAGTTCGAGTTGGATGAGTTGTTAGTCTACAAAAGCGTTAACAACATGTCAGTCTTCAGATTCTTGTTAAGTAATAAATTTTATCGGTCTTGCCTCGTCAGTGAACAATTGACAAGTGGAGAGACGTTATATTATATCATTCACATCATTAATAATGTTTCATTAATAATTCATTAACATTAAATATTAATATAATTCAAATTTTCTTGGTTTGTATTTTAATAGAGCTGTCAAAATTTCACTACTATTATTAATAGCTTCGGAACAAGAATTATAATAAATCATACTTAAAGAGTGTTCGTAATTATGACTCACTAAACAACCGTTTTTCTAAACTACGTCGAAAAAACTCGTTACAATAAACTTTCGTATGTTTATGAAGAAAAAGACAACATTTTTAGACAAGTTTTTGAATGAACTCCATATAACCTACTCACAGCTTAAATTTTAATGATTTAAAGAATATTTTAAATTACCTCGTCGACCTAAAAAGCCCAAACAAGCAGCTTCAAACAATGAAGCGCACTTTAAATGAAAAATGCCAACACCTCTTATATCTGTAGGCAATTTAACCACCATAGAGGAAAACAATAAACAGACTCAAAAAGTTTGTCGTCACCAGCTAAAAAAGATAGACATTACATATTTTATGTTAAAAATAAGCTTAATTAACTCACTTATTATTACAGAAGTTTTAAGTCTGAAAAAGGCCTTTTCAAAGTCGTATACCTCTGTTAGTAAAGGATTGTCCGAATTTCTACGTAAACCGTAAATATTTGCGAAATATTTCACCAGTATCTACATAAAACATTTTCGGAATTTTTACATTGATTTACAAAACAGCATATTTATCCTGTTTATTTAACATTTCAGAAATTAATACAGCCACCATTACTAGCATAATACTGAATGATTTATTGAAGTATGCACATTTGTGAAGAATTGTGATATATCGCTTGCAGTCCGTGCGTTAATAGCAACCTGACATTAACAAAGTAGGGTAAAATGCTTGTTTATAAGCAGCATCAAGAGACCAATATTTAATGCCGGGTCTGTTCGGAATCTTTCGGGTATTCGAAAGGTTTTTCATCTACCTTTCGTCTAATGCACGACGCCAACGTTACAGCGGAAGCAAAAGTCTTCTAATGCTGCGATAATTAATGACAAGTTATCGCCAGTTTGTCGAACAAAAGTTTTATACAATAGTGGTCGACTTTGGTATAGTGTATCGTGATAGGCAGGCATTTTTGTAAGACCTAAGTTCCGGAGTATCATCTAATATTTTGCTGTAACTGTCATACTCTGCCATGTAAAATGGCTTGCCGCAATGGTAATGTGAACAACTGCTATGTAGAGTTCCTGGGTTAGAATAAAAAGATTTTAAAATTTAGCATAATTTTCAAACTTCGTTTAAAATTCAGCATAATTTAAACAACAACATAACTTAAACATGATTTTTCACAATAATAGGCGCTCTCGCAAATTTCCTTATTTTCCGACAAAAGTATTGCGTATTATATTCTATCTAAGTATATATTTAAAAGTATTTATATTAAAAGTTAGTGCATAAACTATTGCAGCGGTTTTTAATAAATAAATTCAGTATTGAGTACCAGATCTACCAGATTTTAATTAACGATTCTACGCTCGTAAAATCTAGAGTTAGTACACTAAATTAAATTAAGTAGTTTGTGATTATTAACATAGAACATGTATCAATCAATCTATCCTTTGGGTAACATTGTGACTAATGAAGATATCCAACAAGCAACGAAAGATCAACTAAAAACTTGATGAATGACAAAACTTTGCAGAAAGAATTATTTCCACTTGTAACACCAAAAGAAATGAGATAACCTAAAACAAAATAACTAAAGTTATTGTTACAGCAAAGTGAGCAAACTACAAAAACAATATTATAGACATATTTCTGTACTAACTGCGCAACTAAGTTATTTGCAAAACTTTTAAGCAAAAAGACATGAGGTTCAGATTTTCCCTAAAGCCAAGGGAAAGGATTACCGAAGATTCTTGCGTTTCAATGACCAGCGTTCTTGATGAGAGGATTATCGATTAAAGCTGCTTATACGTTCGACTGCATTTTATTTTCTATAAATAAATTCTTTAACAATAAACAAGTAAACCAAGTTAATCTTTTTATAAGACGTTCAATATAAAGTTGCTCTGCAAAGGAAATAGAAGTCTAAGTATCTAAGTAGCAAATAATTTATGTCAGAGCGGCTTCTGATTACACTTTACCGTAGCGTTTCGCCTTAATCTTATATTAAATATAGAAAATGGTTTTCAAGACGTAACTGTTTCAGTTTATGGTGAAAATAAGTAAACTGCGTTTTGTATATTATTTTGTCTTGTATATTGGCAGATTATTGTTTATTTATCGGCATACCTATTAGGCAGGCAATATAAAGCAAAATACTCGTGTGCAGCATTTTTACATAAACAGGCTTTTGAATAATAGACCCATCACAGACTTTGTTATAGAAAGCCTTGAGACTAAAACAATACTTTTATGCTGTAGGTATGTGTAACGACCAATAATTACAGTAATATAATTATACCAGCCGAAAGATGTCACTGCTGAACATAGGCCTCTCCCAATTTTTACTATCTTGGCCGGTCGTGAGCCATCCTCATCTATCGGTTGTCCGTCACCCTTTTATGGCCGGCGGTCCAACTTGTGAGGGGTCTGCCCAAGCTGCATCTTTCGGTTCGTGGTCGCCACTCTAGAACTTTTTTGCACCATCGTCTATCATTTTTACGAGCTATGAGTCCTGCCCATTTCAGAGAAGCAACTCTGCGAGCCTCATCGGTTATCTTGGTTCGCCTGCACATGTTTTTTGTTTCTTAAAGGATCGCGCAGAGAAACATAGCCCGCTCCATCACCTTCTGAGCGACTTTGAGCCTTCTGATAAGACCCACAGTTAGCGACCACGTCTCTGCTCCGTATTGCATCACTGGCAACACACACTGGTCAAAGAACTTAGTCTTGAGACACTGCGGCAGTGCGGACGAGAAGATATGTTGTAGCTTCTCGAACGCTGCCCAGCCGAGTTGCATTCGACGAGTGACCTCTTTTCTGAAATCGGACTTACATAATCAGACTGAATGTCCCAGGCATATGTAGTCGTCAAGGAATTCGAGCATCGAGCTTCCAACTGTAATTGGAGTGGGTGTAACATAGACATTGGTCATAACTTTAGTCTTGTCCTTGTTCATTTTCCCGCCCACTTGTCGAAAGACTCTACCGAGTTCATCGAGCATTGCACTGAGGTCCTCTACGGCCTCAGCTATGACTACGATATCATCAGCAAATCGAAGTTGATTATAATATCAGTCTACTACAAATGGTAAAATAATTAAATATTATTCGTGAATCATAGTAGGTACTAGGTTAAAAGAAAATCTCGTTCAACATGCGTAACAGGTAACATCTAAGATTCTCTGGAATAAATCTCTTAAAATAGGATCGCCTAAGGTAGGTACTTATCTGTCACAAATATTACTTTGATGGAAGTACTATCTGTATTTGTATAGCAGATATTAACTTCTTGTAGTAATAGATAATTCCAAATATATAATAACATCGAATGCGAGGTACAGGCAAGACAGCGTTCGTTGTCGACCAAACGTTACATTATGGTTTATCAGCATAAAAACGAGATTTACGCCTTGACTCGCAACAATACCAGAAGCCATGGCAAAGCAAGTGTAGATTGGTTATTATTGCAATTTTCAATTTTCAATTTCAATTAATTTCATAAATATAAATTACATTTTATTACAAATAAGTAGTTTCCCTTTGGTCCCAAACTATCCTATATAAGTGCTTGTATCTTGGGTACCATCGGGATTACATTTTTCAATATATATCTTACAGACTATCATACATACTTTATTGCAATAAAGCTCTGGCAAAATTATTCTCGAATTTTCCACGAGAGACTAAACAAATCTGTGGTAGTAAAATTGGCAGAAAACTCATGAAATGGAATAAAATATGTTTACCTAAATAGGTACACAAGGTATATTTGGTTGAATTTTGTGTAATTTATAATCTTTTAATAAATGAACTTTATTATAATATCATGCAACACGATAGCTTCAAAGTAAATAATGAATTTATATACCTCACTATTCAACAAATTATTTGCCCGAAATATAAATTTTTTATAGTCATATTTGAGGCCATAAAATAACCTAACACCAAATAACTTTCGTATGTTAATTAGACGCTAGTAGCAGTGTCGCTAACTCAATTATTATGCATTGCGTGGCCATATGAACTAAAATCTTTTATTAACGCTCAAATATTAAGCCGAAAATAATTAAAAAATGTCTGCTAATTAGTTTTTGCGGTCATGCATTTTGTTTCAGTTCGTTATCTTAATGGCCTTTTTGAGCTTTGAATACTAGCGACATGACAATGCTTATGTTCTACTTAACATAAGTATCACCTCCACCTGCCTTTATTACTTGGCTAACAAACGAACTTATTCATGTAAACATCTTAATTTGTACTTTATACTTAAAAAACATTGTTATTATATTTGTACTTAAATTTTTAATGTCAGGGCTTGTTTCACCACTAGGTGCTAAAGTGTCTGTGAATCCATACACGAATAAAGATAAAGATCCATACTATGGATTGAGATCAATTTCGATGACATTGAAATGACTCTTGGTCGTCGAAGCGAGGTAACAATTTATAGATTCTAGTTATTTTATTTTATTTAAACATCTAACAGATATAACATCTTCTAGTTAAATCTGTGTTAAACTTTTAAAGAGTTTGTTTGTCAATTAAGGTCATTCGTTTTCGCCTCTCGGGCACTTGTGGGACTGATTTTTGAGTACTAGGTATCTGTCAGTTAAGTTTTAAATAGTTTATCAGCAAACGATGAAACATGGCCTTAAACTTCCTCTTAATTATACCAGTTACTATATCTAGGTAGGTAGGTATCTAGATACTCCATAGGCTAATATAATTATTATAGTCAGATAACTTTTTCTCGGTCCTTTTACTGTTACTTAGTTTCTCCTAGAAATAAATCTTACTTCAAGTGCGGCAACAACTTGGGAGTGTTTTCTTGGCATTGTCTTTTTTTCTGACATGCCTATATGATGATATAGTTGGTAACCACCAATTTCAGTGTGTTTTATAAAAAAAATGGGTTTTATTATGATTATTCTTACTAAATTAAATTTACATAGAGATACTAAATATTACGTACACTTTTCGAAATTACAGGCTTTGCTATTTATAGTTGTAATGCATAGTACGCCTTTAAAATTACATGGACTTCAAAAATAACAAACAGAACCAAAATATTGGTCGAGTTCGAATAGACGTAATGACGTCAAAGGACATTTCGCCGACACTAACTGGCACGTTCGAAATTTAATAGAAACGCGTGTGTACTGTACGTGTGATTTCTGTCCTTTGTCTATTGTCATTTGACATTTGTGTTCATTACGCTTGACACTAATGACAGCTATTAGAATAAATATCAAGTAAACTTGAAGAACGTAATCACAATTTTCACCTTGCACTCAGTTAACGACAAAATAATTAATGAATGCAAATGGTTCTAGAATTAGAACAATAATTATTCTCTTTTCGAAGATACATTTATTGCAACAAAATAAAAAGTGCTAAAATATAAACAACTAAACTAAACTAAATAAAACTCATAGGTACTAAATGCATTTTATTTCTGAATACCTACCTACATAGGTAAATCTAATGCAAAACTAAATTATCTTTGAAAGAACCTATAACGCGAGATAGGTACCTTCTTGCCAATGTACGATTAACGGACACAAAATAGGTACCTACATGCAAACTAGTGATACATATTTTTATTAGTTAACACACACACACACAGTTTTGTTCCTTCTGTATTTATTCCATCCAAGTTGATAGCAGTAGTACATCCCACTACTTGGCAGTCGAGGTTTAATAATAAATAGCTTACATTATTTCGAACGAGTGAGTTCATAAAGCGCAACATTACAACAAGCTCGGTGCTTATACTAATGAGTCTTTGAATTAAAACGAGGGTATTCTATAATTACATGCGTGTAGTTATTTCAATCACCATTACCCGTAAGAGGCGCGCGGCGCGCGGCGCTCGGCGGACGCTACGGAATTCAATGATTTTAATTTTTATTCACTTGTAAAAACTTTCATAAATCATAACTCTGTGTATTGTGCCAGTGATAACAGTTTGCAATCACCGACCAGTGATTTTTATATTACCCTACCAAAAGTTACTCTAGACAGAGCGAAGTAATTTTAGGTATGGTAAGCATTCAGTAGAGTGGTGACGTGGTAAACATTATCACAAAAGTCATTATATCAAACTGCTGGTATGGTGGCTTCTACTATGGGGGCCTTATGAGCTGATTTAAAATATATAATATAAATATATGCTGATAAATAGCTTTTGATGAACAGAAGTAAGAACTTCTGATCCGTACGAGAGTATGTAGATTCCACTGTGTAACAGTGGCACTATTTTACAATTTCAATTAAGTATAACACAAAACCTTTTACTGCTTATATGAAACAATTCATCACAACAGTATCTATACCTCGATGTCAGGAAGATCTCTTTCTTAAATCATAAAATTTTAACAGTATTTCGGCGCCCTTACGATTTATGAATGGTGTGTAATGAAAAATAAATGCCACGGAAAGCCGATTTTATAGCCCCGTGTAAAGTCAAGTTACATTTCGCGTTGCGGTGGTGCTATTTAAATAAATATTCAAAATCTTAAAATAACAGTAGGTAAGTAAGTAGATCCGTTTAAAAAATACTAAACATATAATTAAACTCCAATAACAAAGGTCCATTTGTCGCGCATTTAAATTTGAAATGAGTCATTTGTTTTTTGACAATTATTATTACAGTTAAATTCACTCTTACCTATTATGACAATGAGTGAAATAAAAACGCAGACATGTTTAAATAAAATTCAATTCACAATAAGTTAAATGTTGTTTATTTATTAAACACTTGTAGAGCGTAACACGTAGGTACATATGTTTCGAAATTGTTGTTGTACAATCATGTAGAAGTTTACTACGGTACCGTTAAAATAAAAATGTATTACGTATGTAGGTAGGTATACCTACGTACTTACATACATAATACAATGTCACTACACCGTGACGGTAAATTTTCCTTCAATGTTCTCTTCATTTTCCCAAGCGTTACTTTACGACAAAAGCTCGAAACAGACTTATATTTAAAAAGAGCCAGAAAAAGGTTTGCATATTGTTCATAGATTGAATTTCTTTCTTTGTAAGAAAGTCTCTGTAATAAATTTTTATAAACCGAAGAACGCCATCAGGAATTTATATTAATATACATCGAAATGTGTTGTTAGGTAAATCAAACATTTTCCGGGGCTGCTTCTATTGCAATATTTACTCGAGACCGAATCAATTGAAGTTCTCATCACAGAATCTGAAGTAGGTACAGATATTGCAAAAGTATCGACATTAACGTGCGAAACTAACATTTGATTTTCCCGCAACAAAATTCACGTAGGTAACTAGTTCAGTTAAAACTGCCCGATACATGGAAACAAGAGTAATTAAACGGCACTTTACATAAGTAACCTAGTATCGAATCGCCCTGATATAATGTGATGATATATTTAAGACATTTTAGAGTTCTCAAACACGCAATTAGTTTTGAAGTATCAAATTGAAATATCAAAGTAAACTTGCAAAAATTGTGCCGAAGACATACTACGGCATTGATAAATCTCGGCGTCCTGTATCAAATACATTTATAAATATTCATACTTTTGAAACGGAGACTCGTAAATATATGAAACAAGCTCCCATTGACCTAGATACAACCATGCAACAAAATTATTCGCATTTAACTAAAACCTAGGTGACCGTCAAATAAACGACGGTGTCCGAAGACGGCGACGTTTACAAATAAAGGTGTGGTTTTAGAATTAAATAAACACGGAGTGCAACCATAGTGAAGGATACCAAGTTACCCGCTTCCCGCTCTTTTGTCGGTTTCCCCTTCGTAGATTAGGAGGGTTAAGTACTTCGGCTGAAGTAATTGGGCGCTTTAAATCAAATTGAACATACCTACACTCGCATGAAGTAGGTACTTAAGGACGAAATGAAGAGTATTTTTACAAAATATACTTGAAAAGAGACTATTTCAGACTCATTAAAATTAGGTTCATTTTCGTGGCAGGGGGCTTATTTTCGTTACAAGAAAATATACACCAATATATTTATGAGTTTCATAAATATTTTCGAACATGACATAAATATAGAAATTACTGAAGTGGCTGTTTTGTGAAAACAAGCTGCTCCTAAAATAATTTGCGTCTGCAGTATAATAATTAATTCATATTGAATGCTTACTCCGTGCCGCTTTCTAAGACCGCACAAAACTTTGTACAGATCTAATTAAAACAATATTAATATCTCAATGATATATTCATATTACTTTGACCTAGAATTTTGCTGAATTTAATTATTTATTGTTTGTGGTAATTGAATCTAAATATTATTTTTGGTATTTGTATATTTGGTGAAGATGTCTAACAAGTGCCGTTAATTATATTGAAAATTAATTATTAAGGCGTATTTATTATTTAAATGTATTATTTTTAGCTCAGTGTTTATAAATAAATTAGAAAGTCTGAAGTCTTATAATATAAGTTTCTACCTGTTATAGAAAAAGGTACCTAACACCTGCCTCTGGCCGATATATATTAAAGTTGATGGTTATAATATTTTATATTTGTTTAAATTGAAATTACCGTTACACTATAAATAGCATAAAGACTATATGATAATATAGACTTGACATAAAATATATAGTTAACGGAATATAGAAATCGCAATCAATTTGTGGCACTCACGACTATATCAATTACGTTTAGAGTTTAATGAAACGATAAATTTGAACGCATTTTATTGTGGTACTAAAGTATTTAATGATAATCCGTACATAACATAGGTTAGAAAAGGACATTAGTAAAACTAATAAACATATCTTTTGGTTACAATTTAAACATTCACACGAAAATACCTACAAATAAATTCGTAATATGTAAACAGAAATAACACGTTTTATTATTTAAACGCAAAAAAGGATATTTTTTTAGGACACGGTCCATCTAACGTCCATCTGCGCAGTTTTTTTGTACAAAACAAGATAAAATGTAATTTACAGTTAATTACATAATTATTTGCTATAAGTAAAGCTTCTTTAGTTAAATATTTACTTACTTCCAACACTTTAATCTATAATATTTTCATAAATCTTTTTATTTTTACAAAAATCTTTGCAGCTTAGTCTTGTACGCAAAGGGTTTACAAATTATCTTGTATTTTCCTTGAACCCTTTCTGATTGTAAACAAACATTTCACACACCTGTTCCCGAGGGAGCTAACCGATTATTACTAAAATGTACCTACCCATACTACGCCGACATTTGAGTTTGTAGCAAATTTATGTTAAGTGCGCGGCTTTTATCACAGATCATGTATAATATAATAATATATGTTTTCAATCTAACGTTTAGCATCAGTCGCACTTTTTTCTGGATTCCACTGACTACTTATCATCAGGCAGGGTGGTGTCACTTCAGTGGACAAATATAAAAAAGGTTATCATTATAATTATAATACTGATTGCGATTCAAAATCAAACTAATGAATTAAAAAAATCAATTCTCCTCTATAAAGTTTTCTGCCTTTCAGCAGTATCAAAATCTCAGGCGAATAAACCAATAGTGCACGCAATAAATAGACAAAACTTCGTTTGTAGATTGTGGTGGCCGGACAACCCAACCCTTTTAGTATGCGGGTACAGGGCGACTAAGAATAAATAATGTTAGAAAAATACATCAATTCTTTGTTTAAGTGCTCTGAATAGCACAATAGGCACTTCACGTATTACGTGGTACCTAAGACCTATAGGTACGTGGGTGTAACCTTCACAGAAAACGGGATGATGCTATATGTACTTACATTAATCTGTTTCTCATATAGGTAACAGATCCAGGGATCATTCTTGCTTAATGAAAATCGAAATGTTTTACTCTCGAAAAATCAGCAATCGGAAGATCGTTTAAACGATATTAAAACCCAAAAGTATAATTAAGAAACTGTATTTTTATAGATATGAATTTTATATAAAATTATGAATAGCGTTTTGGATGTCGTTTTTCCTACAATACCTATTAACTGACGAAGAAAATATGTAGAAGTGTAAATTACGTTTCATTGATAGGCTAGCTGATAGATAGAATATTAATCTGCAGGAAGTCAAATAAATGTTCTAAATGTCTATCAAATTTTTATACGCACTTTTCCTCTAATAAATTAAATACGTACATACCGATTTTGAAACTATATACCCAGCTGCAGCACACACGAGTTTAATATAGATTTATTACAGCACTATTTCATAATAACTGGAACGAAGCCTTTGTGTAACACTTTGAGCGTATTTAAATTAAGGAATAAAGACGCATTTGCCTCAAAGAGCCGAGATTCACGAGAATGCTTTGCGGAAAATGCGACTGGCATAAAGAATAGTGGCTGAAGCCTTTTCAACGGATTATTCTTATAGTTGAAATCTAGCAGCATCATGCAGATTACAAACATTGAGAATGGGTGATGCCCGAAT
Source organism: Parascotia fuliginaria (assembly GCA_963082885.1). Classification (NCBI taxonomy): domain Eukaryota; kingdom Metazoa; phylum Arthropoda; class Insecta; order Lepidoptera; family Erebidae; genus Parascotia; species Parascotia fuliginaria. The sequence continues at coordinate 4,348,673 of OY720172.1, forward strand.
GACGGTTAATGTCAATTTATTTCTTTGTTTTATTCATTGAATAACCGACACCAGACATTCATCGACCGTAATTTAATTCACACCTTTCTTATGTACTGTATATCATTGAAATTATTCCAGAGGACTTCGACTTTTGAAAGCTCTTGAGCTATTTATTTAGTATTAAAATATAGATTTTCTCTCTTTTTTCTGCAATCAATAAGGACCTAGGTCCTTATTGGTACAAAATAATCAATATAACATTGATTCTATTCTTAAAATTCAAACTTTACAAAAATTACGGACAACAGTAATGGATAAAATAAGTAGTAACACGGTATTTTAATAAAATTCTATAACTTTAATGATTAAAAAGCTATTAAGCTTTATATTCACGTGTTAGTAATCAGTAATCACTTTGAATATTTAATTTTATTTGACTTTCAAGGTACCTACTACAATACAACTTTAGGTATCTATATCGATTCCTCAACAGTACAAGTCAACACTGCCTGTATAATTTCGACGACAAAATGATTGTTTTGATTACCTAGTTGGGCCAACAGAACAATGTTTCCCAACTTTGGAATTTGTCATTTAATTTTGTTTTAAATCATAAAAAAATTTAAAATAGATTTAATTCAGCTATACACGAACAAAATTTTATGAAAATCGTTTTTGTCACGAACCCTTGTTTTAAAATCGGAATATTAAATTGTTGCGTGTCCACCTTTCGGGTCGCAGTATATCATAAAATTAGGCGGGAAAATGTCACACCGCCGCCAATTAAACAATAAAACATCCTATTCCCGATTGAGGCCCTTTATTTTCAAAACAAAGCGCGTACGAATTCAATTTTTTTACTATAAATTCGTAAGCGCTCCGTAGGATTAGGATCAGTCGACACCTATCGCAATATATAACATTAATTTAACCTGTTACTGGCTGTATACAATTGTAGTACATGGCAATAAGTTTTTCAATAAAATAATAAAAACATACTTAGTATAGGTAGATATGCAAGACTGAAAAGACTCGATCCAGGTAAGTTTAAAATATGAGTGTAAATAGAGTACCTACTATCGGATTATTTTGAAGTTTAAAGTAGAGAAATGAAAGATCCCGCCAAATTAGTGTAAAGAAGTAAAGTGCATAGACAAACATAGTGTGTGCAGTGCGCAACAGGGTGGCGCCGTGGAAGAGTGGAGGCGCGGTGGGACATGCATGCGAGCGTACCTGAGGGCGGGCGCCGGGTGCGGGGAGAACTCACTCCGGGGACTCCGGAGAGCCAAGCCACCGCGCCGCTCCGCGCGGACTAACGCACCCGAGCCACGGCGATACGCCACCCGTACGACGCGCGGCATTCAGGGCTGCCAGCACAAACACGACACCTACCCACCCAAAAACTTCAAATATATCCTTTACAAAAATAAGTGCTACAAAGAAAATTTATGAAAATGTTTAATGTTTTTATGTGTTTTTTGATCAGTTAATATATTCATTTTAACTTTACACCAGGTTTTATTATAATCTTATTGCAAATATCTTAAAATTTATATAATAGAATTAAAACAAACAAAATTACTTTAAATATTACCGCAAATAATAAGGTGGCTAGTTTGTAGGAAAAACTACCACTAAAGTAAGGAGTTATTGTTAAGCTGTACACTAGCAACATTTTAGTCCTCCCGCACCCCTCCGACCCGGCCGGGTGCCGAATAATGAAGCAGGGGAAAAAAGTATTGTGGAAGGGGTGCTTGCCGGAAGATACTGGCCCGTGCCGGATGGACGGGTCATGGTGCCGGATCCTACGCCTTCACTTGCACTCTTTCACAACTTGCCATGCAACAGCCATGTGCAAACGATACGAACAACACAAAATAATTTCACGCTGTTTCACTGAAACGATCCATAATTTCATATTTTATTGCATTTCTTTATGGAACATAAGGGGTGTTTCCTTTCTTCTACTCACCGTTCATAGTTTATTTTACGACTGCCAGTGATTAGCATAAACGTTAAACATTGTTTACTTATTTCAAGAACGCGACGTAATATAAAATAGTTTTTAACAAAAAGAAAACCGACTTTAAACAGGAAGGAAACTAAAAAGTTAAAAATAAACTGACTTAGTACCAAGTAATTCGTATTTTGATTTAGTTAATCAGAAATAGGATTAAATAAATATTTTACAATTTTGAAGTTGGTGCCAAGTAAAACAATAACTAGGTACCTATAGGTATTATCAATCTTAATTTGCTATTGTAATAAAGTTCATATGGTATTTAAAACAATAACTAGATACCTATAAGTATTATCAATCTTATTTTGCTATTGTAGTAAGGTTCTTATAGTATTTAGTTATTTAGTATTTACTTGGCATCAACTTCAAAGTTGTAAAATACTTATTAATTTATTTCTGATTAACTAAATCGAAATACGAATTACTTTGTACTAATTTATTTTTTACTTTTTAGTTTTTCTTCCTGTTTGAAGTCGGTTTTCATTTTGTTAAAAATTATTTTATTTTACATTTTTTAGTAATGGGTACACCTAAACCTTACTTAAGTATTATTTTTGTACACACTAAACATTTTGGCGTATTGAACCGTATGAAGTAAGCCCGACATGACTGCTGTTGAGGAATTCGCTTGACTGTCTATGGTCACCTGTAATGGCACTTATAACCCATATGGCAGCAAAGTTCTTATCATTAGAAATAAATTAAGTCCAAACATTAAGTAATTGCTGTAAATCGTTGAGAAGTTCCCTCGACTCTTGTTGTGCTCCATAATCAGATCAAATTCAAACCTTCACTATATAGTAGTGCCTTAAACATAACAAATGTACTAGTCGTCAGTACGATTTTCGAAAGCTCCCCTAAATTTCTCTGCGATACCATCATCAGATCCTGGTTTCCTTATCATGGTACCACCCTTGGAATATCTCCTTTCCAACAAAAAAATAATCATCAAAATCCGTTATAAACGACGAAGTTATTCGCGAACACACATAAAAATATATAGGTATATATACATATATACGGTCACATTCAGAAATCTCCTCTGTTTTTTGAAGTCGGTTAAAAATCGTTATTTTTCATTATGCGATCGTATCATATTCAAATCCGTTAAAGAAAATTCTGAAAATCAATTTTCAGAGGTAACTTCACGCTCTGGGAGCCGCAAGCCAATTTTAAGTATGTCACTCGCGAACATACATCAATACTCAATTCAAATAGTTACATCATAATATTATACACCAAACGTGAATTTCCACCAGCAAACAAAAGAGACGCGATATAAAAAGGGTCGGAAAGTTTTTATCCGGGTCATTAGCCTGACTATCCCATATTGTATTTTCTATTTCACTACAAGTAAATGACGATTAAAGGAGCTCTTTACAGATGTTTGCAATTCTTTATTCATAAGGTAGACGAAATTAAATCTTAACTTCCAAAAACTTGAAGATGTTCAATGAAACTTTTCAAATTTTGATTGTAGAATTTGTATGTGTGTGTGCCTACAAAGTGGGTGTTTGAAGCCTTCACTTTGTTTCGTGTGTAGCTACAATACGAAGTGAAATATCAACGTTTGTTATCAATATATAACAAAGTGTTGAGTGACTTATAATCTCGTCTGACATTTTTTCACCTTTCTTATAATCTTTATATTATTATGTATGTAAAGATACGATTGTTTGTGCCCTAAAGGTTAAGCTGTAAAGAACATATTACCTTATCTTATAGTTGTGTATGCATAATAGACCACAGCATTTCAATCCTTGGGACCTTTCGTGCTATATAAGTACCCACTTGTGTTCTGTAAGTACCCATTGCGGAAACAATAGTAATAAAATGTAACCATAGCCATTGTCGGGCGTGAAGTATAAGGTAATGAGGAGGAGCAGATTGATATAAATTATTTTATGAATATTATTAATATAATCACTGTAGGCACATCAAACTGTCTACTATATCAGTCGATCCTTTGTCATGGAGGTCCATTCTACTATGATCAAATAGGTCATCATAGGCGACTCTTTAGTGTCCTTTGATCACGGACAGGATTAAATTAGTTTATACAATTTATATTTTTGAAATTGGAAATAGCTATTTCCTCAATCTTTTTGCGTTCGATATTTTAGAAACGAAGAATGATGTATAAAATTTGAGAAAACGCTCTCTGGACAATTTAGTCAGCTACAATTTGAGCCTAAAACAAAGACGATCGAGTTAAAGGCCGGTAGGTAGCCTAATCTTTTGAAAAAAGACAAAAAGTCAAAATAACATTTTCACATCAAACTTCGGTACGCGGATGTTGAAGGATACTTACGTTAATCTAAGAATAAAATAATTATCATTCAACGTTGTAATTTTATTTTGTAGCCTTTTCCCTATACCGACTTTCTCGTGGCTCAGCGACAATATTTTTTCGAATGACGTAGATTCATTTTCAATATACTCGATAGTCGTGTGAGGCACGAAATCTGTGATTTTTTTTACACAGAAAAGTACTATTTTTGAATTTATTTATTTAATAAAACTTCACATAAAATCCTATGTTATAAATCAAAGTTTAACTATCCAAAATTAACATATTTTTATATACATAAATATAAAACAAAAACAGAAACAAGTACATCATATGGAAGGACTAAATTGAATAGAACAGAAACGTTTCTCGAAATATTAGCTAGTGGAAATGCTGATAATGCCCGAAAATAGATTATTCAATAAAATGCTCAACAAAAAACTAAATCCTTCTTACAAATAAAAATAAGTAAATGTAATAGACTTTTATGTACATAAATGGCAACGGACTCGCCCTTCTTTTATGTTATGTACCAAATCAAATTTGATAAGGAACGTATTATGCGGTTCTAGAGAGTAAATACATCCCTTAAACTAATTAAGACTTAAAAATAGGAACATATCTATACTTAATAAAGAATTTATAAAATTAAATAACTAAATGCACGCGTACTGCACTGAATGAATCTGTATTTATATCTGTGGAATGAATAGAACGAATAGCGAAGATGTCTCTCAATCGATCACGTACGCTCGCGTTAAGTGGCGAGCACACTGGAATATTCAATTCTTGAATGGGATAGTTTAGCAAGTTCTTGAACGATTGTAAATACAGCTCCTGGTGTTATGAGCTGTAATAAACTAGCTATCTTTACTAACAATTTTGAACAAGTTTTTCATACGAATTTGAATTAACCTACATAAAGTCAGCATTCAGATTTAAAAAGATTTTTAAAAGGTGTGATCATTATAGTGATTTAGCTTTTTCTTACGCCTATTATAATAAAAACTCGCTTTCCGCGGCGAGGTTTCACCCGCGACGGGAGCAGAGCACTAAGTTAAGACTGCTCTGCTTCCGTTGCCAGTAGCGTGATGTTACATAGCCTATAACCTTCCCCAGGAACTGGGTTATCATACGCAAAAAGAGTTATTCAAATCCGACTTGCAGTTTCAGAGATTAGCGCGTTCAAACAAACAAACAAACCAACAAACTATTTTACTTTATATAATATTATAGAATATAGATAAACACAAACAATATAATAATAAAAAATAGGTAGTACAAGTACCTAAATCTATTAATTTTAACATTTTTTGCTGATGTGAAATCTAACATACAAGTAACTAACGAATTTTTTATAGTATTGAGTATTCCTTTAGACGCAAACGTATACTGTACCACCTCTGTGGAGCAATGGAAGCACGGACGACTGCTTAGCAAGAAGGTATCAAATCCCCCAAGAGACAAAAACTTATATTTTGTGTCATTTAACTGTATATTTGTAACATCCGACATACAGTGTTTTCTCTATAGGAACTAAAACAATAATGATGATATCATTTACAGAACAAGCTAACTGTAATGTGCTAGAATCGGACAGCAGTAATATAGTAGATTGCCACATAATTGTTTAATTAGCAAACAAATATGTAGGTATACGATTTGATAACAAAAGTTAACAGCCGTTGTAGCCTTAGCTCCTAATTAAACGTTAGTCCGTGGAGCTGATTTCATTTTCCTAATTACAGATTCTTCAAGCGGAATCTGGTCCATGAAACGCTTGGTTAACAGATAATAAAATGTTTAGCATACTACGAGCCGAGTTTTTGTTTACGTTTTGTATTTTATTTCTTTATCTAGAATTCGGTAGAAAAAGAAACGTCTATAAGATTTAGATTCAGTAGCAAAAGAAAGTGTCTTCTTTATTTATAAAGAAAGGTCGCTGTTTTTACCTGTCTGTTTTCCGCTAATTTCTTCTAAACCATGCAACAAATTTTGATACTATTTTATATATTTTGAGTAAAGAACGTCTTCTTGTTTTACGTTTACGAAATCATTGATTTTCTTCGGCTATCGACAACAGAAACCATCATATCGGCCTGTTATTATCACACTGCAGGTAAAAGCCTCTTCCCTTAGAGAATGGCCATTGATCGCCACGCTTTCTTAATGCGGATTGGCAATTTAGACTTTCCCTTTAAAAGTCCAGGTTTCTTCACGATGATTGCTCGTCGTATGTCAGTAATGTACAAGATAAATTTAGAAAGAACATATGAATTTAAAAAGTTACATTGGTACTTGTCCGGTTCCGAACTCACGACCTTGTGTTTACGAAGTGGATGCTTTAACCACTGAGCCATCACCAATATGCACAGCAAAAATAATATTTAGAAATACACGTTTATTCCTGACACACGGAGTCAATCTTGAAAAGAACATCTCAAGAAATGAATAGAAGATATTTTATTATTTCGTCTATATAACCCTGCAAAAATATTTGAGAAACATATTATACTTACTTACAGAAAATTCTATTTAGTAATATTCGACTACTGAACGGTCCAATAGAATCCGATTTCGGTGGCAGTGCCTGTGATGTCGTTAGTGATCTTACATTAATTACTTTTGTTAGAGATTAAATAAATGAAACTTAAATAAAATGTTGACCTCATGGTCTCCGATTTAGAATACAGAATGCTTTAAAATGTGTAGGTCCTTACAAAACGCTGCTACAAAGGTATCTCTTAATTTTAATATCTCTAATAGAAGGTGAAAATTAATTTCACTTTACAGATAAATCGTCTTTTGTTTTTGGAAGATGGTTGACGTTTTAATTTGATAAATGTCATTTATCATTACAAATCAATTTTAGTATTAGACGTCTCTTCATTGCTATTTTTAGAGGATTTATGGTGACAAAGGTTGAGGTGAAAGTTATATAATAAATTTAGGTTTTATATTTTAAAATTGGACCATGAAGAAACGAATGCATTATTAACTGTTTTGAGCTGATTAGTGTTATGTATTGCATGTATTATTATTTTTAAGCTAGCCAATAATTAATATTAGGTTATTTAGTAACTCGCTTTAGAATATTGCTTTAAAAATATTGTTTAGAAATATGCAATGTTCACACCTGAAATACAGGTTTATCCTAGTTCAGGTACTACCCATAATTGTCCCTACATGTTAAATTAAGCCTATACTACAAAAACTATGTAAAATTATTATTTGAATAAATGAATTTGCTATTAAAACAAAATTTAAAAAAAATGTTACTCATATTGACACGACATAGCCTTTTCGGTTCCGTTGCCAAAAAAAGAAGAAAATATATTAATATTTATTGACATAATTCAGCGGCTTATTGGGCGATTCGCACGAATTCAACTCGCACAAAAAGTGCGAATCGACTGTTTTAAATAATATAACTTTTTCTGTAGGCGATTCGCACGATGTTAATTTATTAGCGTGCGAATCGACACTATTAAAAATATGTAGTAGGCTATTGGCACACATTTTTTTTAAGGAATAAAAAAATTTAAAATACAGTCGTACTCGGGCCTCACTGAAATAGAACAAAAAAATAATCTAAATTTAAATAACAGATATTATTTACTTGGAAGAACGAAAGATGTGGATAAAAATAAATAGGTAATAATTAATATCACTAATTATTTAATTGAGGTAAAATTAGTTTGCTGATAATAATGTAAAGGACCTACAATTATTATTTTTTTACTTGAGTTAACGACACTTATCTATTAAGTACTCTGATATTTGCTGATTTTTTTTATATTTACAAATCAGATCATAGCGATTTTAGAGGATGTTTAGTACTTAGTTTTAATTTTAATAGTTTTGTGTTTATTCTAACACATTTGACCTTTACTGCTTCTGTACTCAAGTGTACTTTATCTTAACTGCATTTCATAAAACACAATATGCGTGCCAATAGCCTACTACATATTTTAAGAAGTGTCGATTCGCAGGCTAATAAATAAACATCGTGCGAATTGTCTACAAAAAAAGTAATATTATTTAAAAGAGTTGATTCGCACTTTTTGTGCGAGTTGAATTCGTGCGAATTGTCCAATAAGCCAATTCAGCTGCTATTACTATGTACAGGCTGTACATTGATCCAGTAGTTGGCGCTAGCATCATTGGATTGAAAACGTTTACATTGATGCACTGGATGTTGGACTGGATTGAAAACGTTTACTTTGCTAAAGTGCTGATGCTGACCCAGTGCAGGAATCAAGTGGTGCTGGCGCCAGCTACTGTATCAATGTAAATGGATAGACTCCTTTAAGTAGCAACATATTGATCGGTCGTGATCCACACTTATCCAATGGTTAACTCGTTACCTTTATCCGGTTGTCAGTCTACCTTGCGAGTATGAAAAATTAACATCGGTATTCTCGCGGTTTCGTTTCCTAACGGGTTCCGTAACTATCATATAATATAATAACACATTTCGTAAGAACTTGATCATCATCATATCGGTTCGTATCCCCTGCAGGAAAAGACCTCTTTTTATTATAAAGAAGGCATGAGCATTGTTCGCCATGCTTGCTCAAGGCGGGTTGGCGATTTTAGACTGCCATAGAAGTCCAGATTTCCTCACGATGTTTTCCTTCACCGTCAGTCAGTAATGTCCAGATAAACTTAGAAAGTACATATGTATGTACTCGAATACTTCAAATAAAATGCAATAAGTATAACTCTGAAGCAATTCAGCAATTAAAATACCTAAAGCTATGCGCAATTGAGAGTAAGATTTGTTAAATGCTAAAAGATTGCCCAACAGTAGCTCAGGTTGAACCTGTATTCAAATTTAAACCATTGCACTGTTAAGTGTTTGCATTTACGTAACCATGTTGAAGTCTTAGGTAAGCGTTACAATTAAAACTTTCCACCAAGTTACCCGTCTAAATGGTAAGTGTTAGTCGATGCATAAGGGCTTTAGAAATATGTCACGGTTAATTCACAATGGAGTCCTCCGACATATAAAAACAATAAGACCGCTATATTTACAGACGTCAGAGTAGGTATTTACAGCTGACAAAAATACTTTCAGGAAGAATATAGGAATCCAACATTATTTACATTAAATCTTTTAAGAGAATGTTCTGGTTGCCGTGGTAACGTAACGGATGTGACTACCGAGCTAAAATCCAAATTTTTTGGCGTAGGCGCCATATACCTAAAGCAATTAAATCCACACGTCGTATACCTAATAGGCGATTAACGGTTGCATAAATATTCAAAATCCTAACTGTCTAACTGATCTTTTCTATTCCAGAGCTAATTACCTACATTTACGTTTTTTCAATATCCATCATCCTTTTTGAAATATCTCTTTAATAGAATATTATTTTACTGGTAACTTGCTAACTAAAATTATAGTTAAAACTCTTTTCTAGAAAACTCTTATTGGGCAGTTTATTTTACAACCTGGTCTTACTTGGCTAAAAGTTTCTCTGAAAAGCGCTGAAGCCGAAACTGATATATAGGACCCTTGTGTTTCTGAGGCGTGAATATGAGCTTTCTGCCGTTGGCTGCAATTGTGAAATATAACATCTTGCAAACAATTCCTCGGTACACAGCTTGTTATACAGACGATAGAACAGACAAGAAGGTAAGTAGTCTCTTCTTACATATAAAAATCTTCTTGTCATTCGTAATAAATTTTGTAATGCCGGAATGTACATTTGTTTTTTTCATTTTTTATTCAAATTTTTATTTTTATATCTATACATATAATAAAAATGTAACCGATCGCTGTCTGTACATGGAAGATATATGAGAAAAAAAAATATTGGGGCCTTTATCAACGCAAATAGAACCCAAAACAATGATTGTTACAATTTTTGTCTGTTTGTCTGTTTGTCTGTTTGTCAGTTTGTCTGTTAGTCTGTTTGTCTGTTTGTCTGTTTGTCTGTGCGTTTGTTCACGCTAATCTCAGAAACGGCTTCTCCGATTTAGATATGGTTTTCACTAATACATTGTGGTAAGCTTCACTTAACATTTAGTGTTTGTTTCATGTCAATCGGTTCATAAATAAAAAAGTTATGCCAATTTAAAGAATCACGTCGAACATTTGTTAATTTACTACGAAATCTGATAGAAACAGAGACTTTAACAGGCTACGGAATAGCTGATAGCGTTTTTATTTTTCGGATTCCGCTCATTCTAAACAATCTTCCGTTTAGTTTTAAATGAGTCCAGTTTCCAGTGAGCCTATGTTTCGCGATGACAATTAATAAAGCCCAAGGTCAGACACAACTAAAAGTTGTGGGCGTGGATCTAAGTATTAGCTGTGTTTCGCACGGTCAGCTTTATGTGGCTCTATCACGTGTTAGCATTCCTAGCAGCCTGTATGCTTTGATCCCCGATGGCTATACGTCTAATCCATACATTCATACACCCATACATATTATATAAGGCTTTGTCCTGACTGACTGACTGACTAACAGACAACGCACAGCCTAAACTGCTGGTCGTAGCGACTTGAAATTTGGAGGGTGTGTTTGTCTAAATGTTTAGAGGTTGTACTAAAAATGGGTTTTTTAAAATTTAATTTCTAAGTGTGTGAAAAGGGATGAAATCGATTATATGAATCTTCTTCATTTTTTAACTTACAGTTTTGAAATTTTATTTTGGAATACTTCTATTTAAATAAAAAATATCCTTATAATTTTATTTTGAAATTAGGGATGAAATATTCTATACAAAGATCTTTAGCTTCTGAAGGTAGCGACTCGAAATTTACAGGGAGGGGGAGGGAAGGAAAGGAGGGAGGAAAAGGAGGAACTGAGGAGAAGGAGGAAGGGAGGGGAAAATGAGAGGGAAGTGATGGGGAAGTGAAAGGAAAGTGCTGGGGAAGTGAGGGGGAAGTTAAGAGGAAGTGTGGGGGAAATGCGGGAGAAGGGAAGGGAAAGTCAGGGAGAAGTCAGAGGGAAGTAAAGGGAAAGCCAGGAAGAAGTGAGGGGAAGTGAGAGGAAAGTGACGGAGAAGTAACGGGGAAGTGAGGGGAAGTGAGGGGGAAGTGAGGGGGAACTGAGGGGGAGTGAGGGGGAGATAAAAAATAGTATGAAAAACAGTATTTAAACAATATAATAATGTCTATTGGAAAAAACGACATTCACGCGAGCGAAGCCCAAAAGGTCACTCACTCACTTATCACGAAATCTCAGAAACAACAAGTGCTAGGAATCTCAAACTTTGCATTGTCATTCCTATTAGAATATAGGTGCTCACTTAGACGGAATTTTGCGAAATCCATCCCCTAAGGGGGTATAAAGGGGTGGCAAAGTTTGTATGAAACTTCTATAGTTTTTATAGTAGGATTACCAAATTACTAGAAAATACTCTTTTTTTAATTTATTTATTTTTATTTATTTATTTTAAGGAAGGCTTACAGACTAATAACAGTATTAAGATAGCATACAAATATAACTAAATTGCTAATAACAAGCCTTCACAAATTGTTTCTATTACTGTACTTAAACATAAATTAAGTAAGTAGTAGGCAATGACAATATCACAATCCATATAATAATACATATAATGCAATGTGTAGAATTATTTTTATAAGAACAGTTTAATGTAAAAACAACAAACAAAATAATTAAACATAAAGAGATTTTATACAAAGAGAGATATTAACCACAGACAATATCTGCCACAATTTAATATTATTATTTTTATGTATACCTATATATTATTATATTTATATTATACTATTTCTACTAATTCTATATGCCATTGTTCTGAAAAAAATTATTTGTTAAAAGACGTCTTACTGAAAGTGAACTAGTGCAAAAAAGGTCAATATTAAATTCGCGAGGTAAATTATTGTACTTTGTCGCGCTACGCAAGAAGAATGCATTACGCCTATAATTTGTAGTTGCAAACGGTACATATAAGAGCGGTCTTTGACGTAAACTAGTGCTGCTGGCGTGCAAAGACAGTTTAGCTGTGAGCTCAGGATTATCGACCGATCCATTCGCAATGCTTAGTAATAGACAAATGTCATTGATTGCACGTCTAGTTTCTAGAGGTAAAAAATGATACCTACTGCAACGATGTTTATAGTCAGTAGAATATTGCTTAGCTCTAAAGTCCAAATGACGTAGGAACTTTTTCTGGACGCTTTCTATACGGTCTATATAAACTTGGTACTGAGGGTTCCAAACCTGTGACGCATACTCGAGCTGGCTACGCACAAACGAGCAATATAATATTTTTAATGGTTTTAATGATTGAAAGCTGGATGTAGTTCTTATAATAAACCCTAAAACTTTCGAAGCTTTCTTGACGACAGTGTCAACATGTTGGTCGAAAAGAAGTTTTTCATCTAATATAATTCCTAGATCTTTCACCTTATTAACTTTAGCTATCGTTTGATTGTGAAGCAAATATGTAGACTCAATCACAGATTTTCGTCGTGTAAAAGTGATGTGAGAGCATTTCGTAACATTAAGTTGTAGCTTATTACAGCTACAATAATCTTCAAACCTACTGAGGTCAGCTTGTAACTTTTGTACGTCAGATACACTACGAATCAATTTATGAACCTTCATATCATCAGCAAATAACAAGACATAAGAATTTTGAAAACAACTTTTGATATCTGAAATAAAGAGCGTAAAAAGCAAAGGTCCAAGAATTGACCCTTGCGGTACACCGGAAGGTACAGTATACCAGCCAGAAGTGTATCCCTGAAGGACCACAGCTTGTGTACGATTCTCTATATAAGAAGAAAACCACCGATATAGGTCGCCATGGATACCTGCTGCGTACAGTTTACGTAAAAGCAGTTTATGATCTATACGATCAAAACATTTACTGTAATCGGTGTATATTACATCTACCTGGCCATGTTGTTGCATATTGTGTGTTATGTAATCATGTGATAGCACTAGGTTAGAAGTGGTGGAGCGATTTTTAAGAAAGCCGTGTTGTTCATCACCAAAATTACATTTTACTGCCCAATATAGCTGCGCGTGTACCACCTTCTCAAGTATCTTTGAAAATAGACAAATTTTGGAAATAGGTCTGTAATTTTCTACATTCGCCTTGTCTCCTTTTTTAAAAATAGGAGTAACGAACGCAGCTTTCCAAATCAGTGGCACATAACCCTCTGAAAGAGATCTTTCGTACAATATACAGATTGGTTCAACGATGCTATCGGCGATTTTAACAATAAATACTGGTGGTATAAGATCTGGACCTCCCGCTTTTGTAAGATCTAACCCTTTGAGTAATTTTAATACTTGGTCACGACATATGGTAATTGAGCATATATTAGCACTGGAATGAGCACTCGTGGGTGGATTTGTGGAGTCCTCGGGGCCTGCTACTTGAAAAGTGGAATGAAAGTAATTAGCAAACAGTTCGCTGACTTTTTCACCAGTGTCTGCAGACTCATCTAAATATTGCATAACACTAGGAAACGTACCACTGTCCCTTTTTTTATTTTTTACGTATGACCAAAATGCCCTAGGATTATTTTCAATTGAGTACTCAATTCTAGCCATATACTCATCAAAACATTGCGTTTCTAACAATTTTGCTCTGCTACGCAGAGTAGAATAAGAAAGGCAATCGGATAAATTACCATATGTCTTAAACTTACGATGATACTTATACTTTTCTTTTATTACCTTGACTAATGCAGAATTGTACCAATGTGGGTAGGATGATTTGTGTATGGATTTCATTGGTATGTATTTATCCCTAAGCTCATAAAGCTTGTTGTAGAAAATTGTGGTAACGTCATCCAGCGAGCCAGCGTGTAAGAACTCTGACCAATTGAGCGTGTCAAGTTCAGATCGGATAGCAAAATAATCACCTCTAGAGAATATATAACGCTTACTTGGTTTAATAGGTAGCTTATGTATTTCTACAAAATCCGTTTTGATAATTAAGGGTTTGTGATGTAAATCAATCGGTTCAGCTAGTGGACCACCACTTTCTTCAACAGTCACAACATCATTAGAAAAAACCAGGTCAAGTAGCCTATTGTTTACATTTCTAACATTACTATACTGTGATAAATTTGTCATATTCACAGTGTCGAAGAATTCCAAAATATGTTGACCCGTAACATTATTTGGAATCAATTCGCAACGGTCACCACCCACTCTAGACCAATCCACTTCGTTTGCAAAATTAAAATCGCCTATAATGATAAACTTGTCCAAAGAGTGGGTAAGAATCAATTGACTAATGTTATTTGAAAAATTATGTAACTGAGTTTTATAGGAATTACCTAAATTTTCCACACACAAATAAAGAACACAAATATGCAACTTATAATTTACCTTAGGTTTAGATCTGTCCAATATTATGGTCACCCATAAGTCCTCTGCAGAGCTACACCAATCACTTTTTTGAACCACTGTTAATTCTTTCTTCACTGCAATTAAAACTCCACCACCTCTTTTTTGAGCAGTACGACCATAATCGCGATCGCGCCTCCACACTAAATACCTATCATCGAAGAGCTCATTATTATAAAAACTATCATCCAGCCATGTTTCGGTAAATAAAATAATATCGTACGAATTGAGACATATGTTACGGAACAATATATTTGTCTTTGTGCGTAAGCCACGAACATTTTGATAATAAATATTAAGAGCAGACATTTTTATAGATGACTATAGAATAATTATTGATAGTAAACTGAAGATGTATTGCAGATATTAAATATAAATTATTGTAATAATGACTTAAAAAGCGGGTAGTCAAAGAGCGTAATAGTATTCTTGTTCTACACAGTGGCTTGTAAAAAATAAACTTCAAACTAGTCAATAGTAATGACTTGTAAATAAACACAAAAGAAATAGACAACGACAGCCATGTTCTAATGGTCATACAGGCTATAACAATATATTGAATTTTCGACCTTGAGCAGTAAAAACTAAGGTGGTTAATGCAATGCAATAAATAAAATTTGTAGAAATAATATTTTAAAATCTTACTCAAATACACAATGAAGTGACACAGTAATAGTTGGAATACGTGGTTAGCACTCCACGGCATGTGGTTCTCAACTTTAGATGGTTTAAAATATATTGTGGTATTAGATGTTACGTTTAATCTCGCAGTTAAAATCACGACTTTTATTGATTTAAAAATAAACTTATCAAACGTTAGTCTTTTAATTTCGCAAGGTCTTTTTCCGTTTTTACTAATATAACATGCGACGTTTCGTTTTTTCTCGCGTATATTGTGGAATGCTTCACCCAAACATATCGAAAATTTGCTTCTGTAGCCGACTTCTTGGTTTTAGCCAATAATAGTTTATTGTACGGGGTTAGGTGATCGTTAATATATATCCTTTTGTTGCCTGCCATTCCTATCTGTCCTGTTGTTAATGGACTAGTTTTGCTTGCTATTCTGGCTGCAGCTATAAAATCTTCCTTGACATAGCGGTTACAAAAACCTACAATAATTGGTTTATCGTGGCCTTTCTCTCGAGTTGGTACACGGTGTACAAAATTTATTTGATTTTTGGATAATGAGTAGTTTATCTTAGTACCAATTTTGGAGACTATTTCAAACAAATTCTCACTTTGCGCTTGTGAAACGTTTTTTATTTCGATATTGTTTGATCTGGTCCACTGATCCTTAGCATTAGATTCCTGCTCTAGTTTATCTAGGCGCGATTGCATAAGGCCGACCTGTTCCTGTATTTTTTCTGTTTGATCAAGCCGTGCCTCCAAGTTTTTGATCTTAGTGTTGAATTCTTTTATCTCCTTACGAGTTTCGCTCATAGATAATTTTAGCTCGGCGAACTCCGAACGCAATGTAAAAATCTCTTCACGTAAGCTTTCCAGAGGCAGTAGTTTTTCAGTTATAGCTTTGATTTCCTGTAAAATAAGCGACTCAGACTCTAACCTCGGCGATAACGGAGGCTGAACGCAGCTAGGCGTTTTGCATTTTTGGCAGCGAAATGTGTATTTTCTTTCGCCTAATCTTCTAAATCCGGTCTCTGTTACTCCGGCACAATGGAAGTGCAGTTCACGATTGCACACTGTGCAATAAGCACCGTCCGTTAGCGGTTCATCGCATGCATCGCAGTTCTTCATGACTGATGTTTGCTACTATATGAATTTATTATTTTGTAGTATGGCTAGCGGATACTTTGAGATACACTGGTATTGTTGGGTTAACGCGGTATGTAGGTATATATACACGACCATACGACTTAGAGCCTATGACTGTACTGTTTAATATTCAGAAACCGCCCTTATTAAATGGGCAAATAAGAGTCGCAAGTTTGTGTGAAAGTGGTTTGTCAGTTTTAGCGGTAGCGGGTTTAAACTGGATTCGCCATAGAGACGGATAATACTGATACAATGTACGATTGCCATAAAATCAGGCACGCAATATTCTCTTATAGGCACCCATCTGAATTTTCACGCGAACGAAGTCGCGGGCAACAGCTAGTAATATAATATAATTCAATACTATTTACAATATTATGAAAATAGAATTAAAATTTTATCAACATAATTAATTATTTGAATAGAATAGTCGACATAATCAGGTGTCATAAATAAAGCAAGAGAAAAAAATTTAAATACTATGTTAATACTGCGAAAAAGATGAACATTAAAAAACAAAATAAAATTTTATTTCATTAAGAAACCGAAAGCTATTTTTGTTTCAAATTATAAACTGTGATCATTATATAAACTTTGTTACACCACACCAGTAATAATTCAATTATTTAATCAGGAACGTCAAAGGCACCATCGTTCAGATGATTAAAACTTTAATGAAAATCCTTGAAAAACCAGAAAACCTGACAATTTATTTTTAGAAAAATACATTATTTTTCTCTCGTTAACAATTTGCCAGTAATAAACAAACCTAGATTAGCTTGCAAATTGCTAAATAAACTTTTTGTCCCCTTTTTATAACCGACGAAAAACGGAGGACGTTCCTAATTCGACGCCTATATTTTTTTATATTTATTCTCTAACGGTACAACTTGAACCCTTGGTAAGTACAGTGTTTTTTGTGTCTAGCTATCATTTGGTGATAATCTATAATATAAAAATGAATCGCTGATTATGTTGCTAAGCGCAAATTTCGAGAACAGCTGAACCGATTTCGCTAATTCTTTTTTTATAATATTCCTTGAAGTACGAGGATGGTTCTTACGGAGAGGAAAATTTAAAAAAAATCCTGAAAAAAAACACTTTTCTATATTCCCATGCTAAAGTATTATATTTATCCTAAAATGTTTAAAAAAATGCCAATCCGTGCGAAGCCGGGGCGGGCCGTTAGTTACAAATAAAAAAGTACAGCGTGCGTTTAATTTTCTTTTTAAAGAAAGAACAAAACTATTAGAGAAATATTAGTTATTTAAAGGAAACCAACGTCTCTTAGTAATATACCTAGTAGTGTTATAAACAAATAACGAACGAAATCTCGGGCACTTTACAAAAAAAAGTATTTTCTCCCTACAGAAAACCGCAACAGGAATATAATACTACTTGAATGTTATTGAATTACTAACTACTAGTTAAAAATGGTTTCGATGTTCCTAAGAGAGTTAGAGTCAATGTTCTTTTGATGATATCAGTCTCCTGCAAAGCAAAAACGAAGTAAGTGCATGAAAGAGTTGCCCAGAAAAGCACCTTTTCCAAAACCGGTATTATACAGTTATTTAAAGCGTTCAAAATTACGACATTACAGCAAATGGAGACATCCAGAACAGACATTAGTATCTATAATACCTTCGAGGTCCATCCGTCACTTACCATTAGTCATTATAACCATCTATTGGCAAGGACACTACCAGCTGCACTACTACTTGTGAACTCATTACATATTATGATTAAAGCGATCTTCACCTTTATCGTTTCTGCCGAATGACATTTACAGTTTGACATAATAAGCTTCCCCCAATAAATGTATCTTATTAGTTCATGTGTATTACAAAGTAAGCAACAAAGTTTAAAAGTTAATAACATCAGTCGTCAATGAATAATGTCGGCAATAAAAAATACACATTGAATATTAAAAGGTTATTAGACTGGCCCTTTTTAAATTCCAAAGCAATTTGTGAAGTCAACAAAGTAAGCTTTGTGAACGAATTGAGCGAGCTTTACTTATTATGAGCGGTATTTCTGACTTATTGCTGTCTATCCTTCTTTTATTGTTTTTTGCATATTTTGTATTAAAGTATAATTGGAATGAAGACAATGTTAAAATAAAAATGAAATTATACTTAAATATAAATATTCATCTGAAAATCTACACCATTACTTTATAGGATTTTTAAATTAAAGTGTATTTATTCATATCTATTAACGTACCAAAGTGACTTCGCTCTGCCTGTAAGTAGGTAAGTAGTTAGTGGAATCCAGAAGTGGCGGTTTCATCGTCTGAAAGTGCTGGTATGGTGGCGTCCACTATGGCGGCTTAGTGAGATACCTTTTCACGCCTCGCTTTAAAAACTCAGGATCAAAGTTAGAAACACATGCGCTGGTAAAGAGTTCCAGGCTTTAATTGAGCGACAAAATTTTTGTGTACCTATAGGTAGGTTGTATTTTTATACAATATCAACGACTAGTGCGTTTTGACAGTTCGTAAGGAATTGTATTACGTGGTCATCATTGACACGTTCTAGATACTTTGAGAAACTGTCTTCCAGTGACGTTCAAATGTAACTAACCCAAATTTATAAGTAGACTTTTATATTTAAATAAGTGAAAATTTATTGGTACTAATTCAGGCTTATAATACTATGAAGTTTAGGCATAACGCGAAACAGTCTTACTGCTCTTTAAGTATAGCCCGCAAAAATGCTCCGATCTGCTAAACTTTAATTGGTAACTTTATCTGGTAACTTTTCTTCTATTTTACGTAGCTACGTATTTTCACATTGACATTGAATATATAATATTACGTCACTATTACTCATATTATACCTATGTTTCATATTTATTTTTCTCTTACCTCGTAACATACGATGATATCTGAGGTAAGACAAGGAGAAAATTGTTTCTTTCATGACGTGACAGGACATGAAATATTAACCGCAGAGCCTTACGCATGGTGTACCTACATAGGTTTAATCCTGGTTACAAAAGAAATTAAACCTCTAATGCTAGTACTACTTAGTACAATGCAGGTAACAAACTACCTTAGTAAAGGAATATAGTATTGTGTTATCTGTATCAGAGAGTTGCACTCGCTCAGTGGCGCGTGTGTCCAGTAGTGCATTTTTACAACAAATTTGTTCTCAGAGTTGACACCAGTTCATTTTACATACTACAATTTTCCGCAGCCATGCACGGAGAGAAATTTATACGCACGTCTAAACGTTAAGCAAAAGAAATATGTTAATACTTTATGAATCACGTCAATTACCCGTGTATACCTTACAAACTGTTCAACACCAAAGTTTAAAAGTTATGAATATTATCGGTGCATTTCACTTGAACATTAACTTCGAATTAAATTTTAAACATTTACATTGATTAAATTAATTGGTCCATTTTGTTTCACTATAGGGTAAAGAAATTATCTCAATAAGTACATTTATGTACCTACTCTAATCGTTTGCTATTGTCGGGTATTGTATGGGTATGGTGTGACTATGATATTTTTTTGTATACAGTAAACTCTTGTTTATGCGCCTGCTGTCAGACAAGCAAGCATGGTAACCATCTATCGACTAAGGGAAAACACTGTATTAAATCACTGTTTAAAGGGTATTTTATCTTATCATATCTCGGTAAACAAGCAACGCACACTAAAAAGAAAGATTCCATGATATAGAAGACTGTATTTTAGATTACAGTAAGTATTTTGCCTTGACACGACAGCAATGTTCATGGACCTTAGAAGCAACAAAAGCACACTCAGTTGACTCAACACATCCTGCTGTCGCTAAGATAGGTACCAATAATTATATTATCAAAGAAAAAATAAGTACTGTAATTACACCCAAGGCACGTTTTTCGTCTATGTAAAAAGTATTTTCATTAGGAGCACTGTCTTGACGTATGTATAGGCAGTGTCAAAAGTGCATTATTGTTAAGTGCAGTATTAATTATTATCTATTAAGCAAAAATTTAACAATTACCTACATCAATTCTTCTCACAATGTGTTATGTAATTTTGGCAAACATACCAACAAGTCCCCACATTAATTTAGTGACATTAACGAAAATAGATATTTACCTTAAACTATCACTAATTATAAGCAAATGTGTAAATAAGTAGGTAGTTAGCTAATGGAGTTTGATCAATGTGTCTGATAGCTACCCCGACGATCTATTACCACGAATCCATAATTTTGATCACCAAAATTTCATTACGACGACGCCGATAAAATTGAACGTGGCGACAGAGCTCGTTTAATTCACGAACACGACACGACACGACCAAGTAAAATGAACTAGGATATGTAATAAATTGTAGGGTGCATTTTAAGTATATTTGAGGTTTTAGAACAGCATATATTTGGAGTTATTGAAGTGGCAATCTATATTCAGGAGTAAATGTCTTACGGCTGATAATAATATGATGATGACAAATAAGTGGCGACCGGGAACTGGAAGACGCAGCGTAGGCAGACCTCTCACAAAGTGATTAAAGGTGGCGACAACTAATATATGAAGGAGGCTCATGACCAGTCAATGTAATAACTGCACCGTTGGTCTAGTGGTTAGTGTAACAGGTGTCGTGGGTTCGATTCCCGCGGTAGACAAATATTTGTGTGATGAACATTTGTATTTGTCTTCAGTCTGGGTGTTTCCTATGTATTCTAAGTATGTATTTACAAAAAAAAAAAGTATGTATATGTATTATATTTCAGTTATCTAGTACCCATAACACAAGCTCTGTTTAGCTTGGGGCTAGATGACGATGTGTGATAGTGTCCACATATTATAAAAAATAAAAATAAAACTATTTCGGGAAGACCTATTTCCAGCTGAATTGAAAAGAGATTGTAAGATTAACAGTGTTTGTACAGTTTGTGTATGGTGGTATATGGTGTTTAGTCCACCATAAATAATTATATTGGCTGATATGATGATGTATGGTAGACTTAAAAAACCACTAGTGCTGAAACATATCTATTTCTTAAAATGCGGCCTAGTATTACTAGAAATATTGAATAAAGAAAATTCACCTTCGAACAAGACATAATACAAAACGATTATAAGTTTTCAGCTGCCATGAAAAAAGGGCCGCGCTAGATGTTTTAACGAGCGTCGGGCAGTAGGTAAGCTGATTTGTGGTCATTTTTAAACATATGTAACCGAACCGTAAACCGGTCTAGTTTTTAAACATAAGTAGATACTTTATGTTAGTATATGCATCTTTTTTGGTTAGGTATATATTATAACCTATATATTATACTAATATAAAAATCTAAAGACTTTGTTTGTTTCTCATTCTCTCACTGGAACTACCAATTCGATTAAAATAATTCTATTTGCGTTTGATATCCCAGTTTTTGAGAAAGGTTATAGGCTCTGTAACATTAAGTTACGCGCCACGGGAGCAGAGCACTAATCAAAGACGTAACTTAACGCAGGTGAAACCGCGCTGCGGATAGCTAGAGATTTAAAAATAAATAATATTTTTTTTTTATTTCATACTTTACTACATTTGATTTTACTTAAATATACATAGGTACAACTAGACAGTAGGGCAAAGGACATGGTCTCGGCTATAAGCTGATAAGAATAGGTACTTATACAGCACTCAGACCATTCCACTTGCTTGCCCATAGCTGTAAGTTTAACGATTTATAATGATCATTTTAAGGAAAAAATTCATAATAGTTATTGGAGCTACAGAACCGTAAGCTCATGAGAACGAATAAGAAAGCACGTGTAGTGTAATATACGCGTCACCGATGACAGTGTCAAATATTAGGATACTTTAGTTCTCACAGTAAACACCAGGAGCTCTGTTCATTTTCTTGTATAAATATTTTACTACTACTACAGGTTCCATGAGTTATTCTATAGTAGCAAAAACTTAATAACATACATAACTCTGCCTAGTCCTTCAGTCAAAAAGTAAATTTTGTTACTGTATATTTATAGCTAGGTAAACATTTAAAGGACAGGCAATAGATCCAACCCTCAAGTTCTGATTTCTTATGTTTTTATTATTCCAATCCTTTTACACAAAATGACTTTCATCTCTTTGCGCTCGATCTCGGCTATTCAAGACTCAAGGCTATTTCAGATGATCTTTTTTCATCCGCTTTTTATTTATGTGCTTCAGACACTAATAGTATAGGTATACAAACGGTAACGTAATATTCTAATAAAACAGTTTTGTGTAACGGATAGTTTATATTTATTAGATCTCATGTAATTGGAGGCTATTTGTGTATGTGTGTGTATTTGTTTGTTCGACACCCACAGCCTAAGAGATATGGCTATTCTTGCCTGACCACCACGCCAAGTTAACTAGTAACACGCAATAATTAACTGAAAATAAACAAAATTGAACTAAAAATCACACATTTTATTGATCAACCTTAATTCTACACAACAAAAAAGAACACCTACTAAAACATGAAAATTACAAATAGTTTTAACAAAGTTGCAATTAGTTCGGATATACCACTATAAACTTCGCACTACATATAGCATAAATTGAATCAGAATGGTGGCGGATAACAGTTGATCTAGTTGCATTATGCATCGGCATGTTGTCAACAACGAACTCTTTACCTAAACTTATTAACATTCAATCTCCATTCCGCAGTTTATTCGCAACGTTGCAACAAAGTATCTATCTTGCCATTAACTTAGAAAACAAAGGATTTAATGAAACTGCCATATTTCACGCAATAAATGATTACCTATTCTATCATATTCTAAAGGTCGGAGCAGAAGAGCGGGATGGCGACGCGACGTATGTTTGTTGTTGTATGTTTGGTAAATTGGATTTTGAGTTCATTTGAATAGAGTTTGCATTTACTTAGCTATACTTTTCGTTTTACACCCTTTTTTAAATGAGGGTAATATAACACGTCGGATAGAGCCTTCGAGCTCAAAGTGACGCCTCCTGTGTCAACTAGTACATTTGCAAAGTTCACGGTCCGTACTGTTCTTATTATTAGTATTAAGATTAAGTGAAGTCCTTAAGATAAGTTTTAAGCTCGGATTTTGTCATTCATAATTGAAGATAAAATTATTCTATTTATTTAGGATACGTCTCTATCTTTGTGCCAAATTTCAAACATACCCTTACAGTACATGATTGGGAAGGTAAAAGAAATAGAATCAATAGTTCTACTAGCAGATAAAGTGGGTATTTTCCTGAGGGACACTTTTCTTTTTATTAATAATAATAATAATAATATTCTACCACATGCACACAGCGCCATTTAGCCCCAAATTAAGCAATTATATTTTGCTTGTGTTACACACAACAACTACTGATATACTACTTATATACTTTTTTTTATTTTTTTATTATTATACAAATATTTTACGCTGGCAAAAAGAAATGCACGTAATGGTAGCGCTACAGGTGTTACTTTGAAGCTGTAATAATAATAGACATATTAAAAAGGTGGAAGTTACTGCGGCTATCAGAATGCTGTCTTAGTGCACTACCATCAATGATTGCCGAGATCTTACCGTGTGTATATCCACTGCTTTGTACATCTTGCTGTGACAAATCTTCATTCATCGTTAGCCGTTGCAAGTGTACCTTTAATATATCTCGATATGATCCTTGCTTAATTGTGTAGTGTACACGTTAAGTGCTGTGACTCGTTCACGATTAACATAGTTTTCTAGGGTCAATCCAAAACTGTTCTGCCCCAATGACCATCAATTCTGTTTGCTACGAGTATATACTTTATTATAGTCCAAATCCGCATTATAGTAAGTAAATTTTAGAAAAACTCGGTAAGTACGATATAGTAATATATTTATATAAGTTTAGAATATCCACAACATATACTTTCTTCAACGAATTAAGTATGAAAATTGGCAGCATATGAGACAGCCAAAATTAAATAATTCATGAAAAGGTCTTCCTAGTACGTGTGCTATGAATTATGCTACAGGATACAAGTACATCGTTTATATCCGCAAACGTCAATACTGCCCGCCGACGGCGACGGCTGAGTGGCGGAAATGTATTGTATTCATATCTAGTCGAACCAGTGGCTTATTCAGTAACTGTGACATGTGTTATGCTATCTTCGTAGTGATCATTTGGATTATTTACTAACTGCCTGAATGGTGCTATAGGCGTAGATCGATTGCTGTGTAAAAAGCTCAATTCGTACACGAGACAAAACATTCTATGACCCAGAACTATTTTTTCGAGTCTTGGCGTACTCTATGCCCGTATAAAGCAAAACAAGAAGGAGGTACTATAAAACAGTTTTACTCTTTTATTTTGTAAAAAAAAAAAGATTTTTGTCACGCCACCATTTAAATGTCCAAAAGTATATCACATTCAATTCTTTTAAAAGACCATATTTAACTTCGTCAAAGGAATCGGTCGTCCTGAAGTTCTACACTTGACCTGTTTAAATAATCGCTCTTTCACTTCTGTGTCAGACAAAAGATTCCATTTCGCAAATAAAACTTTGTAAATAAAGAAGATTTTACGTAAATAGTACCAAATGGGAAACGGTAAAACGAGGTAAAAGGCTGCACCTGTGACATTAAATCGACCGTGACATCACGGGGATTAAAATTAAAAAGCAAATTCTTTCATTTTTATTTTGAATGAGAACGAAGCTGATGTTTTTTTACGTTCGCTTTTCAACAAATTTGTGTTGTCTGTTTGACGATGAACGTAAAAAACTAATGTTGCTGATGTACGAGTTCATGGGTAAAAGATGTTTTTATGAATTGTAAGATACATTATTAGTTCTGTATACATGGACATATTTTTTATTAGTTGGCCCATATAGATACTACATAGTACATAGTACTAAGAACTCATACTCCTTGTGTTAGTATAATTTAAGTAGGTATAGAAATTGAGAAATATTTGAAAATACCGTAACTGAAAACAAGCGGCAACTGTATCCTGTAGCAAAATTCGGACCTTCCAATCTCATTTTTCTTCATATTTTCTAACAGAAAAATTTAATTTAATAATAAATACAATACAAAAATCAATTTTGCAAAGGGTTGAAGGGCTCCTTGTTTTATCGAGCCACAACGAAGACAACGCGAATTTTCTATAGAATCTTGAAAGTATAACGTTATTTTGAAAAGTAATTTTTCTTGGTGTGTTTGAAGAAACTTTTTCTGATAAGATACGACAACTTTTTAAAACAATAAGAAGAAAGTCAAAGATTGAACAGACATACTCGGGAGAACTTATACAAGTAAAGTAGGTATTTGAATTATGTGCTAAGAAGAAAGGTTAAATGTAAGAAATACAAATGGAAGAACTTTTTATTGCTTTACCGGCAATAACGCAGCTTTTTAAATCCTTACTAAGTGAATTAGGTATCTAAAAGAACAAAAAACGTTTATTAATATTTTATAATTATGTATAATCTATAATCTAATTATCACTAGTAACACAATGTAGGTGTATAGGAAAATTTTCGCCATCAGTTGGCGTCACTTACACTTTCACATTCGGCAAATCAGGGGTTAACTTTTTTGACAGCGCTTGACAACTAGACAGCAATTTTCTTTTGTCCTGCACGTGAATTATCCATTTTGTAAATGAAACATTAAAATTTTCAAAATAATGAATCGAAATAATGGAAGACCTTTAACTAAAGTGGCGCCAACTGGTGGTGAAAATTTTCACACAATTTTAACACCCTCATTGCAACAATCGGTTTATAGAAATCCGAGAAATACCAATCATGGCCTAGTGGCCGAAAGGTGTGAAGCGGCAATTTTTCAGGTAGGTTGGTAGCTACAGATAGGAGATGCCATCTAATAATGGGTTTTACGATAAGACCGAATTGGAGGGATACCCGAGACAAACCAGACGCGAGGTGCTAACTTAAAATAAAATAAAAACGAGATAAAAGTTTGTCTTAGAAATCGTTGTAA
The DNA here is from genome assembly GCA_963082885.1 of Parascotia fuliginaria. Taxonomy (NCBI): domain Eukaryota; kingdom Metazoa; phylum Arthropoda; class Insecta; order Lepidoptera; family Erebidae; genus Parascotia; species Parascotia fuliginaria. Next base: position 4,375,023 of record OY720172.1, read on the forward strand.
TGTCTTTGTTTAGATAATTTAATATACTGTTTACAAAAGTGAAATATATGTCTATGTAGGTATACTTGCATATGTTGTAGAGTACGAAAGGTATGTAGAATTATCACTCATCTTTCAACTACAACTATAATTAATAGGTATAGGTAAAAATGTGTAGACATACACCCAGTTTCTGAAAGGCCGATCAACGAAAAATCAACTAATCCCCTGTTTAATCTCATGTGAATTAAAGCATGTAAAAAGCATGGTTATTACTTTAATTTTATCTATTAGTTACTAATTAGATCAAATTAAACTAATTATTTATGCTTTAAGCAACCCAATTGGTACTTCACATGAGATTTAACAGGTGATTAGTAAATTTTTCGTTGATTAGCCTTTCAGAAACTGGGTGCAAGATACGATAAAACGCATCATAAGCCAGAGTTCTACATGCTGGTACTGATGTTTGTCACGTTTAGCGAGCTTATTGCTGACAGCTGTAATATGAAATGCAAGTAATGTTGCTGCCAATTTGTGGTTTTTTGTGACGCAGTTCTATATTCTAGTCATAAGATGTATAATTTTTATTAAAAAAAATAAACTTATAAAATTACCACAGTATTTAAAACGAATTGCTTCACGCTGTTATATGAGTTATCTAACCCAAATTCAAAAATCATAAAGTCAACGTGATCTTTTTTCATCGTTCATTAACAAGAGTTGGTGTAATTCAGGGGCTCTCATAATAAATCATCTGAGCTTTCGGCTCACTAAGCTATTTGTGAGGCTTTGTAGCGTTGTCTGGTCACGTTATCTAAATAACCTGGACTTAAACAAAGATATGGATAATTAATTTTCTTTTTCATTAGTAAGCTTCAAATACAAGCCTTTTGTTGTGATAAATAATATTTTTGTGTCTAAGGAGATGTAGTATGTCTTACATAATGTATCTACATGCCAATATGAAATATACAATGTAGTAGAAGGTATGTACTTTTTAAATTCCTACTTACCTAGTGATTTATCTACTTATATGCCCAAGGTCTTGCACCTTTGTTTCCGGACTTCCTGGAACTAAATTTCCGAACTTGACTTTATTCGAGCAGAAATTATATCAGTATCACTTCAATAATAAAGTTTATATGCAAAAGATAAGAAAACTACTTTTGATTAAAGTGCAGCAATTTTGATAGAGATGATAGATTAGATACACAATAAAACGAATAGATAAAATTCTGTCTTAACGCGAATCTGTCCTAAAACGAATAAACCTTTTCTGCGTGGTACCTGTCTTAGGTCGTCTGGAATCCAGAATGTGTTTGATATTAATTTCGACAATAGGCGTGACAATAGTTAGCGTGATGTAAATGAATGTCACGTCTGCAAACTCTAAGTTTTCTACAATAGGTAGAAAACTTAACAACTTAACAAATAAATTAAAAAATTGTTTATCTACTTTTTTTACGAAGAAATTAACAAAGAGATCTCTTCAATGGTCATTGAAATGGAAGCCTATTTAAAAACTGTTAAAGTAATTCAATTTTAATTGTGCTAGTTGGCCTAGTAAAAAGAAATTTTATAGGTAATAGGATAATTAAAATAATCGAATAAAAGCTGTAATTACAACATTTGTTTATTTTTCTGCTTATTAATCACGGTCGCCTTAACTTTAAAACACAAATTTTGGGAAAGTGAATCTTAAGTAAGACTCTTATTGTTGTTTTTCTTATAGCTTTTCATATGCATTTACGGTGTTCTTCCTTAGTAGGTAGTTTTGGCATGCAATTTTTTGAAACATAAATTTTCCCTGAATCCACTAAAATCCATTGAAAAGAGATCTTTTTGCACTCTCATGTCCACTTCAATCACTGATCCAGCCTTTCTTGAAAAGTTGATTTTTTAGAACTTATACTTATTTTGTAACTGACGTCTATTCAGTCCATATCATATTTAAACCAAAACATCGGCGTTTTCTCGTGATCCTACTGATTTGTCCTATTAGTAGGATCACGAGGGAGACCTATTTCTGTCCTGAGGCCCTAGACAAGTGTCAAACATTTCTATTCTATTCATAGAATAGATAATAAAATGTAAGAGATTGACATATGCGTTGGCGTTAGCTTATGTCAATCCAATGCATTTTGTAATCTATTCTATAAATAGAATAGAAATGTTTGACACTTGTCTAGGGCCTCTGTGGTCCTATCAGACATCCGGCAAATAAACGTCTAAAACTCAAACAAAAATAAAGAAAATCTAAAGTCGGGGCGAAAACCAACTGCATGTCATGTATGAGAAAAGCATAAATGTTGTTACCTTATTAACTAACCATACATAATTTAATATCTCTCATTGTAGACGTATGATCTCCAGCCAAGTCCAGAATATGGCAACTAAATACCAAGTAAAACGCAGCAGCGCCTATGCGCTATAAATATCACTTTACTAGTTTGTGTGATCCACAAATATTTGCCCAAATGACAAATTTTTTCTTCAGTGCGAAAATTTTCCTTGAAAATATCTTATTTTTATAAATCTACGTCAGATTCCTGCTTTTTCAAACTAAAAAATAATAAAGATGCATTCATTTTCATTCCTTAGACGACGACTACAGTTATTATAACAACAATTTGTCATAATATTCATAACAATCGAGCGCACTCTTCTCCTATTTAAAATAATATTATGCAGTAGAACAAAGTTTTATTAAATAATATAAGATGCAGCTGGTACTGCTAACCGATAACTAATAAATGAGAAAAGCAATTTTCTTTCTCTTTACGACACTCAACTAGCGCAATTGAATTCGAATTACTTTTACAGTTTTTCAATAGACTATAGTTTAATTTCAATGAATATTGAAGAGAACCTTATTATTAAACCTTATCTAAACTAAAAAAAAAAGAGAGTTTGTTTGTAACGATTTAACTAAAAATCCTAATACAAATTGAAAAACAAATCAATAAATGAACGGGTAACATAGGCTATTTTTATTATGCTTAACATATTTTTTAGCAATTTCAATATTTGTAAATTTGCAATATAGTAGACAGAAAATTTAAATTTGCAGTAAAACAATAATATTCTGCAGTGGTAGGTATTGCAATCATATTTAATGTAGGTATTTGTTGTTAGATCGAATAAAACTTTTCCGAAGCGAAGCAAGGGGACTTCTAATTAAGAATGAGACACATAGCATACCATCAGCCTGAAGACATTTACTGCGGGAAACCACGTAAGTTTTACCGAAAGGGAGATATTTCCCTAGCCATCACGCTTGTAAGGCGGAACGCTACTGCAGTTAAAGTGATATATAGAACGCAAATAACGTCCGTTACCTGGCATTCTCTGGTTACTTCTTACGACACTCACGAAGAGTTCTATATTGTGGCCTACGTGGCATAGAAGGCTACGTGGTACCTTTCGCATAATTACTATTGTTTATATTTTTAAGCTATTGCATAGCTTTTATCGCAGGCTTTGAGCGCGGCGACCGAATCAAGAAATTCCGTAACGAAAATAAAACCTAACACCTCCCGCTCCGCCTACCATAAAATTTATTTCTAATGAAACAACTGATGACAACTCAGAGCCTAATAACTTTATTCTACTTTATATAATCAATGGTTCATTACATATAGGTTGAATATGTATTATTTTAATACTCTTTTAACACACTCCCTTATTAAAATAAAGTACATATTCTAAAACTCGTATAAAATAACTAACAATGTATCCCGTTTCATTTTCAATTATTCCTAATTGCTTTTAAAACCTAAAGTGTTTTTGACAACACAAACTTTTTGTAAGAATATCTGCTTAGTTAGTTTTTGAGCACTTTGGTTATCATTAAATATGAGTACTGGTGACTCATTTCTACAATTCAATTCTGACAATAGATTTCTCAAATATATAGCTTCTTTAGAAGCCTCACAGATTGCCATATATTCAGCCTCTGTACTTGATAAAGCTATTGTCAACTGCTTTTTACATTCATATGAAATTACACTACCAGATAGTTTAAACACATACCCAGTAAAAGACTTTCTATCTAAACAATTTGACGCCCAATCAACATCTACATAGCCTACTAAATCATTATCGTCTTTTACATATTTTAAACCTAACGTCTTCCTTTTCTTCAAATATTTTAAAATACGTTTGGCATGTTTCCAATGAGTTAGATTGAAATTATTATTAAACTGACTAAGGTAACAAACTGCATACAATATATCTGGCCTGGTGAGCATTGATAAATATAGTAAACCAGCTATCAATTGCTGAGTAGAACAAATATCTGCTTTTTCAAGTTGCAAATTAACTTCCATTGGTGTGCTAACTGCGTTACAATTTTTCATATTAAATTTATGTAACAGCTGTTCAACAAATTGTTCTTGGTCTACGGAAATTATATTATTTTCCTTCCTTGCCCTCATACCTAGACACTGCTCCTAATGAAACAACTGATGACTTCTCACAGACTATTAACTTTATTCTTCTTTATATAATCAATGGTTTATTACATAAAGGTTGAATATGTAGGTAATATTTCAATACTCTTTTGAACAATTTCTCAGGATAAACACTAGTGGCGCTAATTTTTACCACACATAAACCAAATATTTTGTCACATTTGCGATAAATTTTATCTGGTAAAACTATAGAAATGAAACTAAGATTTTAATAACGTGTAAAAATGCATCAATGTAATGTAATGTAACAGTTTTTTTTTTTCGGAGTAAAAATACTTAGTAGGATGATAAAAATTCCTGAATAACCTACATGTATTGTAAGATAATAAAAATATTTTGAACGATATTAACTTCTCATTTATTCAGTAATAGAAAAAATATTGTTTTCTTATCTGTCACCACGCTCAAAATGTGAAACTTGAATTAATATCAAAGAAAAAAAATACTGCATAAATAAAAAATAAATAAATAATTATAATTGCATATGTTGATAAAAAATGCTATGCAATAGCTTTACCGCGGCAGTCTCCGAGTGCCACAGGTTTTTTTTATGTTTGAATATGGTGGCAGAAAAGAATGCGACCTACCTAATGTTAAGTGAGAACCATCGTTCATAGATCTCAGAAGCGCGAAATGCAATGTTGGTAGTTCCCTACATCTGCCTTCATATAAAATTAAACCCCTCCGGACATAAGATCCACATAGTAGGTATTTGCAGGCTAAGTGAAATATCTTTTCTACTGACATTAGTATAATTTCGTTATTTATTTTTTTTCTTCTTCCAATGATATTATTTACTACTCCTGTAGCCAACTGACTGTTTACCATCACGTAGAGTGGAGTAATTTTCTTGGGTAAGTTACAGAACGTAAAATTTTGCTTGACCACAACGAATTACCAATTTACAGCTATTTGTACAAGTTTATCACTTCTACAACATTGTTATTGCGATATCTACAGATACAAACCGTCCAACCGTACATTATTGAGGGTTCACTAAAAATGCGTAGTAAGTACCTAAGTGTCATTCTTCAATTAAGGTGTCCCAAGGGTGGTCCTCAGGATACCTTGACATCAGGTGCGTTCCATTGACCGCCCTACATTATTGAGTGGAGACTCATAATCTTTGATAAAGCCAGGATATACCACAGATAATTCGAAATGGTAAGGAAAATTGGGTCAAAAATTAATAGCTTACATAGCCATTAGATCCGTTATACAGATAAAACGATTACGTTTTATCAACGTAGAAGTGAATTTTAATAGAGATCAATTCAAATCCATTTCATTTAAATTGGACAGTTTTAGTGTTAGCTATGTATTATGGTATGTTAAGTTTAAAAACTATTGCAGTCAAAAAACAAAGACTTTGTTTTCTTATATCTGTTTGTCCGCTAATTTCTTTTACCGTTTAGAGATTTTTTCTATCAATCGTTCGTTTATAATATGTTTAATAAAAGTACGTGCATAAATTTGCATACATACATTGCATGGGGCGAGTCGTTAGTAAAACGTGAATAATAACTTCGAACAACAAAATTCAAAACAAATACGGTTCTTATCACTTTGTACCACACGTTTTAACCAAGACAAGAACCTTCAAAACTCCTGGTACCTGTTTACTTTTTCAAGTTAAGTAAGTTCTACAAGTTCGTACTTTGCCCAAGATTAATCAATCAATTATGGACGCTGTCTCTCTCTCTTGAGACAAACTGTCAACAGGCAACTGTAACTGCATAGAACTTAGTGAAATATTACTTATTCAGTTGTTTATTATTGCAATAATGATAGCATAATGATAGCATGTATACACTAGGTATACAATAAATTAATAGGTATACTATATTTAATTTCATTTCCTTTCTGTCTGTTTGTACACTTCATTTGTTCTCACACTTGATATTTTTCCTCTTCCACTCTGAGGTTTGCTGGAAGAAAACTCACTTTTGAGTTAAGCTCGTCTTTGTATATGATATTTTTACCAATTATGTAATATGTTCTATGTGTGTGTACAATAAAGAATAAAGAAAGAATAAAGAAAGCATCTTTAAAAGATCTTTAAGACTTTTCTGTATTCCCAATATCGCGAATAAAACATTCAATTTTAGAAGTTATATTTATATAATCGTGTCAAATATTAAATTAATGTCGACTAATTTGTGACATATTTTACGCTGTCTATATGTGCCAACATCTTATCTTTAACAAAGTCTATACTAACAAGGATTTATTCAATAAAAAGCACCACTAAGTGAGCGAAATATCTTTCCAGTATAGTTCCACACAAACTCTCGACGCAACGCCTTATATTGAGCGCAGGCATCCGAACGATTTCAACTAAACATGTCGGAATGTAAAACGGTTTCGTTCTCGACTCGGCTCGGCTTTAACAAATTCAGTTTTACTCTAACCTCTTTCTTTACTACAGAGCTTTAAAACACCTCGTTTCACATTTTTCGTTTAAATCCACATAATTTCCGTATAATTTTGCCCTAAGCCATCCTCCGCTTCATGGTTTTCGTTCAGCTTTGCAATTCGGAAACAATAATTTATATTCCAATTTCCACGATTGTTAGTCAAGTGATATTAATGAAGATGGTAGCAGACGGGCAATAAACATCTAAAGGTTACCTTATCTTTACAGCAATAACGAATTTATTAAAAATTAATAAATACTTACTTTGAACGTAAAGTAAGTACTTCAGCAAAATTTTAGCAGTAAAGTCAAAGTCAAAGCATTTATTTCATTTTGATCATAAAGTATGATGCTTATGAAAAGTCAACATTACATTTTGTCAGCCAATTGACCGACAGCTAGTTCGCTGACGAGGTAGAGCTGTGAGAAGAACTGGCAAGAAACCCCCGCCACTCTTTTCAATCGCCAGATAATTACAGTTATTTGAATGAGTTACAATTTAAACACTCAACGCAACCAAAGAACCATACAAAGTAATTATTACAAATTAACCAATTAATATAATACTAAGATTAAGGAAAGAAAAGAGAGGATTTCAATTATTTAGTTTCATCTAGTATGGTAATTTGACTACGTATTTTAATTAAACTGGTAAATTGGTCACATTGCACGACAAGGTAATACTGGATTAAATATTAAATGTTAACAGCTTCGCTGCCAACATGGAAAGTAGAACTTGCCCCCAGTGCCCCCCAGGCCAAATGTGTTTGTTATTTAATCCACAGAAAAAAACCGTTCAAAATATCAAAAAAATTTAAAAAATGAAGTTCGTTATTGCAAGCGCAGTGCCACTATAAAAACAAAGACTAATCCGCGATGCCGACATCGCACTGAGTGTAGGAAATATATAGGCAATAGCCCGCACCTGTGCGTGGCCGGAGCCCCGGCCACACCCCCTTTCCCGCTCCGGTGCGTGATCGGCAGCGAAGCTGTATGTATGCCATGCCAAGATTGACCAGTCATCCCAAGTAGCACCCGTTCACGAGCATGACGCACGGGCCAGCCATCATCACCCTCGCCATATCAGAGGGAAGGTGATGACCCGGCCAATACGACACCACAAGCAATTACATTTTAGTGAGCATGACAATGCAGAGCATGGGTGGTAAAAGAACCCTAATAAAATGTATTATGCCTTACGAACTCATAATGATCATGATATGCATCCACTTCACATTAAACTTTTACTACAATAATCAACATAATTAATATAATTACTATAATAATAGTCAATATAATTACTATAATAATAATCAATGTACTGAATGATAATAATAGTCAATATATGTACAATAATAAACATATCAATATACTTAATGATAATAATAGTCAATATAGCTACAACAATAACAATCAATATAACATTAATCTTGCATTAAACGAGCAACTATACCCATTATCCATTTAGTTCGCTTTATATTTGATGAACGCGACTGCGATCACCATGCGTCCTTGTCACAGAACGACTATTAAATGACTACTAATGCTTTATTATGTAATAGCTTGACCGCCATATTTTTTTCATTTGATTGTCTGATTGCACTCATAATGTAAATTGTATACACATGTCAAAGTGAAAGTCAATTTGTGTGTTATTATCGTCATATAGGACTACGATATAAAGAACAACACACCACCCAGCTAGTGTTCTATTTGTGTTGTGCGATCTGCCTGAAAGTGGGAGTTTTCAAACAACCTCGTAAAAGACGTGGCATTTCAAAACATACTAGACTACATATATTACGAACTCTATCCGTATAAGTAAAATACTTAACTTACTTATAAAGTTTACGAATTTAAAACTATTCCAAATTAATTTTTCATCCACACAGCTCTCTAGATTCTCTAATTTAATGAGACCTGATTCATTCTCTGGTGTGCCAACTTTGGGAACGTCCAGGAAAAGTTAAAATCATAAAGTCGAACTTTTATTGAGTTTCAACAGCGACGAAGTTACATTAAAAATTAGTTTTGGTGTGTTAACATGACAATGCGAGTGAATTAAGGACACAATGACATCATAAGTATACCTATGTATATTTTAGTTAAGTAAGTTTTAGGATCGTTATCTTCCTAAACTATGTTTTAGAAACATCTATTTCTTTAACACCGCTTTGTTTACTGCACCTACTTTGATTGTATGTGTAATGACTAATGACCTATTGTCGACTGATAAATAATGCGTATGCGTATGTACCAAAACTCATTAGAAATATGCAGATTTTACCGACATGTTATTCGCCATCTATCAGCCGCTGCATTTTTAATCACCGAATCCATCCAAATGTTGTCTAAAAGCGATCACTCTAAACCATAAAGGCTTAGGTTCTGTTATCTGTGATAAGACTGTCCATTGTACCTTGTCAATTGTATGTTGTATTTATTATGTGGTGTGTACAATATATTAAAAGATAAAATACAAATACAAGGCGAACACATGTTCTTGTTCATTGTACTTGGTATAAATCGTATTTGTGTAAGTGGCGGAAGACTACAAGAAGATAAAACACGTTAACTCACTTTTCTTATTCTTGTCCTTTAGATATGAACATAATCTTTTTCCTTGTGTAAAAAGTATTATCTATAATATAAAAATTAATCGCTGAATGTATTGCTAAGCGCAAATCTCGAAAGCAGCTGAACCGATTTCGCTAATTCTTTTTTTATAATATTCCTTGAAGTACGAGGATGGTTCTTACGTAGAGAAAATTTAAAAAATTGCCTAAAAAAACACTTTTCTATGTTCCCATACAAAAGTATCTTTATTTATCCCAAAATGTTTAAATAAATGTCCACCCGTGCGAAGCCGGGGCAGGCCGCTAGTTGCTTATAAAAATATTTGCATTTATTTTCGTAAAAACAAAAGATGAACCTAAAACTGCAAAGCCTCATTGTTTTTATATGAGCTTGTCAAAGTGGCTCCTTTATAAGTAATTGAAATCATTATTCAATTACTTATAAAGGAGCTACTTTGACAAGCTCATATAAAAACAATGCAGTTTTAGGTTCATCTTTTGTTGAATAGTTAAATGAATTACCTTAGTATTAACTAGTTACCTAAAAACACAGAAGAGATAAAGATAATTAAATAAAGCTACACACATTTCGCGATCCTACGGTATCGAAACGTTTGAATGCCAATCGTATCATTTATACAATAACATTATAAAAGCATCCACGAAACAAAAAGCACTTCTCATTTACACCTAACAATAATAATAATAATATTGTTACAAAAAGAAAATTTCGTGGCAAAAGAAATTCACATAAAATGCGTTGATATTATTATTTTTATGACAAACTATCGGAGCTCGCTACCTCATCCGCATTCTAATAGCAATTTTACCTATTTTCCCTGAATATGTGTACGTAACGTAAAAGTGATATTATATATCTTAGGAACCGCATTGCTGGAATATCAGACGAATTTGTGGGAAATACTTTACTAAGCTTGGTTGTGTTATAAATACACTCATGAATATTTACGTTAATAATATGAAGTAACAAGTTTACCCGTTATAACATAATATATTTAACTACAAATAAATAGGTATACTTAACTAAAGATTAAGACTGTGAGACACATGTGTCTAAGGATTTTTTTTAACTTCCAGAGTGATAAAGCATCTTGTACAGCCATACAGTCATAGCCGTCGCCGCCCTAGGAGCAGTTTTATATGATGGCTTTTTGGATCATGCCCACTATTGAAGGCACTGACTGTTAACCATAAAGCAGAGTAGAGTCACTTTGGTAGACTCAAATAAAATAAAACAAATTGCTACAGTTCTATCAAAAAAGTTCCTATTTCCATTCATCAAAGCCCTAATTAATTAACATTAAGGACTAGTTTTAAGAGTCACTTTCTTCTGAGGACACGCTACTAGGATATTAAAACAATAAAATCTATTCATAGCACAATCAGATTTAGCTAGTATTAGAAAATATTAACTTTATTATTACGAAGATTACAATCAAACGTCTAAAATAACGTTTCGACGAATTTGCGTGTTTATAGCAACACCACTCATTATTTTACTTAAATAAAGTCAGGTTAGTTAGTTTTCTAATCTCCCCAACCGGGGTTCTCGCCTTATCGCGGCTGGAGGTTTTAGTAACCGTGGTTACCCAGAACCTTGGTGAACCAAGAGGATTCCCGAGGATCTTCTGGGCTTGAAAGAATGATTTTTGGTAAGCAGGTCACATAGACTAAAAGCGCTTACGAAATCAGGTGAATCACTTGCATTCTCTTAAAAAGAAAATCACTATGCTGGCAATCTAGAATACAAAAACCATATTTATTAAATTTAGATAGAATAGAATATCAGAACATCTCTTGATAAACTATACTATTATATAACGCGGAAAAGTTCGTTTGTTTAAAGGCGCTAATCTCTGGAACTACAAATTGGATTTGAAAAATTATTTTTGCTTATGATATCCCAGTTCTTGACGAAGGTATGTAAGATCACGCTACTGGCGACGCCGCGACGGGAGCAGAGAAGTAAGCAAAAAGCGGGTGAAACCGTGCCGCGGAAAGCTAGTCTCTTGATAACGGTACAACGTCAAAAAATCTTACCCTTTGCTATTTTGTTTAATATTAAGTTTAAATCTTCTTTTAAATAAATATTAAAGAATACGATGCTACAAAGAGTCGACCATTTTTTCCACGTGAGAGCTCCGTTAGACCGTCGGACGTGTATACGCAGCCCGACTGTTCGACAAATGATCGCAACATACATCATTTTTTACCTCTATAGCTTACATTATAAAAGATATTTTCCCACCGCAAATAAAAATTGTTTTATTCGATATAGAACTCTCTTTTCTAGTAGTTAAAGTACATTTCTCCATGTCACTTTCATTGTTCATGTGGTATTTTATTGAAAGGCGAAGAAGGTAAGTGCCAGATATTATTCAGCCCCTTAAAAGTAACAGTAGTGGGTTAACATTATTATATTCCCGATTGAAGTGTGTAGCTAGGCAATTTCATCAACAGTTACGCTACAATCGACAATACGGAAATATGTTTCTGGTATTATGCGGCTTATGAGACTACTATTGCATTAAATTTTATAATAAAAGATGACTGATCATCAACTTAATCCAACATTTTTTGAAAACCTTATACCATCAGTTTATAAATTTTAATCTGTACTATACGTGTAATCAAAAAGGACCGTTTATCAGACAAAGTTTGCTTCCTCTCAATATATAGGTAGGCCTTACATTTAAACCTTTGTTTATTTTGGTCATGAAGTTTTCAGGATAGAATTAATATAAAATTAAACAAAAAAATACTAAATAAAAATAAACTAATTCATGCAACTTTCAAAAAAGCACTCTACAAATGAAAAACAATTTAAATATAAATACTTCGGCAAACTTGCAAAATAATTGAACAAAAGATTTTCCGTTTCCCGAGAGGGCTACAGGGGTATTTTGCCGGGAGGATGTGTACGAATTTATTTCTTCACGGGGGTCAAACCCGCAAGCTATTGCTATCGACTAAGTATAGGAAACTGGTCGCTCCTGATGCCTTTAGCGCCTTGGGAGCAGTATGTTGTGACGATTACAAGTACGGGCGTTATTAAATTTATCTGTACAATATAAAAGTAGTTAGAGATTGTGGCGTGTATCTAATTTCTGTCTTTTTATAGTACTATAAATGTCGCGTCTCTTAAGCATGATCTTCAATCTTTAGTGCAGCTAAATACCTTGTTTTTTTAAAACTGTACCAGTGTACACACGTAATCATTTACCTATTATCAAACTCGAGCCTCACATTTTTTGCCGTTTATGCAGAGTACGAACATAACTCTTACGAAATGATAATGTTAGCTGTTAGACTAAAGGAAAAACTTTTTTTTTGTAGTTAATAACGCATTTTTGTGCCTTTCGATGTAATTTAAGGTTTTATTTTGCTACTGTAAATGTAAGTTGGTAATTGTGATATCCGAAGTGATATTGGTAACTACAAATGAAAGAGTTTTAAATTTACTTCCTTAAACTTTGTGATATTGCTTCTTGTCTATTTTGCCATTTGAGATTGTGAGTGATTGGAAAATGGATGTCATTTTTATTTTATCTCAGAAAATATTTTTTAAAGGTCTAATACACTGTAATTGTAATCACGAGAGGCAATGTGTAACTTTATTACATTATCCATACGTATATATGACTAGCTGTTGCCCGCGACTTCGTTCGCGTGAAAATTCAGATGTGTGCCTATATGAGAATATTTCTTACCTAATCTTACGGCAATTGTACATTGTATTAGTAATAAATATCAGTATAATCCGTCTCTAAGGCGAATCCGATTTAAATCTATTCACCCGCTACCACTAAAACAGACGAAATATTGCGATATTCAACGAAACTTGCCACTTCTATTTTCCCACTTAATAAGAAGTTCCTAGTTTGGAAATCGTATTATCAAAACTCCCGTTTAAAAACTATAGAAGCTTTATACAAATTTTATTCCCCTTTATACTCCAGGGAAATGAATTTCGCAAAATCCCGTCTTTAAGAGCACCTATTTCCAAAGTTTGAAACTCCTAGCACTTTTTCGATTTCGTAATGAGTGAGTGAGTGAGTGACCTTTCGTTTTTATATATGTATAGCTTCTGCCCGCGGCTTCGCTCGCATGAATATAGTTTCTCCAATGAACATTTTTATATTGTTTAAACACTGTTTTGCATACTATTTTTAATCTAACTCTCTAACCTAAAGATATCCCCCGTAAAACAATATACAATACACAAAGGCAAATTTTCACTACAATAACTTTCCCCTTTCCCTCATTTCCTCTCCCCTTTTTCCCCTTCCCCTCCGCTCCCGTCTCCCTCCCATCTCCCTCACTTTCCCCACACTTCCCCTCACTTTCCCTCACTCACCCCTCACTTACCACTCACTGACTCCTCACTTCCCTCACTTTCCCTTACGTCCCCCTCACTTTCCCCTCACTTACCTCTCACTTGGCCTTTACTTGCCCCTCACTTGATGCCTCCTCACATCCCCATGAGTTCCCTTTTTCTTTTTTTTTTACACAACGCTATCTAGTCTCAAAGTAAGCATATTATATGCTTGTATTATGGGTTCTAGAATACGGATAAACATACTTAAATACTTTTATTTTTGTTAATACATACATATTATACATAGAAACACCCAGACCAATGCAAATAGACATGTTCATGCTACAAACATTTGCACTGAGCGGGAATCGAACCCGCAACCTCTGCGTGGCAGTCCATACACAGCACCACCGAAATACAGAGGCAGTCGATTTCCCCCCTGCCTTTGCCCTGACTTCCCCCTCACTACCCCCGCACTTTCTCCTCACTTCTCCCTTCCTTTCCTCTTCCTCCCCCACCCTTCCCCCTCCCTCCAATATTCAAGTCGCCAACTTCAAAAGCAAAGATCTTTCCATACAATATTTCATCCCTTATTTCACCCATATAAATCCACCCCAGTTAAAAAAAAATATGAGAGTATTTTTTATTTAAATAAAATTATTTCAAAACAAAATTTTAAAGCTGTAAGTTAAAAAATGAAGACGTTTCATACAATCGTTTTTATCCCTTTTCATACACTTAAGGGTTGAATTTTTAAAAACCCTTTCTTAGTACACTTCTAGACATTAATACAAACACACCCTCCAAATTTCAAGTCGCTACGACCAGCGGTTTAGGCTGTACGTTGTCTGTCAGTCAGTCAGGCAGTCAGTCAGGAAAAAGCCTTTTATAATATGTATGGATGTATGGATTAGACGTATAGCCATCAGGGATCAAAGCATACAGGCTGCTAGGAATGCTAACACGTGATAGAGCCACTTAAAGCTGACCGTGCGAAAAACAGCTAATATTTAGATCCACGCCCACAACTTTTAGTGTCTTACCTTGGGCTTTTATAATTAGTCATCGCAAAACATAGGCTCACTGGAAACTGGACTCGTTTAAAACTAAATAAAATATTGTTTAAAAAGGAATAAAAACACTATCAGCTATTCCGCAACCTGTTAAAATCTCTGCTGCTATAAGATTTCGTAGTAAATTAACGAATGTTCGATGTGATTGTTTAAATTGACATAACTTTTTTATTTATGAACCGATTGACATGAAACAAACACTAAATGTTAAGTGAAGCTTACCACAATATATTAGTGAAAACCATATTTAAATCGGATAAGCCGTTTCTGAGATTAGCGTGCACAAACGCACAGACAAACAGACAAACAGACTAACAGACAAACAGACAAAAATTTTAACAATCATTGTTTTGGGTTCTGTTTGCGTTTATAAAGGTCCCAATAATATTTTTTTCTCATATATCTTCCATGTACGGACAGCGACCGGTTACATTTTTATTATATGTATATAGATAATGCAACAATTCTACACCAGTGACAAACAATTTAGAGATTCGCATTGGAATCTTACATACAACAGTCATATCATGTACGATACGTATTGTGTATACATTGCGTAGGTAATTTCGATTTATATGTAGATAAAATCGAACACCATGACTACAAAAGAAATAAGTACCTACGCATTGAAGCAGGAATATCGAATACGACATCAAACAATGTTCTTGAACTAATAGATGAGAGATGAGTAATAAAAACGCAATTACTTTCTAAAAACTGAATATTGATTTGGGCGCCAATTTACAAACTTTTACTACTGTCATTAAAATGTGACAGCCGGACGAATTAAAGCCGCTGCTAGTGCAAACGCTAAAAAATCTGGCCAGAAGTAAAGAAAGAAGTAAGGAATACAGTAAGGAATTTACACCAATAATTTTAATTAAAATGAATATTTCAAAATGGTTGTGTTTTTTAATACTCGCTTCTCGGTCTATAACTGACGCTCTCTGTTTCCCTTTCCTATCATCTCTCTATAAGTAAAAAATAAAAGTAGTCTACGTCACTATCTATTCGCTATTGTAATTCACGCGGTACTTAAGAGCTATTTTTTTAATAGAATCATTTGTTGCAAAATGATGCTTTCTACGATCTGATAAAGACGTCCGGAAAACGTTAAATGCTACTATCCGCCTTCATTGAAAACCGATCAAAGAGACCTTTGTTCTGCAGCGGACATCCAAATGCTAATATTATAATATATATATAATTATACATTAATGATAAGCAGTAGCGTTAAACTTGTAGCTACTTTGTATAAAGTTTATCTTTACTGTTAATACGTTACTTAGTGCGGTATAAAAATACTTTTTTTGCTAGCCTTTTCGATATTATTTTTACCAGGAATACAGAGAATACATTTTAGTGGCATTATGTGTAATCACATCTTTAAAAAAAATTACTTCTTCGTCAATATTGATATTAATTTATGCTGTGTACTTAGATTATGAGAAACTGAAAATGCTGTGAACATTTTATAAATATATGTTTTTAATGTTCACTAATTCTGTAAAATCTGCTTGTGGTTATACTAAGTAATAAGTAATTATTATTAGTGACAACCTCATAATTTTCTATTTTCTTACTGATTAACTCAAATACAGGTCTTATAATAAAATAACCACATAACAATGTTGTTAATCTATTCAAAATCTGGGACTCTAACGGCTGAAGGAATAATTGAGGTACGAAATTGAATTTCGTACTAAATCGATTTAATTACCTGTTCCAATTACGGCCTGTCGCTTATTTATACGACGTTTTAGTGCTAAAACAGAGCTTAGTATTAAATAAATGTATTGAAACAATTTTTATAACAATAAAAGTGTCCTTGAGATGTTGTGAAGTGTTAAAAACTGTTCGAGCGTGGCTTGTCATATTCAGTTTGTTACATAATTGCTTTTTATGTAATGCCATTCTTATAGTAAATGATAATTATATATAATGATGATACTCATGAGCCTCTCTACTTTCAGAAGCTCATCCATACCGCTGTCTACCCAGTTTTCACTATTTCACATGTTTTAAATTTTCGAATTTCATCCATTAAACGAAAACTGCTGCAGCAAATTACAACTTTGTGAAATAGGGACCTTTATATTTTACTGAAAAAATTTACTAACTTTACAAACTACGTTTCATAAAAAGAGAGTTCCAATATGGTAATATACAGCAAGATTTTCTTTAAACATGCGCTATAATAATGATGAAAATTGCTTGCATCTGGTGTTTGATCCTCCGCTGCAACTAAGTATTGGGACGCGCTACTTACGTTATTGTCTTTACATGACCGACCAGAAAATTGCTGAATATACAAGCAGTTACATATTTCATATTATTATACAACAAACAAATTTTTTTTAGTTTTTTTTTTCAATAAAATAGTGAAACATAAACTTAGTTGTTGCTTAAATTATTACGTCATCATGATTAAACAGATCAAATAAATTATGTACTAAAGATCCGTGTTTCTTTATTAATTTTGTTCTCCGTCAAATATAATCTCAGCGATGTAGATGCGCAGATGGAACATAATACTTATTGATCATAAGCCTCAGTCAAACATTCTCAAAGAAGCCGATCAAATGTAAATTAACCATATTACTGACTATTACTTAATGTTATACACAACAATAAAATAACAAAATGTTGACAAAAACAACCACTATTTTCCTAAAAACAAATCATAATAAAAACATTATATTTCTTTTAAAAATTAGTGATAAAACACCGAACTGGCAGTAAAATGCTCCGTTTACTTGACTATTCCAACTATGGGATGATAGAGACAAATGATGTAGAAAAACGACATGATAGATGACGGTGTGTTTTTGTCCTACCACCCCATCACCGTGGGAACTTGAAAGGCTAGAACTAGATAAGTGTTATTGATTCGATGTTCTTTAAATAATATATGAGTATGGTAGCAATTTTCTTGAAACCTTCTTTTTTATCAGGCAAAATTGTTTTTTAGTTCTATCATTAACTTGTTATATGGATTATACTACATAGATATACGTTAGGTATTAAAAAACTACTTTAGTCATATACCTATCTATACTATTATATATAACGCGGTAAATTTGTTTGTTTGTTTGAACGCGCTAATCTCTGAAACTTTTAGTCAAATTTAAATAATCTTTATGCGTATGATAGCCCAGTTCTTAAGAAACGTTATGGGCTATGTAACATTACCCTTCTGACACTTTGCATCATCAAAAGCAAAGGCGCAGGTGAAACCGTGCCGTGGAAAGCTAGTTTATTTATAAACTTCGTGCAAAAACAATAGAGTCATAATAGCAAAAAGTTTTTAAATCTTATAAACACATTGATAAAAAACGTAAGGACATTATTATTATCTGCCGACAAACTACTGAGCAGTTTGAAAATTATCAAAAAATGTAAATTAGGTTAAGATTACGGTAGTAGATCGACGCTGGTTTCAGCATAAATGGGTCGGTTCGTCCGGGGAAGTACTCCTTTCCTTTTTCCTCACCTCCCTCATTCCCTTCCCCTAACCCCATTACCAGCCGCCATAGTGGAGGCCACCATACCAGCAGTTTAAGACGATGGCTTTTGATATGGTGGCCACCACTTCTGGATTCCACTGACTGCTTACCATCAGGCGGGGTAGTCACTTTGGTAGGCTAATAAAAAAAAAATATTTTTAATAAATAATGAAAAAAATTACAATAGTTACCAACTACTCATCTAAAGTTATAGCTTTCTAAATTTATACAGATTTATACTAAATCTAAACAATCTAAATCATACATACTTAAACCTTGTATATACGAAATAAACTCGTATAATATAATGATCATGTCCCTTCTTTTTCAGTATCTACTGAGGCTATAAATTACATTTACACAAAAAAGATTTAGTTTCAAAGTTTTATTTATTGTTCTAGATAACCGTCTGACTTTAAAACTTAAGATTTATTATATTTAAAGTTAAACAAAAGGATTACAAATTTCTATCACTAGTCACAATTTTGGAAAGGATTATTTTTTTGTATACTTTCAGTCAAATGAATAAAAAAGTCGAAATGGCCCAGTGAATAAGGTACTCGATTCGTAAACACAAGATATCATAATAATGTTCAAAATCATATGTACTTTCTAAGTTTATCTTGGACATTTGTGACTAACGGTGAGGGCAAACATCGTGTGGAAACCTGGACTTAAAAGTGTAAAATTGCCAATCCGTGTTGAGCAAGCACGGTGATAACTGCTCATGCCTTCTCTATATAAGAAGAGGTCGCCTCGCAGTGGGATAATAAACAGGCTGGTATTATACTTTTAGTCTGGAACTTTATTACATGAATAATACTTACTAATATTTTATTTAATATTTTTATGCATAACAGATATTTGCGTGCAGTAGTACGACACTTTTTAAAATGATTAACATGTCTGACCAAGCTAATATTAACAACAACAAGGTAGATAAAACGACATAGGTACTAAAATACATAGTAACAAGATTCAACCCGTTTAAAACTCCAAACACGTTTTAGAAATAAATGAAAGTGAACATTTTGTGTATCAAACATGAAAAATGTCATGAATATAGTATTACCGATGACATCTACCTACTAAATTTATTTTCTTTCGTAAAACTATTTTATATCGATTTAAATGTTATAATATTTTTGCAATATTTGGACGACCTAATAGAGGTGGCGGGCAACCGATGAATGAGGGCGGCTCACAACCGACCAAGATGGCGAAAATTTAGAAAGGTCTATGTCCAGCAGTGGACGTATTTTGGCCGATATGATAATGATAATGATTTTGATAACTTCTTATTTGTACCTCATCACAAAGCGTTATTTCAATTATATGTCTATTTAAAGAATATCGATCTGGGACTATATTTAGAGACACGTCATTCAAAAAACAAATCAAAGCAAAATACATTTACTCGTAACCTAAATGCAATTAAGTATAATCCAAGACCAAGTTAAATCGTATATAAATGGTCTTTGAAATGAAAATTCCCTCAAATTCAACACATCAGGTTACTTCAAAGCTCGAAACGCGCAGACGACTGTCACTAATGTTAGACAAATGTACGTAGGCGGGAATCGGCGGGATTAAGGGTACTCCACAGAGCCTAGGCACACAAGTACCTTCGTTAGCGTTCCTTTCACTTATTGAGCTTCTATGTGATTTGATATCGGAACAAACAAAAAGTAAGGTTAACTTGATTTTTTGCCAAAGCCAGCAGGAAGCAAAAATCTTTCCCTCTTCCCGGCTATTCATCCTGAATGGTAGTAGGGTCAGTCTTTCTGCCTTTTCTCAACAATAAAATATGAAAAGATTTTGAGTATTAAATAAATAAACAAAAACCGGTGACGTTTATAGCACCTATCAATATTTTTGAAAGAGAGAGGACCCTCCAAAAATGTATTCATAGGTTCTCAAACTGGACTAGGCTAGGTGGTCAATGTGCAGGTGCTCTGGGTGCACTAGGTTGATTTTTTAAATGTTTAAGTTACATCATCTATAGGTATCTATACTATTATATAAAGCGGAAGAGTTTGTTTGTTTGTTTGAACGTGCCAATCTCTAGAACTAACAGTCGGATTTGAAAAATTATTTTTGTCCGACTACCGAAGTCAAGGAGGTAATGTTTTTCAAGCGTATGTATGTTTGTATATATGTATGTATGTATGTGAGTATGTGTGTCTATTTCTTTGGCACGGTCTACAGCCTAAATGGTTTATTGCATTATAACGTATGATTGTGGGAGTGACATAGGGTACCTAAATTTCAATGTATTGTCAGCACGTGAAAAATGGGTTTCTTTCTTTTCACTTAATGTAGTAGAATATTATTATTAATAATAATTTGGTTTAGGCAGGCGGCAGGTTTTTAATTAACAATACATAAATATTGCTTGTTGCGTATGATAACCCAGTTCTTGAGGAAGGTTATAGGCTATGTAACATCACGCTACTGGCGACGGGCGCAGAGCAGTAAGCAAAGACGCGGGTGAAACCGCGCCGCGGAAAGCTAGTCATTACATACGAGTATACATTAACGGCTACAACTGTTTTAATTTATTTATAAATACATTTTATAGTTTAAATTTAATCATAACACAAAAGTCATGCACCTGTGTTTTAACGCTGCATTACCCAAAGGTTGACTGGTAGATAATTTCTTTGGAATTAAGTCCGCCGTTATACATTTGTGTGTAAAAAGATTTAAAAAGAAAATAATACAGCTACTACGACTCATATTTTTCATAAACAGATTCAGATATTAAATTAACTTCGGATTTTATAAAATGCCGTAACAAATAAAAATTGACACGTAAATGTATTAATGAATACAGTACAGCAATTTATTTTGTTTGATTTACGATTTGAATTTGTACGAGGGACCAAATTATGCGATATGAATTTAAGCTCTGTATGTCGAAAGTCGAAATTAAACGCTCTACGTATCCCAAACATCACACAGTACCGCAATACTTTATACATAATAGTATAGATAAAATATAGTATAGCAGATAGCAGATTTACCATGAAGTGTGTGTACCTCACCGTGACTTAAATATTAAAAAAAAATATTTGTATGAAAATCATACAGCGACCCTAGTGTTTACTTTGAAAACTCAATTTTACGGCGCTGTCACCGGATGATAAACGCAAGCAATCATATTTTGATTTTGTTAACCGACTTCAAGAAAATGTCTCAATTCGACCGTAAGTGCATTTTTTTTTGTTAAAATTTAATTTATTTTGCCTTGATTTCAGTAACATTAGGGAATTACAAATATGTAACGCGCATTATGGCATAAATAAAAAATAATCCTTCATAAATAAAATATCAAGTTTAGTGTTGATAATAATAATATGCTTAAATACTCTCCCTATCTTTTAAATATAAATAAACACAAACAAATGGTGAAAAACGCCGAAACAAACTGAATAATGGATGCGAAGACATTCTTCAGAAAGCTTATTATTTTTGAGATTTCAAATGAAATACATGGGTAAATAAACATTAAATATTCATTATACGATTACTTATTCTGTGTTCTGTGGCTACTGAAATTGGGATTACCTACTACTTGTATAATATTATAAACTGTCGTCAGTTTATACGGTATGAGTTGTGTGTCGGCCTGTATCATATCGTACACTAGCTTTCTGCTGAGCGCTTTTTGCTTATTGCTCTGCTCCCGTCGCCAGTAGCGTGATGTTACATAGACTTAACCTTTCTTCAAGAACTGGGCCATCATAATATGATTATGTATAAACTGACAGTTCTCTTAAATACTAGGGGCGTTGCCTTTTTTAGATTTTTAAATAATGTATAATGTATAAATTTTCTATAAGCATATAATATAATCACACTAGGGACTGAACAAACTACCTCACAAAAAAATCTTACACCACTTGAAAACAGCGATACGCTTTACGGTCGCCTTTTCCTTAAACCCTTTTCCATTTTAAAGCAAACGAATGAACGCATTAAATGTATGTATCCGTAAAACCACAGATAAAACATCCCACCGTTGGCAGGTGACAGCCATGCATAACTAAACAGGTCCGTACACACCATAGATAAAAAAAATCCAAAGATCTCATATATATACATAACCTTTTTTACATGGCCCCTTTGCATTTTGATATAATAACACGATAAAAAAGTGCGAATTTGTTTATGTTTAATTACGAAGTATACGCAAACTGCTAAGCCGACGATAAAAAGCTTTTTAGAATTTCACTTTAGTCCACGTTACAAATTTTAGGCCGTGTTATAGAAAAATATAAAAATAGTATGACGCGTGCTCAAGCCTGCTTTAGCATTGCTATTTTGCGAAGCCGCTGCCTACCGTGAAGGGAGTGAGGTAAGTGAAAAGCGTGATGGAGGTGAAGAAAAAGGAAAGAAGGAAATTGGACCTCCGGCGCTTACACTCACCGAACGAAACGCAATTGTCGGATACTATTACTCTTACGTCGGTCTTCTATGAGAGGTACTTCCCCGGTCGATGCGGCCCATTCATGTTGAAACCAGCATGGATCTAGTACCGTGAAAATACATATACTGTAACCATCAGTCCATCACAACAAGGATAAATAATTGAATTTTAATTATACATTTGCATTTTGCAAAGATACTCCTCAAGTGTTCTTTTGAAAATATCAAAGGGAAAGGATGACACACAGATTTCTACACAGGCGTAGCGACTAAAGGTTAATTTGATTTATTCATGAGGTTTCTGCTTTGTTGGTTTTAACGCTGACTTATGAAGCTTTTAGTATCGGAAAATGCATTACCTTTTCATGGGAAACATTTTCATTATAATAAAATACTACAAAGAAGAGTGGCGATCACTAATTGACTATGACCTCGACGCCTTTATCTGTCGTTGATAGCATTTAAAACATTTTATTTGCAGCCGAAGTTACATTTTACCTTTCTTAGGCACATTAACTCTAACTGGTATCGCTAAAAACGGCAACGTAACTAGTATCGGGGTCAAAAATGACTGCATCATATAAATACGATGATAAAACAAACAAATATATTATAAGTAGACGCACGCACCCCTCGCAAAGTGGACTAATAAAGTGATAAAGATAAAGGGCAATCGATGGATAATTAATCGGTCCCGACCAGTCAAAGTTGAAACACTTCGGAGAGGCCAGTAACCGCTAGTGCCGCTAAATGGTGATGATGACTAACCACAGACCAAAAAAAAAATTTTGTAAGTTTCGTTCACAAGAAACACAAAGAAGAAAAACAAAGACCTTTGAGCTGCCGATAGTATCTGTAAAAAATCCTTAAAAATGACACCAAAATTTGTAATATGCAGCTATAACAGCTGGTCTAAGATATATAAAAAAAAGCTACTAAATACTTCAAATACTGAGAGTAGAAACACATTGATGAAGCTTTTAGACGAACAAAAGGGTTTTGTTGTTATTTATTACATAAATTGATTGATTACCATGACTTATCGTCTGTCACAAACATCTCACAATGTTTGTAACATAATAAATAACATAACATTATGGTTTTTACCCAAGAAAGGTAGGCAGCAATGTATTTTTATTCTGAAGAACAACAATAATTGAAACAATAATTTTAAAAAAATGTATAAAAAAACTGTATGAAAATTGGCATTTCGCGCTAAAAAAATTATTCACTACCAATTTTAATCTCTTCGGGAATTTAAACATTAACTTAACAAGGAAATTACAATTATTACCAAACGTAACGAAGCAGAATAATAAAGGTAAAATGGTAAACACTACTACTAATAAATAAATCTGAAGTTAATGTACCTCTATGTACGTAGCCTGCAGAGAGCTCCCAAGAGTACTGTGGGCTTTACATATTGTATATCGCCACCAACCTTTCAAGCAAAATGGTTTACTATAAACATCCTGTTATGATCATAGAAAATATAGAATTGACTTCATCTTAATTAGTAACCGCTGTATGTGAACCTCAAAAGCACCAAAATCTCAGATGGCGATGCATCAGAGGATTTAGTCTGACTTTTTTATCTTGCACAAAAAAAAGAAAACACTACTTACAGCCGTACAAAACATTACTTTCTCTTCTGTTACTAACACAGTGCTTACTTTAGTAGCTTTAAATGTACTCAGCTCCCCCCTTTATATATCCAATGATAAATTTGTTCTGAAAGCGGCCAAGGCTCAAAAGAGTTGATACAGAGAAGACATCACTAGGCTTGCACAAAAAGGCTTGGGGATTTCTGAAATTTTTTGAAAATTCATATTTCTCACAATGTTTTCCTTCACCGTAAATCAGTAATGTCTAAGATAAACTTACAAGTTAAGTACATACGACAAAATCATCTTTAACTATATACCGGGCGATCGCAATTATATCGAAAATCACCACTAAGCGGGCACATATTACTTTGGTAGTGTTGCTGTAATCTTTTGTGTGGCGAGGTACTATCGAAGCTAGATTACTCTAAGCAAGTCTTAAAAGAACCTTCGTTACCCACTTCTCTCTATCAAATAACACAAAGAATAAAATTAATTTAACTTTACATACAAACAGTAATTTTAAAGCTATTTTAATTTAGTTCTTAATTGTAAGTAACGTACGAGACATCTGTTACATTTACAACCCTCAATGTTCACGGCTCTAATAATTTACGACAATTTAATTAAATCTCCTAGTAACATAAACCTGCTTTATCGTCTTAACGTGGGTCAAATTATGTTCAAATTTACAGTGAGTTGGTAAAAATTTAAACATACTGTTACCTTATATCATTCCACTGCTGGGCAAAACCCTCATGACCTTTATACTCATCAGATATAAACTGATGAGTATAAAGGTCATGAGGGTTTCATGAGGGGAGGAGGGGTCCAACATAGATCGCTTTTCATTTATTTTGTTTTATTATTATTTTCTTGGTTTGCCGCAACGTAGAATTGCTGGTGTGTTACGCACCAATGTTGATTTTGGTGCGTAACTCATCAGTCATACGGCAGAAAAAAAGTGAAAAATTCGATTCGCTTTTTAACAATATCATCATTACAGTCCGTTTGCTTTCACGACCTCCTTACATTACCATTACCCTTACCCTTGCAAGTCTTGACATAAAAAAAAATAAAACAAATAAAATCACAGATTACTTCTATTTTAGATAGAGGACGCGGACGTCTACCGGACATTTAACATTTCGTCCGTAATTTGATTAGGTTACCAACGTATTGCCGGTAAAAAATATAAGTTAATATAATTTTGTGGTTCGTAAAACGTGGGAAGTAGATATCAGAAACCTCTCGGAGTAATTAGGGTAGCCTGATTTGTCGGGGCGCGTGTCAAAGTTTTGAATTTATTAGAGGGGTCAGAACAGCCGTGT
Organism: Parascotia fuliginaria; assembly: GCA_963082885.1. Lineage (NCBI taxonomy): Eukaryota > Metazoa > Arthropoda > Insecta > Lepidoptera > Erebidae > Parascotia > Parascotia fuliginaria. The sequence continues at coordinate 4,400,753 of OY720172.1, forward strand.
TTACTTACAGACGAGGCTTCTTATTACATTGTAATGTTTCAACACGCTGAGGTCCTAAAACAAAGCGAGAACAAACACTCAAATGACACCCGCCAATCTACTCGTATTTTTAGTCATCGATAATTGGATGAGGCAATCTTTCAAAAGGATTAGCTCTTAAAAAGCTTACCTATTATAGATCAGGCTTTATAATTGTATAGGTACGCCTTCTTTCTATTTACGAGCCAAACGAAATAGTCACGTATGTTATATCCGGTCCTCGACACTTCAGTTCAATTGGAAGTAAAGGGTAAATATATATATCGAAAAGTATTGACTGTCTCAGTAGTTCGGTGAGACTGTGTATGTCACTCAGAAATCTTGGGTTGGATGCCCATGCCCATGGAATCGGGTAAAACGAGATTAGGTGTCTGTGTGGAAAAATTTTTAGGAGCTGAAGTCTGGGTGCCGTAGATGGTAGAAAACTCGCATCCGGTTAGATGAAACTTAACTAGTATTACAAAACTCACAACTGAGTGATTTCTATAAGAAGGTATTCAAATCTCATAAACAAGTCAAAGCATCCCAATCTCACTTAGTTTTAAATTTCAAAAGTTTGATAAAAAAATAAGTTATAACTTCAAAAACATTCAGACAAAACATGTTTTTAGAATGCAGGGTTCCTTTGATACGTCAGTAAAGCTGCAAGTTCAGAGTTTAACTTGTATCATAAAGATAACTGCAGCTGTATAAAGTTTTGATTGTATTACCAACTGGACGGGCAACGAACGGGGACAAACTACAATACATATTAACTCTTGAATTTTGTCACTTATTTGTTGTGAAGTAAATTGATAAAAATTTAAGTTTTAACTTTTCATATTCTCATACGAGTAAAATTTATAACTTAAGTAGTAGTAATTCCCACAAGGCCTTATAATAGGTATAGTAATACAGGTATATAATACTCCAAAGTCACCGATAGATAACTTCAGTCACGTTCGGGATCAACTATTTAACACGTCGCGATAAATCGAGGCCCTAAGCACCACAACTACCGGGATAACATAATGGCTAGCCCTTAAGTGGAGCGAGCCAGGCTAAGATGAACATTAAGAACCCTCATAAGTACTCTTAACACTTGCGCCAAACTGCAAATATCCTTCGCGGTCTCATCATTCATCCGTTCACATTAATTCTGGTTAATGTACATACCTGTGTACTATAAATTGTAGGTTCGTTGCGGTCTATCTGATGCGAGGACGCGCTCATAAGACGTCCTCTCGACCCAGACGGCTGCCGGTGCACCGCTACCGTAATGACCTTACCACTAACGATATAAATCGTTAACAGTCTCACTGAAGAAGCTTCCCACCTGATCTTCGGGATTAACTTACTACGATACTTTGTTTAAAGTTTCAGTTTCACTATTTTGGATGCCCGCTATAAATTGCCTAATCCACTTCTCATGATAAACTTTACTAATTTACATTATAACTAGCCCCTTGCCGTCCTAATGTTAACGTAATTAAGTAAACTTTTAAAATTATGTATTCATTTGCAGTCTCTCATTAAGGTTGACAATTTACTTAATTGCCACACCTTAATTACTAACTTCCTGACCTGTATCCATCCCCATACAGTGTCAAATTATGTATATTTGCATCCTTCCTATGCGCGACAACCCTCGGTAATTGCCTTAAGCCCTTAACCCGCGCTGCCCTCAGCTCAGTGTATACCTTTTTGTCTAGATTGAATGTCTTAAGTACTCTTGTCCCGTCGCTGAAACGAGGTTATTAAGTATAGAACGGTCAACAATACTCGGATAAAGATGGAAATTTACGGCAACATGAAACATGAGTGGTTTTGTTTATGACACTTTTAGGGCGGGCAGCTATGAGTAATATACTTTGAATGTTCGTAATATAAAACCTAAGAAAAGATTATGACTAATGCAATGCCTGATGAGATAGTATAACAGGACTCCGCGAAAGCAATCCTTTAGAATCGTTAAATGCAAAAAGATACCAATGTTATGACAAAATAAAAAAGTAGCCACATATTTTTAGGAGTCTTATTCGTTGTCGACGCTTTATTTCAGGTATATACTTATACAATGGAATCAAAGCGCTGGAGAATGAAAGTGCTTAGTATCCACGTGTGAAGCGACTTTTTATTCTTTATTTTACGGAAGCAGGAAAGTGGTAAAATAAATCAAAGCTCTTTGTAACACCTCTGTGCCAGCGGACGTGTTCATTTCCTATCGTTACGAATGATAAATAATGTATGAAGCAACATACACCTACGTAATATTTTTACAGATAAAATTAATACAGACAAAATGTGTTATAAATAAAGTAAATGGTTTCAACAACATTGAATCAACACACACACACACAAAAAAAATTTTAGATTGGGTTCATTTCAATCCTTATATATAAATACGTAAAAGAAAACTTTGCATCCCTTGTTAAGCACATAGTGCGTACGTGTGTTAGATATGACATAGTTAAAATTGCTATAGAGAAGAAGTACAGAAAGATAAAATTATAATAATAACTAGTACCTACATAGTAAAAATAAAATTATACAAAATACTTGCATTGGTTTATAGAAGTAACATCGCCATGATCAGCCTATGGTCACCACTAGACATAGGCCTTTCCACCACCAAAGCTCACCGTCTATCCCAAGTTAACGGCTGTTTCAAAGTATATTCTTTGAAAAAACAATATATTACTTAGGACGTGTGGTCTCTGGTCTCGAATATGTGCTACTTAAATTATTTTTTTACACTATATCATAACTTTGGTGAGGAATACTAGTGTTGGAAAATAGAGGTCAGTTACAAAAATGCAATCAATAGGTTTTGACAGTCCAACCACAGAATGCATTAAAGCTGTCTTGTGACAGCTACTAGCTTCTATAATGTTAATTCACGATTATCTAAGTGAAAAGTCGTTTACTTTTTACCACCTATTCTCTGCTAATCCCAACACCTAGGTTTCAGCAGTTTTGCGTGCGTATTAATTACTACAGTCACTGATCCGGCTACCACACATGGTTACAAAGTCCGCGTCTTTGAGAGGCTTATAAACGTCTATGAAACGTCTTCAGACCAGGCCGATACAGTGTTCTGCGACACTGTAGCACTGGTAGCACAAATTACCCTCATACTCTTTTCCTTACAAGGTCGGCAACGGCTTGGTTGTGTTTTCTTCTATCATTACTTCTGCAATGCTTAGAAATGTCCATAGGTTACGGTTACCACTTACCATCAGGTGGGCCGTTGGCTTTTTGACACCAAGTTGAATCACTACATAGTATAAAACAAAGTAGCTTTCCGCTGTCTGTCTGTCTGTCTCTGTCACTATGTATGCTTAGATCTTTAAAACTACACAACGGATATTTTAATAGATAGAGGAAGGTTTATATCTATATAATATGCATAATATAGTAGAGAAAGACTGATCATTTTAGAGGTTTCTAATGTAATGTCGTGAATAAACTCATTTTAAACCTACTTCAAAAAAAAGAGGAGGTTTCTCAATTCGACTGTATATATTTTTTTTTGCGCTTACATTGCAAACGCTGGCTGAACCCTACAAGATAGATCAAAATAATGTACTACAGTATTGTAAACCTTAAAAGGTCTACAAAAAAGTCCATGATGGTATATGTCTATCTCTTCGGGATAACCTACAATAAACATTTTTTGTCCTTTACTACAAGAAATAAAGGATTATTTACGAAGCAATTTTAAGCAATTCAGCATTAATCCGTAATCGATTAAGTACCTTATATACATTTAATATAGATCAATATGGCCCTTTACAGCATGTAATTTAAATAAATATTTTCGAAGATATTACAGATTTAAAATGCAGAGACATAGCGGTTGCGGCGCGGCGGTACCGTACCGGCCGGGGGCCGGCATTCTGTAGTAAATTATACTATTATGTCTTTAAACAACGTTCACTGCTTTTTTTCTTCGCTCAGGTGCAATGCTGATACTAAATATAGTAACAGAATTGCACCCGTGCAAAAGCTGGGGCGGGTCGCTAGTAAAGAATAAAATATGGTTGATTTCGATCACAAACCGAAGACTAGGTACTAGTTTATATTTATTTCATTTCACGTTATTTTCTTCGTCTCTAAAGCAATTAATGCTTGCCGGGCGATTTTCTGCTGGACGAACACAACGAGTGTGTCCCGGATAGCCCTTAATACAATATACTTTACACTCTGTTAATTTGAATGCAATCAAATTAATCTTAGTTTTGCAGCGTTTAAAATTTAAGTACGGAAAATTGTAGACTGTGTGAATTGAAATGATAAAGTACGAAATTTTTCGACTGTATACTGTACTGTATACTATATTCAATGTTGTTTCAGATGTAGATGTAGTGTGGGCAGGCCTCCTAAAAGATGGACTGTTTGATAATGGTGACTGGCAACCGATAAATGTGGGCGGCTCATAACCAAATTGAAGGTGCTTAGAGGGTTTATGCCCGTTCAGTAACACGCAGATAAGTAACAGTGTAACTCTTTATGAATTAAGTTCCTGTTGAGTAACACTGTGTCATATTGCTACTTTTTGTTCCTCATAAGTCCGTAAAAGACGTCTCCTATTAGACATAAACCTTCTCTAGTAGGTTTAAGGCATCGTATAAAGTCGCCATAAAGGAGGACACCATGCCAGCTATTTCACACGATAGCTTTTGAGGTGGTGTCAAAATTTCTGGACTCTGCTGGTTACCATCAGGCAAAGTAGAGTCATTTTGGTAGGCTAATGTAGAACAAGCAAAGTAAATGTAAAACAAAACGTCTGTCTGCTATCAAACAAACTGAAAATAAAGAAACCCATTGTTTTGTGGGTTTGTGTGTGTTTCGTTGAAACACTACATTGAAATTTTATTTATCCTATGACATTCTCACAATCAATACGAATCTAATGACACCGCATATGTTAAAATCTATTAAGTCATTTAGGTTGTAGAGCGTACCAAAGAAATAAACATACATACATACATACGCTTGAAACACATGACTCTCCTTGACTTCGGCAGTCGGACAAAAATAAATAAGCACAAGTAGGAATTTCAATAATTTCAATATTTTTCTAACAATCACTACTTAATTTTCCGTTTACAATTTTTATACGGCCATTTAATTTATCAGCTGTTAATATTTACAAATTTGCTTACACATCGAGCACTTAGATTCGCCTAGTTTCAACTAAAGATTTTGCCTTAGTTTTCGCTCGTGATTTGCGCGGGAAAATGTTGCTTATAGTATCTTTTCACGTACTCTTACCATAGAATTAGCATAGAAAATAGGAATGCGAGAAAAGTTTATGCGGAATGTTATACACTTACTGAAATTTGGCAGGCTCTTACCGAACAACGAGATAACGCAACTGTACAAACACTGTGAGTTGTTATATTATTTATCGACAAACAACCGAACAATACATTCGGTTCGACGTTTATCCCATAATAAACTGCCGGTTTACCAACTCATCAAACGTTGTTTACACTCGGAAAATTGCCCATTTCGGTTGTTACACTGTATTAATATCTAAATATTGGCCCAAAGAGGATCATTAATTAGTTCACCAACCACTCCCGCCAAACACCCACGATCCTCCTTTGTTCGTGAACAATCAAAGCCAGGATAATATTTGTAACCTAAAACTGATTATTTTTTAAATATTTGGTTTAAAGTGTGATAATGAACAATCTATTTATATCATTGTTCCCACATGTCAGTTTGATTACACACATCGAGCTCGTTGAGGGGAGGACAGGTCAGTGGGGGGTGGGGGTATCAGGTCGAGCAACAGGCGCCGGCTGATCAATGAGCATCCCCCGCGCTGCACTCCCCGCGCCAATCCACCTGCGCCGCACTTGTTGCGCGCACGACCCAAACAAATGCAACACATTGTCATTCCATCCTCATACGACTTTCAACTCTACTACTAGGATAAAAGTACTATAGGAGGCGCACTGTTAACATTGTATTGTTTCTTAAGACTAAGTGTGCTTACATGTATTAGGTATTATCTGAAACCGTATGTCTCCGTGCTGCGGGTGCGACTTCAGTATCGCAGTGTAAGCGTGTGACGATAAAGACGCAGTGATGACCTGCCATTATGCTACCTTTTGTTCGCTCCAGTACCTTTTAGCGCCGTCGGATATCTCTGACAACATATCGAACATTACACCTACATACATAGGAGAATATACTTCAAGGATTCTATTCAATCTTGTTTTCTATAGTTGGGTGAAGATCGTACCCACAGATAAGCTATCTGTTTAATTAGAATATATTGCTGAGAAGTTGGGTATGCCAGCAAGTACGAATAGTAAGTTTTATTTATAAATTTTGTAAACTAAAACTGTTTACAAAATTTACGATTTTGGACAAAAACATGACATTTGACACTTGATTGCCCTATAGAATCCTGATTTTCAAAGGATTCATTTTGTCTACAAATAGAATTTCACGTGGAAGTCGGTACAAAGGTGTCTGAAGTCTTTACTAGTAAAAAATAAACCGGGGCAGTGAAATCACGCGACAAACAACCCTCGCGTTCCTAATTATTTGTTTTCCCTCTTTCTAAGTCAAACTAAAAGTTTTTCAATGAAAGGAATGTCACATTTTATTTTTATGTCTGGATTAAAATAAATTGTTGTTATACAAAGGTTCTCCTTCATATGAATATATCTAATTATAATAACTGAATGGAATTGTATAATTTTATTATTGCTCTTTGATTTTGATTGTGATACAGATGTTTCTTTTTTTTACACACCGTTATCTAGTCCCAAGCTAAGCAGAGCTTGTGTTATGGGTACTAGATAACTGAAATATAATACATATACATACTTTTGTTTTGTAAATACATACTTAGAATACATAGGAAACACCCAGACTAAAGACATATACAAATGTTCATCACACAAATATTTGCCTTCCGCGGGAATCGAACCCATGACACCCGGCGTCGCAGTCAGTTATACTAACCACTAGACCAACGATGCAGTCATGTGCTTGAGAACCTTAAAAGCCGTAGCTAAAAATACAAGCCAGTACGATTCTTAAGACCGCCATCGAGTTATAATAATTTCGACTTCAGCCGAATTAACCAATTTAAAAAAAATAAAAGATACAATTACTTCTATTGTTTCTCTCTAAGATTTTTTGTAGTTAATTTGTTTTCAGCATGAACAATGCTCAAATTTGCCGGCATCCCGATTGTACTCGTTTGTATGTTTAGTCAACCATAAAATTGCTTTACCACCCCTTAGACTAGTGGATAAGTCATTTGCATAAATATCTTCTTCTTATTCTCCCTTTATTATGGCAACTGAGCCGACGATTGTGTCAGCTATTTCTGCCAGCGTCAAGTGTAAAATAATATACTAGTTGATGATTTTAATGGTATAATACAATGATAAAAATAGAAAAAATGTGGATGAAATTAAATGACAACCATCTTCTGTCGCATAAATATCATAAATTATATAAATTTTTGCTTGCCCTCAGTACGTGAAAGTTGTCAATGTCATAATGAGTCTTATTGAATTTTAATTTTGATGGATTTTCTTCCTAAAAGAGGTAAGTAAAGCAAATATGTGGTCGACTATACCTATGCATAAAGTACCTACATTATCGACGATTCAAGTTTCCGATAATGAACCAAAAACACCCAATCAGAACATCAAAAATACACATTAAATTTGTTAGCTTTATTTGAATCCAAAATAAAAGTTAATTCTGAACGAGTTTGAAACAAGATAATCAAACGTAGCATATTCAAATTCACCAAACGCTTAACGGAGTTCGAAAAGTTGTAAAGTTATTAGAAAATCTTATTACGTAGCGCACCCTTTGCCCTTAAAGGGTACAACGATAAGGCCTCAAGTTCGCCCCAATACGAAGTATGTGGCTTTACGTCACACGGGGGTATCATATCTCGCTAAGATCTTCAACGTGCATGAATTCCCATGGAACAAACTTCAGGAAACGGCTTTATACAAATCTATTGATCATGAATAAAGCAATAAATTCAAAAAGTTATGGTGTAATAGCCGTTTGTTTTCTTTTATACGTTTATATATCTTTATTATTAGTTGGTGTTGTTCGTAAGCCGCTGCAGTTAGGTCTTTGGAATTATTTTAGCTTCGTTTTAGCATTTTATGTTTCTTCACAATATTGTTATTCTTATTTCAGACCTAGCACGTCTGCTGCTATAACCCTCGAATACTAATTTCCAAAGGCGGTTGGATTAAACACATACTACGTCTAGCGTCATTCTAGCTGCCTCTATAAAATTTTCACTGCATTATGTTGGCAGCCGTCTTTTTAATGAGATAAATACTAGTTCGTAGAGAACTTTTGTTCGCGAGTCAAATTTGCAGTTTGACTCGCGAACAAAAGTTCAAAATTGGGTACACTTTAAATTTATTAAAATTGTTTTTTTCAACTTTATTGATTTAACAACATAAATTTGACTATTACATTATTTGAAGCGCAGAATAGTAAGCAGATGCTTAAACTATTATTTATTTTGATTACTATTAAAAAAAAAACTATGAAATATATGAAACATAACCAACGTGTTGACGTTAGACAGTTAGTGGTCTCAGAGGCTCAGTAAATTCACTACGTGGGGGACTGCATAATTTGCATGCTATAATTGAGACACAATACGTAATAATATATTCTGTGGCAATTTAGACAAAGGTTCCTCAGAGAGTGGAGTGAGCTAGAGATCTGAATTTTTCTCCTATGAATCATGCTACAGTTTTTTGACAGTGCTTCAATTATTGTTGTTGGTGATAAAAGCAGTCGTCCTTAGAGACTTACGTTCCATTCGAACAGGGGAGAAGTGTTTTAGAGCCAAATTCAACAATATTTTAACTGAAACGTTTTTTTAAATGGCATTGTTAGTACTGATTTTTTTTACTCAAATTATAAACAAATAATGAAAATGAAAATTAAAAAAATTAACACACATTTCACACCGCCGCCGCCTTCTTGCATCCGATGATGGCACAAACTTTTCAACCCGCCATACAATACCATCACTGTGAAAAAATCACTATGTAGCTAGCTAGTGTTGATAATAATTTAACAGTGATCAATTGATCATCTATAGGCTGAAGACTGTTTCAGCCCGGCTTATATTTAAACACGATTTTATTAATATCCTGCTCTTATTTTTCAATCGTGCTATTTCTGAAATTGTCTTTTAGATCAACAAGTTTTATTAACATTTCAAGTTTATTGTCCGTGTATTGATTAATCAATGAAACTGCTAAAAAGTTAAATTTTATGTAAAATTAAAAGGTTTATTAATTATTTCAAGAATTTTTATGCGGGCGGATATTCAATTAATAAATCTTTACTTGAGTGCTGAAGTGATTGATGGTTTTTTATAATCGACAGTTGTCGGGTTCGAAAGCATTATGCGTACGGTTTGTATGGGGTGAAGAATAACGCTCAGAAAACATATCTGATGGATGATGGTGCCTGATACAATGACGTTCAAAAATCGCAATAGAAAATATGAGTTTATATTTACATTTGATGTGCTTCATATTCATATTACCGGTGTTATCATTGGTTTAAAATATGAGGCCATCTCATTTCCAGTGTGTGTCGTAAGAGACGATTTAGGGAGTACCAGGTAATGGGTAATTCAGAGTGGGTGGTTCTCAGAGCAGGAGCGTAATCTACCTTTTAAATTCACTAGCCAAACGTAATGGATGACTTTGGCAGTATGCACTCAGCTACTTTGAAAGAGACTGATGTCCGTCATTCGTCTTTGAATTACTAAATTGATGCATTTACGAGTAGGTACCTAGATAAATATTATACAAATGCATGTAAAAACATAAATGAAGATAAAAATATTATTTCCGAATTCACCGGAAATCTCATGCTTCCATCAAAACAGTGTTATAACTCATCTAATATAGTTGGCCGTACTTTTTATTCAAACTTTGCAGGCTTCTCTATAAGTTTCTTTTTCAATTTTACTATGTATACTGTAAGTCAAAACTGTATTTACCGAGTCATAAAAATAAACTATGAGCTACAGCGAGTCCAACGTTTCTCTGTGTAGTAGGATAACAATTTTAATTCCCGACTTAAATCACTTCTACGACATTGGCTATAAAAAGAACCAGAAAAGCTAAAAAGATTCTCATTCGCATAAAATCAATTTAATGATTATAGACAAGATCCATCATACTTTTGTGATAAATCTTTATTTTTAGAATGAATGTTTAGGCTCGATCGGAAAACCTGGAAAACTCTTTCCATTTCTTTTAGTGTGTGAAAGCGTCGCCGCCTCCGATCCGGTGTTTGATCATGTTTTCGTAGCAATATTTCTGCAATACATAAATTATTCATAAATAAATAACATTAACCACTTACTTATTACAAAAAAATATACAACCAAGCTCAAACATAAAGAACTAAACAATTTTTTTTCTTCAGAAATGCTCTCAAAAGAGGGATAGACTTGAAATCAAATACATTTCTAATTACGAGATAGGTATTAAGTAGCTCCATAGAAACTAGGCAATCAATACCTTGTACACTACACATACACAAGTAAACTATTCAAACTAGAAATTGCCCAGCTTAATTGAGTAACATTCGATTGGAAACTCCAGACTCGTGGGATATGTCAGTAGAGTGGCTACAGTTGGCTACACGATTACAGTTAGCTATAGTATGTCATATGAGTTCTAGAATGTGGATAAACATACCTAGGCACTTATATACCTACTTTTCTTTGTAAATACGTACATAATATTATACATAGAAATACCCAGACCAAAACAAATATTCATGTTCATGCACACAAAATATTTGACTCGAACCCACATTCTCGGAAGACATACCTATAAGTTTTGCAAGAGTATCTGCAATAGGCAGGTACTTATAGGTTAATTTGCAATGAAAATTTAAATTTGTCTTATTGAATTGACTTAGAATCTTGCTTGCAACCTATAAACTTACGTATGTAATTGGTATTAATTTAAGAAGATTTTCCGCTACGGTTTTCTGTGAAAAATATTTTAAACAGGCAGACTGACGGACAACAAAGTGATCTTAGAGAGTTTCGAGAGAGTTTCGCTTTTTCCTTTTATGGTACAGAACCTGAACTAAATAATGTTGTCTGTGAGACACCTAGGTAATACAATCTTTCATAAATAGGTTACATCAGTGATACACATGAACGTGAAAATAACAATGTCAGTCATAACTTATACCAAGATAATTCGCTGACGAGGTAGAGCCATGAGTAGAACTAGCAAGAAACTCAGGACACTCTTTTTAATCGCCAGATTGTTACAATTTTTCTTATGTTATTATTTCAAGTAACATGCAATCTACAACGTAGACCACCGTTACTCAACTAAGTTGAGGGTTGAGGGTAGCATTCCCCTCGAGAGTAAGAAATACTTACAAAACTAAAGTCACGAAAACAAAGGGCAACTGCGTAGGTGTATTATTTATTTTTCATAGAACTATATATGTATAAGTATCGTAGGGGTTTTGGAACTAAATACTTGTGCCGCAGATCAATATAATAGCGAAGATAATGGCATTTGACAAATTATGAAAGTACCACCGATATGTAGGTACCTATAATGTACCTTTTTTTTATACGAGTAAGGTGACAAACAAGCATATGGCCAGCCTGATGGTAAGCAGTTACCGTAGCCTATGGACGCTTGCAACACCAGGAGCATCACTAACGCGTTGCCGACCCTGTTAAAAACATTTTAACTCCTTTCTTGAAGAACTCCATGTTGTAAGTCTCTCGGGAAAACCTACCAACAGTAGACATTACAAAGTCGTGAGTAAACTGTAATTAACTTAAAGATCAATATTTATAATAAACTAGCGGCCCGCCCCGGATTCGCACGGGTGGACATTTTTTTAAACATTTTGGGATAAACAAAGATACTTTTGTATGGGAATATAGAAGTGTTTGTTTTTAGGCAATTTTTTAATTTTTCTCTCCGTAAGAACCATCCTCATACTTCAAGGAATATTATAAAAAATAATTAGCGAAATTGGTTCATCTGCTCTCGAGATTTCAACACATTTAGCGATTTATTTTTATATTATAGATCAGGTCAATTCACAAATCTCAATATGTAATAAATAATATAAAAATTTTGCGTAGTTTGAGCATCTCTGTCGCCGTAGTACTTGAAAAACACACACATAAAGCATACACATTTTTCAAGGAACTTTACCACTGTCTTTATGATATGATAAACACCTTAACAGTAATTGGGTGAACTAATCTGAAATGTATCAAAAGCAAATGATTGATTTATTGCGAAAAGGTTAAAGGTTAGATACAAGCCCTAGGAATCAAATAACTGTACATTTAGGTACGGAACACTATAATAGAACAGTTTCGATTTGATCAGCAGAATAAACAATGTGAATCGATGAATACGACCCAACTTTATTGGGTTTTATTGGTTCACATAAATTGGGTATTTGTCGAGAACTATGCCAGTGTGTGTACCTTAAACAAACAGTTTAAAATTCATAAACAAACGAACTGAAATTTAAATCAGAATGTTAAAACACTCTTGTCTACTGATCCAGTTAAATTTGCAGCTTCATATTTAATTCATATTGTATTGTTTAACATAAAAACTTCAAATTTAAAATTGCGATTCTCATTGGCTTAAAATTGTGCTAATATATTCTATCTATTTTTGTGTATAGGCTCGCGTTTTGCCAGAATTAATGCCACAATTTTGTCAACAGGGAAAAGAAACGTCGAGAAAAGTCGAAATACTTGACGACATCGTACTTTGCGTCAGACATAACATTCTTTGACGCTCTACTTCATACTGACTCTAAGTACCTACCTACCCTGATGATCTGTATAAACCTAGTGATCGTAAATCCTCCTCCCTATCCTCCTCCTAAAGGTACTTATATAGATATGAAATTATAATCCAGGTGTGATTTCATTTTATTAAGGTGGACACCGACATGATGTAGAGTATTTACGCAGTCCTTAAAGCTGTTAAATGCTTTTAAAAAGTTTTATATTTCATCCCAGTGTTGGAAAAAAAAGGTTATGATTTACTAAAATGAGTCTTTATACAAATATCAATGTAGTTCATCACATAGAGCATTAAACCAACCGGAGAGGCCACTTACAGGCGTACCCCTCTGCCAAAGGTACCAGCCCACCGGTCATAGCCGTTAAATAAAACTAGTTGACACGCGTTTCGCATCATAAGTCATCTATCAGTGCGTGCGTAATAACGTCTCAATAAAAATGCTGAATTGCAGTGTATTTTGGTGTTAAAGCGATCAGAAACATTAAATCTACAAAAGGATAACATTACATTCCATCTGTAAGTATTATTTTGTTCGAATATTATTAAATAATGCATTAAATTAGCAATTTAACCAAATAAAATACTAATCTACAAGTTTTGCCAGGTTTATCATCAATACTCTAATCTGGGGTAATATTTTAGGTTGAATGAACTTATTAACTAACCATAAATATTATTTTTATTTCGTCTTGTTGACATATCTACTATGTTCCATTTTGGATGTACATTGTTGTGTCACCGTTCCCATATTTATTTATTTTTAATTATACCCAATGTTTTTTTACCAAGTAATGCACAAAATAATATTAAACGAACAAGTAAAATGAGACTATAAATCTAATTATACAAGATTAGAGTGCACTTTATTCCGAAAGATAATTGCTCATTTCCCACAAAAATAAGCGTATTTATTTTTAAGAAACTGGTCACACTTTAACATAATTAGAGATGAGACAGTTTAATCACAAATATCGATATTGGTTTTCCTGTATTAAATTAATATTTTTTTTGTTCGTTTTAGATTTCCAAAAGAAGCAGCAACTCGAGTCGCTTCGGTCCAATATTGTGGGAACCATATAAGTGGGTTCCTAAACGTACAAGTATCTGACTAGCAGCTTAAAAGACAGTCTTCTGTGCTGCCAGCACAGCTACTCCTCTCTACCCCCAAGCGGCGGGCAGCTCAGTTTTTAGCAAGTAAACTCGCTGTGCGCTACCTCCCCTATTGCATTACCTAGGATTAGTTAAACTAGATTTATTATGCTAATTTAAATTGCACAGTCTTTTTCAGTATTTTATCATACCTACTTAAATAAAGAATTTCTGAAATATATTCTGTTGTTTTTTTTGTTATCTGAACAGATAAAATATCTCTCTAATAAAAATCTACTCATACATTCTCATGTTACCGTCTAGTTGCTATGTAATAATCAAAACTAAATCCTCAAAATACAAGCTTAGTTGGAATGAAATTTAATAGCAATAGATAATTAATTAAAAGTATTATTTGGTTTGAATATAAATACATACTTAGGAATAATACACGTAAAATTGACACGTAATAATCAATTACTATCTTTAATTCACACTAGAACAAATTTCAACAGGTGGTGGTTATTGAGCCTACATCCTTGTGCGCAGTAGTAAAATAAAATAAAAAAAACGGCTAAATGCCAGTAGGACTCGCGCGCCGAGGGTTCCGTACTATCAGGGATCGGAAGTATTGAAACATTTGATAATAATTACAAAAAAGTGTGCTATTTAGAAACACTGTTTTATTCTTCCTGAAATATTGAAATAAACATGAATTAACTAGAATTACTTGTTTCATCTATTTCAAAGTGCTTAAAAAAAACCTTAAAAATTATAATAGATTATTATTACCTAAAACTATTCTATATAGTATAAGATAATGCTCATTTTAATAAAGAAACATAATAATCATGAAAATGATAAATCTTTCGCGTACTTATATGAAATCCTAAACATCGATACTAAATATCGACAGAGTCAAGCTCTAACTGTTTTACGCTAAGGAAGCGTAAACTGATAGATGTCCCTGTGTGTGAATGAAATTGTGTGTGTTAAGTTTAAACTAGTGTGTAATAATTTTATTGTGTGCGTTCTAAAGTTCTAAGAGTTCTAAGAGTTCATCACCATCAAGCTCGTCACACATCATACCATTGTCTCATGCGAATCAATATGCCCCAATACTGGCCGACATTCTCCTGACAACCTAACAGCACTCTCAGTAGTTTCGCATTGTATTGAGTGCCAAACCTTGATTTTCTGCTTAATCTTTAAATGTAGGTACTGCCAATTGCCAAAGCTATTCGTCTCATTGTAGCTTTAAAGTGCTAATGTGTCTAGTGGTCATGATTTGTCATACTTTATTTAGGTGGTAAGTAGTTGAAATAGACCTACTATCGATTGTGAGAACTATTAACTTACTAATTCTTTTTAACCTAATTGAGACACAAAATTATTGTATGAATAAAAATCACTTTGTCATAGCGGCTCAGTAAGTATCAAGGATGTTGGCATCCCTGGTGTTGAGATTACCGGTACCTACCTAAGTTTAGTTTTGAAGACAAAATCAAACTGGCGAACGGAGGACAGGCGTCCTCAATCGAGCTAAAAACAGTACTTACTTCTCACCTTCGCAACTCTTACACCTCTGTTTAAGAGACTACAAATACCAACCTTATCTACTTGACTCCCACTTCAAAGGCGAGGTTGAGTACGCCAACGATTTGCAGAGATTGCCTGAGTCTGAATCGTTAAGAGCCACTGTTCTCGTCTGCCTGATACTGATCTTACGGGCAGACAAAAGCTAGTAGTGGCTAAAACCACTCAGATTCAAGGTCAACCAGCCGCCTAGAAGTCCTAGCTCTAACAACATGTTATATTAAGGTAGTTATCATGTCTGTTCAACAGGGAGTTTCTGTTTGACATTACCTTTCACTTAACACCGCAGTAGAGTTCATATGTAACATCACGCTACTGGCCACGGGAGCAGAGTAGTTAGCAAAGACGCGGGTGAAACGCGCCCCGGAAAGCTAGGTAATATACTGCGATAGAAATAAGCGCCATCTATGTTTTCTATGTCGTAATAGGTCAAATGTCGTTGTTGTCTTTTCCCTGTGTTGGTAGTCTTAGAGCATTAAACCAACCGGAGAGGCCACTGACAGGCGTACCCCTCTGCCAAAGGTACCAGACCACCGGTCATACCCGTTATATAAAACTAGTTGACGCGCGTTCCGCATCATAAGTCACATATCAGTGCATGCGTAATAGCGTTTCAATAGAAATGCCGAATTGCAGTGTATTTTGGTGTAAAAAGCGTTCAGCGACATCAAGTCTACAAAAGGATAATATTACATTCCACCTGTAAGTATTATTTTGTTCTAATATTATTAAATAAGGCATTAAATTAGCAATTTAACCAAATAAAATGCTAATCAACAAGTGTTGCCAGGCTTATCATAAATACTCCAATCTGGGGTAATATTTTAAGTTGAATTAACATAAAAACTAACCTTTCCTTTTTTATATCTCGCCTTGTTGACATATCTAATAAGTTTCATTTTGGATGTACATTATTGTGTCACCGTTCCCATATTTATTTATTTTTAATTAAAACCAATCTTTTTTTACCAAGTAATGCACAAAATAATATTAAATGAACAAGTAAAATGAGATTATAAATCCAAATATACAAGATTAGTGCACTTTATTCCGAAAGATAATTGCTCATTTCTTACAAAAATAAGCGTATTTATTTTTAAGAAACTGGTCACACTTTAACATAATTAGAGATGAGACAGTTTAATCACAAATATCGATATTGGTTTTCCAGTATTAAATTAATTTTTTTTTGTTTGTTTTAGATTTTCAAAAGAAGCAGCGCCTCGAGTCGCTTGGGTCCAATATTGTAGGAACCATATAAGTGGGTTCCTAAGCGTACAAGTATCTGACTAACAGCTTAAAAGACAAAGCCTTCTGTGCTGCCAGCACTGCTACCTCCTCCCTACCCCCCAAGCGGCGGAGAGCTCAGTTTTTAGCAAGTAAACTCGCTGTGCGCTACCTCCTCTTATTGCATTACCTAGGATTAGTTAAACTAGATTTATAAGGTTAATTTAAATTGCACAGTTTTTCAGTATTTTATTATACCTACTTAAATAAAGACTTTCTGAAATATATTCTGTTGTTTTTTTGTTATCTGAACAGATAAAATATCTCTCTAATAAAAATCTACTCATACATTCTCATGTCAGTGTCTTGTTACTATGTAATCAGAACAAAATCCTCCAATTACAAGCTCTGCTTAGTTAAAACGAAATTTAATAGCAACAGACAATTAATTCAAAGTATTATTTGGTTTGAATATACATACATACTTAGGAGTAATACACGTAAAATTGACACGTAATAATTAATTACAATCTTTAATCCACACTAGAACAGATTTCAACAGGTGGTGGTTATTGAACATACATCCTTGTGCGCAGTAGTAAAATAAAAAAAAAGAGTGGGTACCCATGTACGCACGTAAGAAGTTATACTTCTTTGGCATAATAATCCAAAAATACCAAATAATAATACAACGCATACATACATAAATATTTGAATTGATATAAACGCCAATATATTTTTTATTTATTCACACAGATTATTTGTACTGATACGACACACAAAGATCCGCAACTAACTTCAGTGTGTAAAAGGTTCGCAACTAACTTCAGGGTGTTGCTTTTTTCTGTCGGTGTGCGCGCGCATCGTAAAAATTGACTCTCATCATTTTTCCCAATCGCGCCAAAAAAACTTCAAAAAAAAACGGCTAAATGCCAGTAGGACTCGCGCGCCGAGGGTTCCGTACTATCAGGGATCGGAAGTATTGAATAAACATTAGTAAACATAGTAGGAGAGCCCGACCGCATAACTAGATTTGTTTGTCGAACAATGTTTAACAAATAAATTTAGCCCGACCGTATGACGGGCTTTTTTGATAATAATTACGAAAAAGTGTGCTAGTTAGAAACACTGATTTATTCTTCCAGTAATATTGACATAAACATGAATCAACAGAATTACTTCTAGTTAATTCATGTTTATGAACTATTTACTTTACTTTCATCTATTTCAAAGTGCTTAAATATAAAAAAACCTTAAAATTATAATAGATTATTATTACCTAAAACTGTTCTATATAATATAAGATAATGCTCATTTTAATAAGCAAACATAATAATCATGAAAATAATTAAATCTTTCGCGTACTTATATGAAATCCTAAACATCGATACTAAATATCGACAGAGTCAAGCTCTAACTGTTCTACGCTAAGGAAGCGTAAACTAATAGATGTCCCTGTGTGTGAATGTGATTGTGTGTGTTTAGTTTAAGCTAGTGTGTAATAATTTTATTGTGTGCGTGTATAACGACGCGATTTAAAAATGCATTAGTAGTTAACATTGTAATTAGTGTGCGTTGCTCGCGTTACCCCGTCCCCCGCCGAAAGTGGCAGACTTTTGCGCAAGGGAAATAGAGCGCGTGTCCACTCCTGTTGGTTTAATGCTCTAAGTTGGTAGTGGATAACCTCGTCATTCGTCATCTCGTCTAGCACGGATCTCAAGCACGAAGAAGAAATTAAATTCTTTGTTTTTTTTTAACAGTGAGCTCTGGTAATAAACCACTTGCTGCACTGTTTTCTGAGCGATAAGATAGATTTTTTAAGCAAGGTTTGAAGACTAACTTCACGATTGTAGCGGTTTCGTTGAGCACCTGCTAATGTAGAAACCCATTATAGATTCAATGTTGTCCTGAAAAGTGCTGCCGACAGTGTACGAAGTAGTGAACTACTTACTTAACTTTTATCATTATCTAAATGACACGATCTATTTCTATTCAATAAGCAAAAAAAAAACTGTTTGTTGTTTGTAAAGTCGGTTTACGGACGATAATTTTACGTGATGATAATGTCTAGCGTCATAGCGTCGTCACAAGACAAGACGATCGCTTCGCATAAGCCGATCGTGCCTCTCTATTGCTTGTTCCACGCTCTCGCTTGCTTGACTTTTTCGTGAGTGCAGCCGGCGTTCATTTTTGATTTATTACGTCAAAACTATATTGATTCGTTACATAATATTTAAATACTGATTTAATTTTCTGAAAATGTTAAATTGAATTCGAAAAAACTATTTATGCTACTTATAATACAAAACACCAAAAAGTCCTATAACCCAACACTGAAAATAGTGAAGTGTGTAGCTTTTAGTCGACTATTTTATCAAACCTACAGAACTGTAAAAAACGTCACAAAATCACTAATGAATTTAGTATAGCTGTCATCATTTAACAATTTTACAATGTGATTGTAAAATTGTTGATAATTTGATAATTTGCGGCAACGAAGAGGCGCGTTCTCTAGTCGATTATCGAAACGATTATAAAAGTCATTCATCCCGCATTTTATAGTGCATAGTGCACACATACACATTCACATTAGCCTGACACAAAAATGTGAGTGCAGTGAATGTCAATTTTGTGCTATTTTTGTTATAAAATCCATTTTGTGCTGTATCAAAAACAAATATATCACTATTGATAAGAATTTTATAGTTGATTATCTAATGTTTAGTTCATCAGAATGTAAGTCGACCTTGTATTTTAACCCTGCTCATAAAATAGTCGTCGCTTTATATCAGCCATGAAAAATATTATTGGGAAAAGTTGGCGTGACTCTGCTTCGCTAATAGTGCTCACAAAGCGGAATAGTGAGTTGTTATCGCAGACGGCGCATCGTAGTGGTGTTAATTACGACATATTGTTGCAGACTCGGACGCGCACAGCTTCCTTTGCTAACAGCGTGGTGTTTCCCGGCGGTGTCATCGAGCCAGCCGACGGCTCCGAGCGCTGGCTGCACCTTCTCACCAGTTTCGGTTACACTACACAAGATTTTGAGGCGTTCCATCGCCCTGGCGCTACTATTACGCCGCTTTTTCAAAAGGATCCTATACAAAGGTAATATTTGTGGACCTTGACATCTCATCTGACGTTTTTTCCAGTTACCTAAATAAATGATAACGACAGTAAACACAAATTTAATGTGCTTGTACAGTTGTTCATCTTTAAATGTTTTGTTAAAGTACAAAATGGTAGTGTATTATTGAATGTTGTAAATTTTAAATTGAAAGCATGTTATTGAAGTATGAGACATGAAACTTAATGAAGTTATTAGGTAATGTAAGTTAGCAACTTAAAAAGTGATTGTTTTTTTTTCTAAATAAATTATCTTGAGTACCCACTCATAAAGGTTTTATTTCATAATTTCTTTATCATTTTTACTAAAATAATGTTGATAGTGTGACATTAATTTTTTTATGTTTAATCATGAATTCAGTCACACCTTTTCTCAATAAATATTGATAAACCCACGCTTGTAGATAACCATTGCAATGCAGATATTGTAATGAATTTTAATCAAGATGTTTGATGTGTAATTGTGTCAACAATAATGTTATCAACACAGATCTCTTAAATTAAGTAGCACATGAATACTAAATATATTGGCCTCTGACAGCATCACTTATATATTTTACATGTACACTTTTATTGTAATGTGTTATGATTATGATGCTACTTATGTTGCAATGTTTGCTTATATGATAATGGTGACTATTTATAGACTGTAATATAATTGAAAATTGTGTTTCACTTCTAAAATATACTCTAAAAAGTTTTTAAACCATCATTGGCCTGATTACTTTAATGAGTGACAAACTTGGAAATCAGGTTGATGATCACAACAAAATGATATTTAGTACACAGTCAATGCTGTTTCTACCTAGTCTTTCTTCAATAACTTCATATATACCCATAGGTAATGTGGCTTCCTACAGTATAGGGTGGATCGTTTATCAAACAAATGAAAAACTACAGTTGTATTCAATAGTTAAATAAAGGAGCTTGTTTTTCTCTGTAGACATATTCAGCTCAGAATTACTGCCATAAGAGAGACATTTGAAGAGGTTGGGCTACTTCTGTGCAGACGAGATCATAAGAAGGAGCGTGTGGGGCAATGGGCGGGCATCCTCCATGATATTGATGTTAAATATTGGCAAAATCGGGTAAGATGCTTGTACAATAAGTTACTACTTAAAAATTTACTTTAAAATCTGTGTTTTTAATACTTATCCTACACATAATATTTCAGTTAATAAAAAACCCAGAGGATTTGCTTGCATTGTGCGAGGAAAACAAATGCTATCCAGACATATGGTCTCTGAACTATTGGAGTAACTGGCTGTCTCCGACCCAAATCCCGAAAAGGTTCAACACTGCATTTTTTATTACTGCCCTGGAAAAGAAACCAGAAGGTATAACTAGCAGTTCTGAAGTTGTTGAAGTGCAGGTAAATGTCTATAATCAAAATAATGTGCTATTGCATACAACTGTTAAGATAAGGGAGACATAAAGTGGTTCTGTGTGATGATAAACATGCTTAGGATCAGACACAAGTCGAGAACTGGACTGGAATAGACCTGATGTAGATCAACATTGTTATACCTCTTTGATAAGAAGAGTAAATTTATACCTAAATTGCAGCACTTCTTTTAATACATTACACTCCTCTTTTCGTTTAGGCCTATGTCCAGCAGTGGATGTCATCAAGGTAATGATGTGCTGTCATTGAAAGCTTTACTTAGTTTGTAAACATGCTGGCATTATTTGATAGAAATATTTTAAGCTGCTTTAAATTGTAAGTCTATTATTTAAAAAGCGAATTTATGGAACAAATAATATTGGCTATTGTGTAATGTAATACATGTATGAATGCACTTATTTAGTCTGGGTCACACTTGGTGTAGGTGTTTTTATGTTTATTGTGTATGTATTAAAAAAAAAGTATTTATGTATGTACGTCCATATTCTAGAACCCATACCACAACCTATAACATATGCTTACTTTGGTATCTAGATAGCGTGTAGATGTTGTGTTATTATTATTTTTTTACAAGCAACTCAAGAAGTCAGACAAGTTACTAGGCTAGACTATGGCTAGTAGCCTTTAAATAATAGTGGACATAAACTATAACATCAATAGCTAAGCTCGTGTGAACAGGATATTTAAATATGCATGAAAAACTAACAATGCAAACTAAAAAAAATTATGCATAAATTATATTATTACTAAGGTAAGATTGAAGAAATAGTTTAGGCAACTAACAAATTGGCTATGCGCGTTTTCGTGATTAAACTACTCTATCCCAATTCCTTTAAAAAATGTAAATCTATGCCTAAGCCAAACTACTTTTGGAATATTAATTAATATTTTTTTTGAAGTAATTACTACCAAACTAGCCAATAAATATTTTTAGCCTTTCACAACACTATTTAACCTGAATTCCTTGTGTTTTACAATATAAAATATGCAAACTATTGCACATTTTAAGTGTTCTTGTGGTAAATTTTCAGTTTACGTAATTGCATGAAGATTCTACTAGAAAAAAGCCAATCAGGAAACAAGCCTGAATTTTTTTTTGCTGAGCCTGCTCCTGGCTTTCGATTAATGTTGTCCTGTACACAGTAATTTTACTTTACAACAAATCAATGAGAAGATTATACTTTATAATTGTTAGCATTTCGTTTTGGTATTTAGTTTAAACTATATCTTATAGAGCAAATAAGACACTGATTGTATGACTCTATTATAATACATGACTCTTCATTGTGTATTATTTTGTATATATAGTTAAGAATGTATTAAAATACTAATATATTTTAGCCTTTTTTTATAGCTATCATGCTTGCTGACCACCAAGGCTTTATTGATTTTCTCCAACATTACCTATGTAATGTTAGCAAGTAACGCAAACCTATAGAAAAGTATGACTTTCTAATTAGAAAGAAAAGTAGCTGATTATGTCTATTCTTGTTTCAGTGGCTAGGTCCTGAAGAAGTGTTGAGCAGTGACAGAATCTTGCAGCCGCCGCAGGTATACGAGCTGAATCGACTGTCCCATGTGAAGGACATCACGGAACTGATCAAGTTCGCGCGGGAACGGAGCGGACATGACACTGAACTGTCATTTCCAGTGTTTGTGAAGACTAAAGATGGCGGCATACATTTTTTACCGGGTAATTTATAACAATATTATTAATTTATATGTGCAGTAGTTAAATCCTATTTATACACTAACAATATTTATTTCTCTTTCTCAACAGGTGATGACTTATACCCTACAAGTGTAGACTACAACGACAATACTATTAATTATATTGACAAAACTATACTAGAATTAAGAGAAAGTTGTCATACACTCAATAGAGTCGAATCGAGTAAGGAGACCCGACAACTTATCATACAGAACTATAAGCCCAAACATCACATCAACATGGGAGACCAAACCATCGCGAAAGTATCTATTTTGTAGTTCCCGTCGATGCCTTAAACATTGGCCTTATTAGAAGTACAAATAGTAACAAAATAGCTACTGGTAATAGACTAGGTCGAATGCAATAGAGTAAGATGGCGAGCTCCGGACACACGTGGCCCAACAGCCAGGAGGACTACGAGCTGCATGACGTCATCGGCGTGGGCGCCACCGCGGTGGTGCACGCCGCCTTCTGCCGCCCGCGCGGCGAGAAGTGCGCCATCAAGCGCATCAACCTCGAGAAGTGGAACACCTCCATGGACGAGCTGCTCAAGGAGATCCAGGCCATGTCCAGCTGCAACCACGAGAACGTCGTCACCTACTACACCAGCTTCGTCGTCAAGGAAGAGCTGTGGCTCGTGCTGCGACTGCTCGAGGGCGGCAGCTTACTCGATATTATCAAACACAAGTTGAGAGTATCCAATTGTAAACACGGGGTGTTCGACGAGGCGACGATAGCCACCGTACTCAAGGAGGTGTTGAAGGGCCTCGAATATTTTCACCAGAACGGTCAGATACATAGGGATGTTAAAGCTGGAAACATTCTGCTCGGCGACGATGGCATCGTCCAGATCGCAGACTTCGGTGTCTCGGCTTGGCTGGCGACGGGGCGCGATCTCTCACGACAGAAGGTGCGTCACACGTTCGTCGGTACGCCCTGCTGGATGGCACCCGAGGTCATGGAGCAGAACCACGGGTACGACTTCAAGGCCGATATCTGGTCCTTCGGCATAACGGCCATCGAAATGGCCACCGGTACCGCTCCCTATCACAAGTATCCGCCGATGAAGGTGCTCATGTTGACCCTACAGAACGACCCACCGACGCTGGACACCGGCGCCGAGGAGAAGGACCAGTACAAGGCGTACGGCAAAACCTTCAGGAAAATGATATTCGAGTGTCTCCAAAAGGACCCGGCGAAGCGGCCGACGGCGACCGAGCTGCTGAAGCACTCGTTCTTCAAGAAGGCGCGGGACCGCAAGTACCTGGTGTCGACGCTGGTGTCGATCGGGCCCAGCATGGAGACGCGCGTGCACAAGGCGAGCCGGCGCCAGCCCGGCGCCTCGGGCCGCCTACACCGCATGGAGACGGGCGAGTGGGTGTGGGAGAGCGAGGAGGACGACGACGACGAGGACGACGCGGCGCGCGACCGCCCCATGAACACGCTGGCGCGCGCCGACAGCTCCGACAGCGAGCCCGACGAGCGGCCCGGCGCCGGCTTCACCATCGGCTCGCTGCGGGCGGACGAGGCGCCCGTCGTCAACCTGGTGCTGCGCATGCGCAACGCGCGCAACGAGCTCAACGACATCCGCTTCGAGTTCGCGGCGGGCAAGGACTCGGCGGACGGCATCGCCACGGAGCTGGTGGGCGCGGGGCTGCTGGACGCGCGCGACGCGGGCGTGCTGGCGCGCCAGCTGCAGCGCCTGGTGGACGAGCACCTGTTCGCGGCGGCGGGCCGCGCGGCGCGCTCGCTCACCTTCCGCCTCGACTCGGCGCCGCCCGACCCGCTGGACGAGCAGACGCTGCTGGGCTTCGCGCAGATCTCCATCGTCGACTGAGCGGTACCTCCTACGTATTTTATGGGTGGATATGGAATTATATTAGTTGTATACCGTTGATGCGACGCTCGTTTTGATACACCGACGAACGATGCGGTCGGTGACGGCGGCCGTGCCGGGCCATGTTCCGTGTACCAAAACTATCGCCGTGTAGCTCAAATGAATGTATATTTTACATTAAGATTATAAGGGTGAATCTGAATTTATAAAAGTATTTTTTGTGATCGTACCGTGTCAATTTGCCGCTTTCAAACACTGTAATAGATTAGGAGCCACATTCGCAGATTTTGCATATAAATTAATGACAATCGATGACAAATATTAATTAGCGCGGGCGTGTTGAAGATATCCAAAACGTAAGTCTGAGCACTTCTAGCATATTTTACTTTATGTAACAAACTTATCTAACTTGTAAACAACTGTCGAGTGCCATATTTTAAAATGAATGGATATAATTAATTCACTGTAAATTAGGCAGTGGAAAAGCATATAATAATCATTACAGTGTTATTTTAATAGCAGGTATATAGCACTATAGAATGTTCTTTTTACATTGTTATTTGTTTGTTGCTTATTTTGGAAGTATTTTAATAATAAAAGATGAAATCGATTTCGGCAGGATGTTTTATTAAAACCTCTATGATTTTTCAAAAATGTAAACTAAAAGCTATTTTGTTATTAGACTACAATTACATTTATATCTAACGATTCGACGATATCGCAGGCAGGTCCTGCTAGTATAGTGTCGCAGCGCAGTACTGCGACTCACTGTAAAACTAAACTTTGAAAGTTTGGCATCTAAACTTTGTCAACGTAATCTATAACATACCAAAACATTTGCAGACTTTCATTCCTGTTCATAACATTATAAAGAGATTCTTAAATCTAAGCGTAATAAGTATACATCGGATACTCGGACGATTATTTGTCTATACTTCACTTTTCGCACGAAGAAATACTATGGTCTTTTCGGCAAATTTTTTTTCTCATTTTTTAAAGTGAACAAAAATTTTAATCACTATCATTTCGAAGATCTGTAAATTGTACTTGAGTATAATAAAATTAACACAATTAGACGAATTTGAATTTTTAATTTAACTTTTTCCAAAAAGCAATACCCATAATATTTTTTCGGGGGAACAAAACTGAACTTTAGGTAATTAAGCGGCTGAATATGAGATGTATATAATAAAAGCAATAACTGTATAAAAATAAGTACCTATTTGGGTACAAACTTAACGTCAATAGCATGTTGGTCCACAAGGAAAATAAAAAGATTTCTATTATCAGCTAAGATACTACAAGAAAACTGGTATTTTGTCATTTACAAGGTTTACAAATTAGTCTAATTAAATGCGATGCAGTCCATTGTTTAATGTTTGACAGTTCATTTAGTACATTTTAATTGACAATTTTTGATCAAGCGAAATCATGTTTTTAATTAGGCGTATAATTTATATTCAATTCGAGATATTCAACGGTCACTAGAATTTACTGCTGTTAAGTACTTGTCTATCCCCCAGTTTCTGAAAGTCTGATCAACGAAAATTAAACTAATAACCTGTTAAATCTCATGTGAAGTACCAATTAGGTTGCTAAAAGCATTAGTTTAATTTGATCTAATTAGTAAGTAATTGGATTAAATTAAACTAATTATCCATGCTTTTAAAGTATTTCACAAAAGATTTAACATGTAATTAGTTTATTTTTCGTTGATCAGAAACTGGGGGTAAGTCTATAGCGTTGTCAGTTTTTTCTACGAAAGTTAACTGGAAACCAAAGTAGTTTACAAAATAAAAAGGTATCTACAATAGTGACCGCGCATATAAATTTTAGGTACATTGAGTATACAAACTACATGGAAGAGAAACGTCCGGAAAAGTAATCTAGTTGACATTCCAATATTCCGCATGGCAATTCAAACGGTAGTAGATCCTTCAGCGCATGAATGTGCCTGATCGACCGGGGAAGTACTACCCTCTCATAAAAGATCGACGTAAGAGTAGTAGTATCCATACTATTGCGTTTCGTTCGGTGAGTTAGAGCGCCGGTAGCCCAATTTTCTTCTTTCCTTCTTCCTCACTTCAATCAATCTCAATCCCTTCACCTACCCCACTCCTTTTACGGTAGCCAGCGGCTTCTTTTGAGTCGTCCATGAGCAACAATTATCACTTACCATAACGTGGGCTGTTTGCTCGTCCGTGACTGCCAGCAATAAAAAAAAGCTAGTCGAGGAGTCATCGAACATGGATGCCACTAAATAAATGCACTTCAAGATTGGCGGTAAATTAAATGGTTTTTTTATACAGGGACTTTTAAGACTCCATATATGGACCACAAATATAATTATCATAACCAACTATTACATTCCTTTTTCAAATTTTAATACGAGGCATCACAGGATTCTACTAGAAGTTTTCTATTCCGAAGCCATTTCCCTTCCACTTACACAACTTGCCATGATTTACAATTGTTACGTTCTTATAACCTAGTGCTATTACAATGTTTTTGAGAAGAATTTACAAGTGATTAGGCGAAAAGAAGCTTCTAATCAATTGTACTTAAAACTAACACTCTCACCCTAGTAAGGCATTAACAACATTGAATTGTGTCAATAAGAATAAATAATCAATGTGTTAGTACATAACGAAAATATTACTAATTTACACTAAAATAATACTCCACATAAATTTATAGGCAGAGAGCTGTGGGCAAATTTCATTCCACACAATACTTATAATCCGCTATTTCTTTTGAAATGACGATAATATAATTATTTTATATTTGCAATAATGCCTAGTTAATTATAGATATGCTACGTAAACTACCTAGCATTTTGGCGATAGTTATGTCTTAAGTTAAAATGATCTACAATTTTTTGCCGAGAGCTCTTAGCCTATTTAATATACAAAAATTGTGCAAAAAATATAGAAACACATTTTTATGACTAGTAAGTATAATAAAATATATTATGGCACATCTAAAATAAGAGAATATAAATAATATTTTGTGCGATATTCTTAATATATTATGAAAAATAAATATTTAAAACCAACTACAAACAATACCATTGGAAGACTAAATCATTTAAGTGGAATGTCATCAGGATATTGTAATTATAAAAATGAGATTGCATTAATTATAATTTATAACGAGATATTTCATAAATCAGATCTACTATTGGACCGCATCCTATACTTTGTAAAGCGTTCCATACACTAGGCCCATAAAACAAAATATAATTCATAATTAGGAACATACGAAACCAACAAATCCCTTGTGCCGTGCGAAGAAATAATAGTGTTAAGCTTAAAAAGTAATTGTACTATGAGAAAGCGTATAGCGGTGATCTTAGACTAAGTTAAGTACGCAGTTAAAAGTTATTGTACAAAGTAAGGGATTTGCCAGATAAAAGAGAGTAGTCAGTGCGCTGACAGACAAAATATTATACTTAAAACAAAAATAACATCAACACTAATTATCCGCTTGTCATAAATAAATCCTAAGACTTATTTACCAAAGGTCGAAATTAGGTACTGAGATTTAGTGTACTTGTAATATAAACCATAAAGAAAATCAAGATATGTTTATTTGTAATTAGAAGGCGAAGAAAGCCGAGAATTAAAATATTAAAAAGTAGATAAGTACCTAATAAAGATTTTTAATCTATTACATTTTAATCGTAAAGACACCTTAACAATTAATGATCGATATGACGCGAGGAATTTCGGAATAATGGAAATAATGCAACCCTAAAAGTCATTACGGTTCTTAATAATTATTATACTCCCAAAAAATATTGCATAGAATATTTTGGAATTTTCACAATAAGAGCAAGATTTCAGTACCTAATTCCAACTTGTGCTCATTAAACATTCTCACCAGAAAACAAAAGATTAAATACGTAAGTAGTAATGATAGATTTTTGGCGATAGAACGAAAACCGTATTTGTACTGCATTTACTATATAAAAATGTATTATTACAATGTCCGCATTCTATTTACATTTATGTTGTATGTTAACTCGGTCAAGCGAACGTCAATATTTCAATTATTTTGGTAACTTAAAAGTCACCAGGACTTACAGGAAAAATGGTTCTAGGTTGCAGCACCTACGTTAAAAATTTTAACAATTCGTTCGCCACCGAACGCTTACCCACCCAACAGAGACGTTTCTTGTACTTCGTGTCCGTAGTTTAACGTCGGACAGAACAAAGCGAACGCGAGGCCGGCGAGGCCGCGGCGTCGGAATCAAAACAACTCCAACAGCTTGCGTTTAAGGTAGTCTTTGAGCGGCGCGTAGTAGTGCGTACGGAAGGCTAACAACTCCGGCTTGCGTCTCAACGCTCGGAGAGGCGCCCACTCCGTCTCGAAGAGAAGTAACGCTACGAGTGCCAGAGCTAACCATGCGAGTGCGAAGGAGGGGACGAAGGCTCGCAGTAAGCTGAAGGGCCGTGGGGCCAGCGGGGGCATGGACCCGCCGCTCACGGGCACGCTGGGTCCGAGCGGTCCGCCCGTCCCCCCTGTCGCCAGCTCCGAGCCTACGGCCGCCGACGTAGCGCCTGACTCCGATGACGACTGTTCAAAAGATTCCCGCAATCTGTATTCGACTGGGAGAGCTGAAAAGAACAACAAATGAAATAGTTTTTATTTGCGTATACGTGCGAGTCGACGTGCTTCGCAAGTTACGTATACGACAAACTGAAATTTCGCTATAGAAAACAAAATTTTATGCGTCAGAATAGTAACCCGAAAGATATGACTTCAATTTTTTTTACTGGTTCGTTGAGCTCGTGGTAGTGTAGGCAGAAAGACAGGCTATAGTTACCGGGCGGCTTGTCGTCGGCGCGCAGATGGTCGCAGCAGGCGAGCGCGATGTCGACGGCGGGCCCGCTGAGCAGGCAGGCGCCGTTGCACGCGTCGGCGTCGCCCGCGCTCTCCTCCAGCGGCGCGCTGTGCGTGGAGCGCGGCAGGCTGCTGTACCCCACTGCACATCACGTACATTATTATTGAAGCTTCTATTAGCATTCTTCCGCTGTCCGATCCACGAAATTGAAAGTGGGCAAATCAAATGCTAAAAGAACGCTATAGCGAGCACTTAGCCGCATGCAGCCGCATTCCGCAGTAAACAAATGCATGCTCGCGTTGGAAGATGTTGTAGCATGCTATAGCAGAGACGGAACAAATGCGATATCGTGCTGCTAGGTGTGATTCAAACCTAATAGATACAGCATTATCATTTATTTGTTTTACAGCTAGATTGCAACAATAAGCGGCATGAGCGCGATGCACGGAACGTAGTCACTGCGCTGTGATTGGCTATTTCAAGACCTGTCATTCGAATGCACTGAAATGCACCAATCATAGTGTCCGTAGTGAGTCCTTATGCTAGCGAATGTTGACAAGAGTTGTGCATGTCTGTTCCTGTACGAGCAATCTGAACGGCGATACCAGTGTAATGGCGAACGAATGTGTACGTACTGAATTCTCCAGTCATAGGCGTGGAAGGTGTTGCCGGTACGCTAGATGCTTTCCTCTTGCCACCCGTCGTAGATCCTTCCTCCTAAAATATAACAACAATCAGATACGTATTTCATAACAACAATTAGATCGACTTCTACTAAAAACCAAAACCGCAGTTTAAAAACTATTTTTTTTTATATTAGCCAATCAAATTCACCACACAGCCTGATGGTAAACAGTTAGTGGTATCCAGAAATGGTGGTCACCATTCCAAAAGTCATAGTTTGGTGACATGGTGGCCTCCACTATAGTGGCTTTATAAAGTGCTTTTTCACGTCCCGCTTAAAATACTATGGATCAAAACTAGATAAGAAAATGTTTAAATACTTTTTTACAATATATAAGTAGATATATAAAATATAATATTACGTGTGAATCTCTTGGAGCGAGTAATCCGTCCCTTTCTAATATCTCTCGTTCAGTACGTCCAACGTATCTGAACTTAGTGCCCCACGAGAACAAACCACCGCCGGAATACACGCATGCGTCTGATGATGATGGTAGACTGTAACCAAAAGAATATAGAGCTCATATATAGCTTTAATAGAAAAGTGGCGTAAATTAAACCATCCTTTTCGAAAGAGTTATTGTGCGTATAAAGTTTAAAATTGCTAAATGTTAATCTCATTTTATATCGATGCGATAGCGATCAATAATACTAATATTCAATCGCAGTGGGTTACTTTAATTTGACCATAATAAATTATTTGACATGGCAAGTTTATTAAACCAGTATAAATATTTAACTGCCCCTATAAAATCGACCTTAAACTACTTGTCTTAACGCAACTATGGCTACAAAGAAATTTCAGCTGAAAATCTAACAGCATAGCTATTAGTTATAGAGATACGTCTAAAGTTAGTAATTCTGTAGGCGCGTTTGGTTCAATTCGCGATTGGTTCAATTCACGGTTGGTTCAAAGGTTACTAGTTTGTTTCAAAGGTTACTAATTTGCTTCAAAGGTTACTAATTTGCTTCAAAGGTTACTAATTTGGTTCAAAGGTTACTAATACTCACGTAAAAAACAGCATTTGTTCAATAGCGCAACACCAGACATGTCTACACGCCGCACCACTCGGACATTTGAACCCCACTGTGTGTTTCTTCTGTGAACATAATAACATACGTTTTACTTACGCTTGCGTAGACACCTTACGAGCAAAAGGACAACTAGGTACCTGTACCCAAAATCAAAATCAAATAGTACCTACTACCTACTAGATTTTCAAAAAGATTTTATCCAATTGTGAACCAATCAAGAAGTATAACCACACATCGACATTCAAAGTGAATAATTCGGCCGTTATCCATGGTCCCAGTGGGTCGATAGGTAAATTTAATTACTCAAGGTCCCATTGCACTAGGGTTTGTTTCTTGGACTTCTGACAATATCGATACCAAATAAAAAAACATAAGTTGCGAACAATAAAATTTTGAATTTACTCATTTATAAGCTACTGTGATTAGGACTGAAAGATTAAATGGACTTTGTAATTAGGTTCCCGATGACATCATATAGATCTTAACATGGATTATAAATATAAACAATGTAGGGATTAAATTGTACCTACACAGTCATACACACACAAGATACTACATGCTTAGTAATAAGGCTTAGGATTTTGTGATTTATTTCTCTTAACATAATATATTAAATTCGAACCAGATTATTACGTAAATTTATAAATGGCATGTATCAAGTTCGAACCAGATTACTATGCTTATACGATATTCGCAAGACCGGTTTCAATAGCCCACAAATCAAAGGACCCTTTCTTAAAGGACAAAGAATGGTCCAAGGTTAATACTAAATCTGAGGGCAGCTGTATAAGATTAATCTATGGAAAAGAACGTATTATGTGTGGTATTATGAATATGGAAGTTACACAATTATAATATACTAGCTTTCCGCGGAGCGGTTTCACCCGCATCTTTGCTTACTGCTCTGCTTACGTCGCCAGTAGCGTGATGTTACATAGCCTATAACCTTCCACAAGAACTGGGCTATTATACGCAAAAAGAATTATTCAAATTTGACTGATAGTTCCAGAGATTAGCGCGTTTAAACAAACAAACTCTTCCGCTTTATATAAAAGTTCTTCTATAAGTGCCTAATAAGTAATTTTTAGGCACTTATAGAAGATGTAGATAGATACCTATGTATAGTGTTTGGCCAGGTGTCATTGGAATGGAAGTTTGAGACGTCGTTGTATAGAGAGTGAAGGTCCGGACTTAACAGAGAAGGTCATTTTTTATGTTTTATAATATGTAGTTGGAAGAATTGATTATAAATGAATGAAGTGAAGAAAGTGAGTATTTAGATGGTCGTCTAAACATCTATTTTTTTGATGGAAATGGAAGGATTCTAAATAATATGGAAGCGGGACAGGCAGAAGAGAACAAAGAATTACAGGACGTGCATTCTGGTCTCTCGCCAAGGCTGCCCAAGGCAACTTCTGCTCGTCCAATCTCCCGCCACTGCGCAAACAAGACGACAAACTGGTCCATAGAGCAAAGGAAAAGGCTGACACTTAAGGCCAATTCTTTGCCTCGAACTCGATTCTAGACGACGGGGTAGTCACACTACCCAACATCTCGCGGTGTGAAAGCTCAATGCCGGAAATCCGCATCACTCAACGCGCGGTAAGGCGAGAGCTCAGGCTCCTAGATGTCCACAAGTCGAGTGGACCAGATGGCGTCCCCGCAGTGGTTCTGAAGACGTGCGCCCCTGAGTTGACCCCCGTTTTAACGCGCCTTTATCGTCTCTCATATAACGCTAATAGGGTTCCATCTTCGTGAAAGGTAGCTAACGTCCACCCGATCCCTAAAAAGGGTGACCGGTCGGACCCGTCAAACTACAGACCGATAGCGATAACATCCTTGCTGTCCAAGGTTCTGGAACGAGTTATCAACTCCCAACTCCTGAGGCACCTTGAGGAGCACCAGCTGATAAGCGACCGCCAGTATGGTTTCCGTCACGGTCGGTCAGCTGGTGATCTTCTCGTGTACCTCACACACCGTTGGGCAGAAGCCTTGGAGGGCAAGGGTGAAGCTCTGGCTGTCAGCCTTGATATTGCCAAGGCGTTTGACAGGGTCTGGCACAAAGCACTTCTATCGAAGCTGGATCGCCAGCTTCCTGGATGGACGGAGCATTAAGATCGTTGTTGATGGTGCTTGCTCCGATACCATGATGGTTAATGCTGGCGTACCACAAGGCTCAGTGCTCTCCCCAACGCTGTTTATTCTGCATATCAATGACATGTTAACCATTAAGAACATGCATTGCTATGCAGATGACAGCACGGGTGACGCACGGTACACTAGCCAACAGAATGTCTCTCGGAGCTCCGTGCATAAGAGACGGTTACAACTTGTGTCTGAAGTTGAGGGCTCTCTCGGGCGGGCTCTCGAATGGGGTGAGAAGAACTTAGTTCATTTCAACCCCACGAAGACACAAGTATGCGCGTTCACTGCGAAGAAGGACCCTTTTGTTATAGCGCCTCAGTTCCAAGGAGTTTCTCTCCGTATCTCCGATGACATTGAGATCTTTGGCGTTCAAATATCCAGCAAGGTCCAATTTGGGAGTCATTTGGAAGACAAAACCAAACTGGCGAGCAAAAAGCTGGGCGTCCTGAACAGAGCCAGACGGTACTTTACGTCATCTCAACGGCTTGTGCTATACAAAGCACAAGTCCGACCGCACGTGGAGTACTGTTCTCACCTGTGGGCAGGAGCCCCCAGATACCAGCTCGACCCACTTGACTACCTCCAACGGCGAGCTGTTCGAATCGTCGACGATCCCAATCTCACAGACAAATTGGAGTCACTGGAGCAGCGGAGGGACTTTGGCTCTCTATGCGTGCTCTATCGTATGTTCAACGGGGAGTGCTCTGAGGAACTGTTTGACTTGGTGCCATCGTCTCCTTTCTATCATCGCAGCAAAGTTCATCCATACTACCTGGACACGATCTCGTCTAGCACGGTTCGTTTTCAGCGTTCATTTCTCCCACGTACGTGCAGGCTCTGGAACGAACTACCAGCTGCGGTGTTTCCCGAGCGCTATGACATGTCCTTCTTCAAACGAGGTTTAAAGAGAGCATTAATATCACGGTAGGCAGCGGCTTCGCAGAGCCCCTGGCATTGCAGAAGTCTATGAGCGACAGTTACCACTTACCATCAGGTGGGCTGTTGGCTCGTCTGCCACTGTAGGCAATAAAAAAAAATTTAAAAAAAAAAGGACAGATGTACACAACAAACTTTCTATATATTCTGTAACCATTAGATACTATCTAAACTGTGACCTAAACCTTAGAAATTTTAGGCTCTCGATAGACGGCCTCTACTTATCGCACCATAATGCTAAATAGAGTTTCTAAAAATAGGTATATATCAGTGGGGATATATGGATATTTCAAGTTTGATGAATCCCAAGGTAAGTGCGCTCCTCTAGCATACCGTAACATTATAATAATAATAATATTCTACCACATTCACACGGCGCCATCTAGCCCCAAATTAAGCAAATATATTTGCTTGTGTTATGGGTACTAAACAACTGATATACTACTTATATACTTTTTTTTTGTAAATACAAACATATTATAGATAAATTACACCCAGACACAGAACAAACAATCATGCTCATCACACAAAGGTTTGTCCTGGGTGGGAATCGAACCCACGACCTCCGGCTTAGCAGTCAGGGTCACTAACCACTAGACCAACAGGCCAGTCATTACAATACAAACAAATAAAAGAGATATTGAGTAATAAAATTACCTCAGGATAATTCAAGTGTACAATAAACATCCTTCCTTCAAAGTTGATTTTGTGCACTTCGGACCATTTAAAGTGGTGCGTCTTTCTGCTACCCTGGAACGTGAGGATCCCGCTGTGGTTGATACCTAAGTACAGCTGGTTGCCCCGATGGTCCTGCTTAACAATTGTATAACACCAATAACCATAAAATCAAGGTATTACCGGTATGATACGAGTATGAACCTCTTTGGGTATAATGCTGTATGGTTTTAAGAGATTATTCTCAGTGCTGATAAAATAGCACTAAACGCAACTGATTGTGAGATTTTTAAACAACAAAGGTAGGAAACATGCATACAGCCCACTTAACTAATTCCTACCTATTTATTTTTTTGTGTATTTAATATCATGTCTCTTCCCGCGATGGCGTTAGGCAATAAATTAAATTCTATGTAGCTACTTCATTCCATAACACAGAAGTTTTTGCCGGTTATATCGCGAACATTTTAATGTAAAATAGACCTTTGTAAAGCGTTAAATGTCGTACTAAAACAATTAACAAACCAATAATAGCAGATTTATAAAATAAAACGAAATAATTATGCCTTCTCTAGATAAGAATTACTCTTCACTCAGCAAAAGAAATACAATAACATACATGAAGTAGATGAATACCTTGACAGGATGCGGATCAACACCATACGTGTCAAGCTGGCAGGCGATTTTGAGGAACGTCCGTTCAGCCTCCTGCGTCGACATGCCCTTCACGCCGCCGCTACCGCCCGGCGT
Organism: Parascotia fuliginaria; assembly: GCA_963082885.1. Taxonomy (NCBI): domain Eukaryota; kingdom Metazoa; phylum Arthropoda; class Insecta; order Lepidoptera; family Erebidae; genus Parascotia; species Parascotia fuliginaria. The sequence continues at coordinate 4,436,699 of OY720172.1, forward strand.
ACCTTCCACTGGCTCTCTGTGTAATTCCTGCAATAGTTCACACCAATTAAGGTGATAAAATGTCGGAAGTTTTAGAGCATTGGCACCAAAAGTAATTTTACTAAATACCAACTCTGGCCAGTAAGGATCAAGGTGGGGCAGACTACCTATGACCAACACTGAACGTGTCATGGCTGATATGATAATTTACACTAATATTATAAAGCGGAAAAATTTTATGCAACGAATAAACTCAAAAATTATTAGACCGATTTCAAAAAATATTTTACCATTAGAAAGCTACATTATCACTAAGTAACATAGGCTATATTTTATCCTCATACTCCCACGGGAACGTGAACCACGCGGGTAAAACTGCGTGACGTCCGCTAGTATCTTAATAAGCTGAAAGCAGAACTGATGGCCGTTGGGTAAGAAATGTTCTAGAGTGTCAAACACAAACTATAGGACGCAGCATGGGCAGATTCCTCACAAGGTGGACCATAAGATAAGACTAGCGGGCAACCGATGGTCAAGGTGGCGATAAATTATGAGGATACGAAATAGAAAGATTTCTAAATCATACATTTCGGATGGTGTAAGTACTTCCCAATTTTTTAAATACATGTATCGTATGGCAGACGGTATTGCATACATGGCATTATATTACAGTAAAGTTACACGGAAGAATCTGTACTCGGACACAATCATAGCAATACGGTATATTGTTATTAACACCTACATAAAAAGAACTCCTAACCGATATTTTCTGCCTCGGTGGCAGAATCAATTTGCAAAATACGATCCATACACATTTGTCTGATTTTTGATGTATTTGCCTATAATTAGTAATAGTTATTTGTTTTCCCAATAAAATAGAAACATTCTAATACAATTTTACGTTGAAATTTATTATAACCATACACGCTTCTTTCAAACAACATGAACCTATTACCCTATCACATCATCAGCCAGTAGACGTCATGTTGGACATAGGCCTCTCCTTAAGAGAGAAGTTTTCCATAGTCACAGTGATATTTAATTAACAATAAGTAACCCACACTGTCTAAATGGCCCAGTGGATAAGGCACCCGCTTCGTTAACACGAGGTAGTGAGTTCGAATCCGGGCAAGTAACAATGTGATTTTTCAAAGCATGTGTACTTTCTAAATTTATCTTCGACATTTCTGACTTACGATGAAGGAAAACATCGTGAGGAAACTCTGAAATTGTCAATCCGCCTTGAGCAAGCATGGTGATTAATCATAACTTCTCTATATGAGAAGAGGCCTTTGCCCTGCAGTGGGACAGTAAAGAGGCTGGTAATATTAAGTAACTCCTAGATGCAACACGGGTAGGAATAAGTGATTCCATACTTTAGACCCTATACCACACGGACAGCTTATCGTACCCAATATGTGTAAAACTAATGTATGCATTTATTTTCTTTCTACTTTCCAAGAAATGGCAGTAGTCATCATGTTCATAATTATAAAGTATCACCGGATAATAATATCTTATCAGCTGTAATTACTCACCGACTTGAAAGAAAGAAAGAAAAACATTTATTTTGTAATCACACAAACGTACTCACTTATTTTAGTAGGTACAGTATATTTTTATAACATAAGACATATACATAATAATAAATTGTTTCGTAACAAAGCCTCTGTGTAGTTCAAAAATGGTCCCCAGCACAGAATAATGCCGCTTTGGGTAATGACTAAATCGGCGTGGCGTCACATTTACGCTCTGTTAATTTTGAAGGCAAGGGGAATAGGGAGTATATTTTTGACCTTTCAATAATTTATAAAAATCTGTGTCTCTGTATGAATAAAGAACAACGCTAGTGTTTATTCTGCGAACTAAATTATCTCATACATAAGCTGTCACCGAAAAAAGTGCGAAAGAAAATTCCTCATAAAAATGACAAATAGGCTTAAGTCAGTGAAGCCATTTTGGAATGGTAAGCCGTAACCGAAGTATGAATTAACTAGAATAATTCTACACCTCGGAAGCTCCGAGAGCATAGATTACGAAGCCTCTGATGCATAGGTCACGTGCTTTATTTTTGACTAACAGTAACAATTATTTTAATGGATATTTCAGAAACTAACCACCATCCAATAACTGTTTGCAACTCGTGCACTTAACCTCGCATTGTATTCGCAAGCTGATTTTAGCAACAAAATAATTAGTAGAATAATGTTAAACAACATGATTCATTAATCATTACTAAGAAGTCATGACTAAATAATGAAATCGAGTTATCAAAATATGGTGCAATTTACAGATATAGGTATCATCGTATCTCGTAAAACAAAGCGCGAGTTTCATAATATAAATAAAATTATGCAATAATGTTTTAAAATGTTATGTAATGGAGGGCTCTTCAAAATATTAGATAGTTTTATTTTTTAGTACTTGAACATGTCCTTATAATATAGACATGTGGTCTAGCGGTTAAACATTGTCGATTCTCGCTAACACATTTGTGTGATCCACAATTATTAGTGGGAGTAGTAAAAAAGGCTAAAACGGAATACTTTTGTGGCCCTTTTTATTAAAGGTCCTTAAGTTGCACCATACATAACTGAGGTCACTGCCACTCAAATAACAAATTTTCTATTGTGTCTTGTTTCTTGTGGATTGGCATTCAAAGTGACAATGCATATGGCCTTGAATTTGAATGTGCACCTTGAACACCCGTCATGGGTATAATAGCTCTTGGCCAACAAGGCAATTTTGAACTTGGGGTTGAACGTTGCAACTCCGGTTTCGACGTCACACTAGCGACCCTTTTCTTAACTTATTATTATTATGGCACTCGACCTCTCAAAGTGATTAAACTTGGGAAGACTTAAATCCAACAATGAGAAATTATTTTGTATAAAATGATGATGATGATTCTATCTTACCTGTATTCTAGCTTCGATAACGTCCGTTTGTCTAAGTAACAACCGCATCTCCGTCACGTAATTCCCAACGTGAATATTCGGATCGTAGTCGCCCAATTCGACTGAAACAACAATGTTGATATTGAATTTCAATAGTAAGTACATCAAGTGTCAAAGAAAACCTTGCAAAGAATACTGATCTATAACACAGAAGATATAAGGATTAAGATACCCAAACCTATTAACGATTAATATCATCATATCAGCCGAAAGACCTCCGCTGCTGGAGACGACGGGCAGGATGGCAATTTCAAGGAGGTATGTCAGAAGTGGACGTCTTTTGGTTATTTATGATAATATAATTATACATATTATCATATTTTTATTGCTGACAGTGGCAGAAGACAAAACGCATAGGCATTTTCAACCCCCTTCGGTAGCGACTATAACGCGTGATAATAGCTGATAAAAAACTGAATGACGCCCATTACATTACGTAAGAAACAGAGAACTACCATGTGACATTTTAGTCATCTCTTAGTTTACCTTGGAGCTATACTGATTTACATTTGAAGAAAAAAATATCTGAAATTCATCTTGAGCGAATATAGTGATTAATGCTCATTCCTTTCTCTTTTTTTAACCTCCTCCATCCCACTACTGAACAAAGGTCTCCCCCACAGCTCTCTATTGGACGTTGACATAATACAGTCATCCGCAAAGGCGTCCAGGCCGTCACGCCAGCGTTTGCGGGGTCTACCTGGACGACGACGCCCGTCCTCCGGTACCCACTGTGTGACGATCCTTGCCCATCTGTCCGTATGCATTCTGTGAGTGGCCCGCCCATCCCCATTTAATTTAGCAGCCTTGAGACCTAAATCAGCGATACTCGTACGAGCACGTATTACAACGTTAGGTATGCGGTCGATAAGTTTTATACCTTAGATACTGCGCTTTATCGCTCTTTGGCAAACCCTGAGTTTGGACTTGTGAGCCTCGGGCAAAGACCAAGTTTGAGCACTGGATGGGCAAAATGCACATGTCGATGAGTTTGCGTTTAAAACGCAAAATGCCTTTAAAACGCATAGTAAAAAAACCTGTGTCCTGCATTACAAATATAAAAGAATGTCATGCTACTTGTTGTCATACAGTTTTACAGTTCATTAATATGATAAAAGAAAAATCTGTGTTCACCATTATTTATAATGCTAGTATTACCAAAGACCACTTCCTGCTTCCTTATCAACGTAACAATAGTTTTAAAATATTTAAAGCATAATGCATATCAGATACACTATAAATATTTTTTACTATACAAAAAAAAGGGAAACTTTTTCCAAAAGAAGGAGATATTCCTTTATTTGAAATATGATAAAGTATGTATGTTGCAAAGGAATATAATACTCATGTGCTTAATATTAAATATTATTAATTAGAAAGATGGAGTATGGTATGCCTTTTCTATTAGTAGCGGTTTCCTTTTTTCACAAGCAAAGAAAAGCATGGTTTTGGCAAAGAAAATCAAAATAGTCCAGTCTTATCAAGGAACTAGCCAAGTGAAACAAGACCAAGCAGTTTTTGTAAAACCTAAATCTAAGTGTACAGGTAGCTATTTAAGGTCTCACATGGCTCTTTTCAGGTACAGGTATGCTCTGTGAGTTTATTGGGTGGCAGCACACATAAATGACTTTTCTCAAGGAACATGGATTGATAAGTTTTATTTAACTATGGCTTTATTCTTATATTTTAAAGTAAATATATACCACATTGATTATTCTCTGTATATACTTACTTTGTATGATAAGTGCCCCCAACATAGCCGCTTCATTAGCAGTACAGTATAACCTTCCATGTAACAGATCCCTCTTGAGTTGTAAGTATATTTGAAACCTTGTCACATCTTCCTTTAATAATAAGGGATTTGGAGGATAGAACTTCACTCGAAAACTAAATAATATTGGTGATGCATCTGTGAACAAATTTATATACTATAGGTATTTAATTATTTTCTTTCTTACTTCAATTTCATGGATTAATTATGTTCATGTTTATAACTTGGAATTACAATAGTTGTATTGTAAATGGAGACTAACACTAGAAGATTATTAAATAATCCTTGACTTCTAGCTCTCCATGGCATAGATATAGAAGTTTATTTATTTATTATTGGAAAACTAACAGCTATACAAGTTTAAGAAATAGGTATAGGAAACATAAAGCCAATTACAGGTTTTCACATATAGACATGGAATGAGCATGCTTACACTAATCTACATTGAATTTTGAAAAGAAATAAACAATAATTTAATAAATTTACACTAATTATAATTTGATAAAGTTACGGTTTAGCTCATTGCGCACCACAGAGCTTCTAGTGATGAAGGGGTCAAGGAACACTCCTTGCATAAGTTATTAGTTAGAAGTTAGATAACACAATAATAATTATAAATGGTGGATAGATCCACTGATATTGAGTAAGATATTATGAACTAAATCTGCGCAACTGATTTGTTGATTTTTGACATTTATTAAATTTAAATTATTAAAAACAATTGGGTTACCTTTTACTTGTTTCAGTATTAACTTTGCCATATGCAGCCAATGCTAAAAAATAAAAATACTTGAATTAAGAATACATATAAAGGATAAAAAATTGTTTATGATATTTTTATAATCTTAGAATAATACATCTGCAAAAGGCTAATAAGATGTGTAATAGCACTGCTGTATTGTATTCTACCATTACACAGTATTCAAATACACAGTGTAAATTGTGCACTTCCAATTTTTAAAATAGTAGACTAGGCTAGTTCCATATTTAAAGGAATTAACCTATTAACATGGTCTGAGCACAATGTCAACGCATTGGTGTATTTTCTTAACATTATAATCTTAATTAAGAGTGTAATGGGACTAAAAGCTTGCTTGGCCATCACAACAGTCTTTGCTGGCTTTCATTCTTGAGAGAACACTAAATTCTCCGAGTATTTAAAAAAATATATATTGTGACTACTTATACATTTTAGTCTTATAATATTGTTTATTTCCTCACCCTTTGACCACCGGCATCCACATAACGAAGTCCAAAATAGTCAGTCTCAATTAGATTTAACTGTTGACATACATGCTCCAATAAAAATTTACCTTTATAACTTGGCTGAAAACAAATGAATATGTTATTTATTGATTTTAAAAGTAAATTGTTAATTCCATATGTAATACTCACGTGGAATTCGCATTCTAATATCTCTGTATCCTCTAAAAGTCTCACTGTACATTTATAAACAATATCTCCACGACTTTTGAACATGCTGACTGCTCCAATTTCACCTTAATTTATCACAAAATATTTCTACAACTTATGCATTTTATGTCATCAACACATAATTAACTCAAATTCGATTCTGTAAAGGAAAACATTTAAATTTTCATTTGTTTCGTATTTCGATTTCAACACGGGAGTAAGATTCGGGTGCGGACAGTGGGGTGCGGGGGTGAGAAAATTTGACATTTCTGTCGGTTCAGGTTGCAGCGTTCGTAAATTATCTAAACTTTACCTTTTTTTTTCTAATATTTACTCGTTTAAAAAAACACTGTCACTTATTAAAAAAAGACGATGTGAGAATATTGTTCGATAGACATATAACATGTAAATCATATCCCTTATTTAATACACGAAGCACCTAATTTGATATTAACTGATTAATTAATCAACAACGGTTTTACAGATGTCGTTCTGATTTTAAAAGATTTTACAATAATTGAATATTTAAAAATTTACTTACATATATACTGATTTAACGAAAAATCCTAGGTTAAATTTCGTTACCTACCATTTTATTGTTATGAAATTTAATATTTTAAACCTATGTTTTTGGACGAATTCACAAATCTTGATGTCATATCCCTCGTCCTCCTTTAGAGTTGCTAGTTCAAATATATCTTCCTTTCGATTAAGGGATTTTTTTTATGAATGATGGGTGTTTAAGTTAAAGTATCATTATGTTTAATTAATCATAACCATTTAAAACATTGAGATCTCAGCTTTACCAATATATTAACAAAGGTTTGAGTTACAAGTTTATGCACGACTAGGCGTCCGACCTCACTTCGTTTCTCTATTGAAAGTTTCATTTAGTTTCACAACAAACTCCTACATAAAATATGATTGCAATATACCTACATCACATCGGTGAAATATTTTTGCTATACTGCAAATATTGAAATTCTGAAAATTAGGTTTATTTATTTATCGATTCCTAAAGGTGAAAGAATTTTTTAAATACGTAACGTAGATTTTTACTTAAATCGTTTCAAAAGAACATCTAAAAAATTAAATCTCTTACTCTTTATTATATTAGTTTAGACAATAAATGAAATCAACGAACTATGCAAATACACGATGGCGAGCAAAATACATAACAATATTTAATCATTTATTTGTCCGGTCAAGGTAGTGAATCTTGGGAGAAATCTATGTCCAGCGGTGGAAATTTTTGCCTGAAATGATAATTATGATATTGATTCATCATCACACGAATGTAATTTTTGTTTGTATTATATAAATACATTCTTGCCACATTAAGCTAATGTACTACTAGTGCCTACTAGTAGTGCTGCATCATCAATAATGTGTATCTGCGGATAGGGATCCGAATACAGGTATTTGGTGTCAAGATCCGTGGATACGGATACGCTTGACGCTTTGCGTGACAGGACATGTTTCAACTAGCATTGCGCTGCGCGGGTCTCTCTTTTGTTTTATAATGTTTATAGTTTAGTGTAACACTGCGCAGCATAGATAACGTGTGTTTGATATATAAGTTAAAAATTTATTTAGTTTAGTGTTTTGTGTTTAGTTTATCACAAAATTACAAAGATTTGTGATTGATTTCTCTATAAATTATGACTATCGTACGCCCTGAAGGCAAACATGATAGCAGTGCAAACCACATTGAAGGTGTCTGAAAACACGGTACCGAAGTAGCGTTGTTGCGTAATGCTATTTCGATAAGTAGGTCACCTGACACCTCGAATGTGAACACTCGTCGTCACGGTGCACATAATGCATCTCTCAGCAGTTTCGAGTCGGAGAGCGGAGTTACTATACCAGCATTGAATTTTATGTCACTGCCGTCCCTGCATCGACGCGAACCGAGTCGTCGAATTGCATAGTTACGTCAACGCCTAAACGTGCATAAATATGCTGCTGTTACTGTCACTGAGAAACACACGGTACAAATGAAGGTGAACGGGGCTAACAGAACTGTCATTAGCCCGTTCAAAACACTGTAAAATAGCTCGTTCCAGGGGCCGACATAGATGGCTTTATCAAAGTCACCAGTGGTGTCGTATTGGCCGGGTCATCACCTTCCCTCTAATATGGCGAGGGTGATGATGGCTGGCCCGTGCGTCATGCTTGTGAACGGGTGCTACTTGGGATGACTGGTCAATCTTGGCATGGCTTACATTTAATATTCAATCCAGTATTACCTTGTCGTTCAATGTGACCAGGGGGTGCATTTACCAGTTTAATTAAAATACGTAGTCAAATTACCATACTAGTTGAAACTAAATAATTGAATTCCTTGTTTTCTTTCTTTAATCTTAGTATTATATTAATTAGTTAATTTGTAATAATTACTTTGTATGGTTCTTTGGTTGCGTTGAGTGTTTAAATTGTAACTCATTCAAATAACTGTAATTATCTGGCGATTGAAAAGAGTGGCGTGAGTTTCTTGCCAGTTCTTCTCACAGCTCTACCTCGTCAGCGAACTGGCTGTAGGTCAATTGGCTGACAAAATGTAATGTTGACTTTTCATAAGCATCATACTTTGATCTAAATGAAATAAATGCTTTGACTTTGACTTTGACTTTGAAAGTCGAAAAGAAGAAAAAGAAGCCTTCTTGTCAGAATAAATGCGGAACCGCACTATCAGGACCAAATATGCTGTTGCGCCCAGCAGCACCTACGACGCAGCTGTACGTGTCTCGGTTGCATCACACCACCAAGGTTGAGGAGATAGTGGAGTATGCGAGAGTAAAAACCAACTGGTTTTTGAGAGTTGAGAAGTTGAAGGCGCGTCATAAAACGAATTTTAATTCGTTAGTGATACGTGTGCCAACTCAACACATCGACAAGTTTCTGAGTCTTTGTGAGAATTTTTAGGTGAGGTGTTTCGACGCATTCGTGGAAGGCTTAGCAACACCGAAATGCATAACACGACGCCGAAAAAGTAATTATGTTTTTAGATTTAAGCTTTAATATGTATTTTAGGTTAATGTATTTATTGTATGGGCCATGATATTGATAGCCCATACAATAAATACATGATGATAAATGAATTATTATTATTATTATAAATATTTTGTACCTTTGAATGATTTAGTACCTATAAGTTATAATATTTACTATTAGTATGGTAACTAGATCACTACGATAAATCTTCGCAAAATAAAGGTGCCAAATATTTGATTCAGAAAAATATAAACAGGTAATCTGAAAGTTAATTGTTTTTCATTGGTACCTAAGCACATATATATCCGGTTGACGACCAAGCTCACGATAACATTAAGGATTAAAGTAAGTGAGTAAAAGATCTGTACAAGATCCGCCAAAATAATAATGGATACGGATCTTTTTAATACTCCTCGGATTTCTGCGGATACGGATACAAATACGGATACCCGGCACATATATACATACATGACTTTTCAAATCCGACTAGGACTAGACGGTAGTCTCAGAAATAAGCGCGTTCAAACAAACAAACAAACTCTTTCGCTTTCAAAATTATAGATACGGATAGTCATAATTTAACATAGCATACTCTCTAATACTATTATAATTACGCACAATTTGAATTTGGCATCTGTTCAAGCACAATTTTTAAGCATACCTATTCACTATAATAAGCATAATAATATATAATAATAATATTCTACCACATTCACACAGTGCCATCTAGCCCCAAATTAAGCAATTATATTTGTTTGTGTTATGGGTACTAAACAACATATATACTACTTATATACATTTATTAAATAATATATATTTTTTTGTAAATTAATACATATTATAGATAAAGTTACACCCAAACACATAACAAACAATCATGCTTATCACACAAAGATTTATCCTAGGTGGGAATCGAACCCACGGCTTAGCAGTCAGGGTCACTAACCACTAGGCCAACAGGCCAGTCAATATAAAATCGTTAAGCGTACCTAAATAAATTTCTTTACGCATAATTTCATTTTACTTTTTAGTTTTTACTAAGCAAGAAGAAGAAGAACTAAGCAAAGACATACAATATATATATATATATATATATATATATATATACATATTACATATTAGTATATAAACAATGCAATAACAAAATAAGCACCGATAACGGTTATTTTGCGCCTTACGATCAAGCATTAAAACAGGGTAAATAAAATTCTAGTGAGGCCACACATAAGGCCGGAAGTGACTCTTCATTCCAGCCAGCTGAAAGAACAACCATTTCCATTTCTCGTCCATTCTGTTGGAGTCTATCTCGGATATTACACGTGGATTGTAATCCGTGGTGAGTGTCAGAAGAAATTGTTTAGTGCAGTGAAAAGTGATTATATTTAACACAAGCATAATTATACGATTGTGTTTTCTTAGCAATATTTCATTAGTATTTGATAATTTCAAACTCAGGTCTTTAAATTTGTCATAGGGTGTAATGTAGACCAATTTCGTATGTGGTTTAGAGACATACTGTAGCGTTAACTTGTGATTATCATTTGTCGTTTTCATTTGTTTATTATAATTGGTGTAGTTTTCAAATTAGGAATAATAAGGCAATCGCGTTTGCTTACGCGTCACACTTGTTCACCGACCGGCTCGCCACCACGTGGTTGTGTACACTTGTTTTCTCAATTCCTAGTGTCTTGATCCCGTTGTTATAGTCAATATTACATCTAACTATGCATTAGAAATTCAACAAAGTGATTATTCATAATTTTCTTTACATTCACTGTAATGGCTGACATCCATTGTGAAATGTCAAGATAGGGCGAGGCGGCCATGCGGCCGCCATATTGCCGGCCGCGCGATACATGAGGTTGCGACCTTGCAAATGCCGGCTATCATCACCATTACAATTTTATTCTACCATAACAATCTACTAATTAGATTTTTTGTATCTTGTTCTAGACTAACCAAAAATGGGCAAGGAAAAAGTTCATATTAACATTGTCGTCATTGGACACGTCGACTCCGGCAAGTCCACAACCACTGGCCACTTGATCTACAAATGCGGTGGTATCGACAAACGTACTATCGAGAAGTTCGAAAAGGAGGCCCAGGAAATGGGTAAGGGTTCCTTCAAATACGCCTGGGTGTTGGACAAACTAAAAGCCGAGCGTGAACGTGGTATCACAATCGATATCGCCCTGTGGAAGTTCGAAACCGCTAAATACTATGTCACGATCATTGATGCCCCTGGACATAGAGATTTCATCAAAAACATGATCACTGGCACCTCTCAGGCTGATTGTGCTGTGCTCATCGTTGCCGCCGGTACCGGTGAGTTCGAGGCTGGTATCTCAAAGAACGGACAGACCCGTGAGCACGCACTGCTCGCCTTCACCCTCGGTGTCAAACAGCTCATCGTTGGTGTCAACAAAATGGACTCCACTGAGCCCCCATACAGTGAACCCCGTTTTGAGGAAATCAAGAAGGAAGTCTCCTCCTACATTAAGAAGATCGGTTACAACCCTGCTGCTGTCGCTTTCGTACCCATTTCTGGCTGGCACGGAGACAACATGTTGGAGGCCTCTACCAAAATGCCCTGGTTCAAGGGATGGAATGTTGAGCGCAAAGAAGGTAAGGCTGATGGCAAGTGCCTCATCGAGGCGCTCGACGCTATCCTGCCTCCTGCACGCCCCACAGATAAGCCCCTGCGTCTTCCCCTCCAGGATGTATACAAAATCGGTGGTATTGGTACAGTGCCCGTAGGCCGTGTGGAAACCGGTATCTTGAAGCCTGGTACCATTGTTGTATTCGCCCCCGCCAACATCACCACTGAAGTTAAGTCCGTGGAGATGCACCACGAGGCTCTCCAAGAAGCCCATCCCGGAGACAATGTTGGTTTCAACGTTAAGAACGTGTCTGTCAAGGAGTTGCGTCGTGGCTACGTTGCTGGAGACTCCAAGAACAACCCACCCAAGGGTGCTGCAGACTTCACAGCACAGGTCATTGTGCTCAACCACCCTGGTCAAATCTCAAATGGTTACACACCAGTGTTGGATTGCCACACAGCTCACATTGCCTGCAAATTCGCCGAAATCAAAGAGAAAGTCGACCGTCGTACTGGTAAATCCACTGAGGAGAACCCCAAATCGATCAAATCTGGTGATGCTGCCATTGTCAACCTGGTCCCCTCCAAGCCTCTGTGCGTAGAATCCTTCCAGGAATTCCCTCCCCTCGGTCGTTTCGCTGTGCGTGACATGAGGCAGACGGTCGCCGTCGGTGTCATCAAGGCTGTAAACTTCAAGGATGCCAGCGGTGGCAAAATGACTAAAGCCGCTGAGAAGGCCACCAAGGGCAAGAAGTAGCTAGCACTGTTAACAGCACAATTTTTCATTCAACTGCGATACTTCATACACCGAAAGGTGTTCAGAAGGAAAGAAAGGCTACAACTCATTCCTTTTCTATATTTTTTACAAGGCTTATACTGTAACATTATTTTATAATTTATATAAGGTTATATTATCTGAACTATTTTGTTATAACTGCAAACTAATGTGTAAATTCATAGAATAAAGGTAGCCTCCCATGAAAAATTCATTTCTTATTTTCATTTTTATCCATTAGCGCCCTAACTTCTACAGTTGTATTAGAACATTTTATTCTTAGAAACAATATCTAAATACAATCAGTCTTAGATAATGTATTAGAGTTATCTGTGAACTGTCACACATTTTTACAACAATTTCTAAATAATAGTTGATTCTTCATTTCATTCATTAATTTATATTATCAACCTGTAAGTGTGACTGGTTGGGATGTTTTTATTAATTTAATTTATTTTCCTAACCAGTTAGTGTGACAGATGAGTATGACTCGTTGGGAACCTAACATATCCCATTAGTAAACGATTTTTTTGTTGTCAAACTATTTTCTAACAAACACATTTCTGGTAACATATCCAGCGGCGTTACCGCGTTACCTTTGTAGTATTAATTTGCCGAGGCAGATTGTAAACGGCGGATTCATACAATTTGCCTGCGACATCTATATTATAGATTCGTTTAGGAGTAGGACCATAATGTCCACTTCCTTGACTACTTCCCAAAACGAACATACCCCAGAACGACAATAATTGCCCATAATGAATAATATAATGACTATTCCCAAAACAGCTACTTCCTAGATCAGTACCTACCTAGAGAAGAGAAATCTTAGTTTGTTATTGGTATACTTAACATTACAAATTTTCCCGTCGAATAAAATAATAACGTAGACAACAACATTTTGCTGCTGGGGTAACGCACTCGACATAAATGCATGTTTGTACCTACTTTTATTATGGGGTAGGATTGATCGTGATTTTTATTTTTTCACTTTTACGTATGTACCTACTCACATGAACCAAATCTAAATTCTGTTTAAGGGTGCGTTTCCATTGACTCGGTGCTGGGCGAAGTGGAGAGAAGCGGACCGTGAATTGACCAATCACTGTTCTCAAAATCTATTTCCATTGATGTGGAGTGGAGATTTCAAGCACTGAAATTGGTCAATTCACCGTCCACTCCGTGTCAGGGGAAACGCATCCTAACTGCCTTCGCTTACAATGGGTTTCAGCTGTATGTAAACATTTGTATTCTATTCTTTTACTATGTAGTACTAGTACCTTACATTAGGTATTTAAAGGAATAGTATCATACTCTGTTAATAATAAATATTAGGTACCTACTAGTAGATCATCAATCATCAATAAGTACATACCTACTTTAATAAATTAACATAAGTACTTTACTCAATGTTTGACTTAAAAATGAAAATGTTTAGCTAAGAAATGTCTAGTCCAGACGTATATTGCAAATAAGGCAACGTGATTCTTACACGATTTCAGAATAATTCAGCGCCACTCTGTCACAAAATTACACGTGATGGATCTGATTCTATGGAATTTTTGTACCTTACAGTGTATGGAGGCCGACCTATTTGTAGGTCAATAGTCTTGTGAATTTCAGCCGTGAGAGTTGATTCACCTTTACTACGTCGCCTCGCTCCGTCGCTCGTCATCGTCACATCTATTAACGAAATGTGATTTGTGTGCGTCACAATTTGGTGGTCAAAATATCAAATACCCACCTATGCCTTTGTTTTTTTTTAGTGCTCTATTTTCTCAAATGTTTATTGGACATTAAATGAATGATGGTATAACCATTATTTTTCCATTATTATGAGAAGAATCAATTTATAGAAAACACGTGTCAACAATCAATAATCAGGTCAATATTCTGATATCGTGGCGTAGTAGATACCTACCATGCCTACTTAAAGGACCTACACCTACCCCTAAAGCTATTATTATTATATTGAAAACGTGCCTGTTAATAAAGATAAGGCAATCGGTAATAAAATGTGTTCCCATTTATCTTTGATCCTGGGTCTTTTATGCGGGGCGTGAAAAAGCATCTCACTAAGCCGCCATAGTGAAGGCCACCATACCAGTTGTTTGGCTTTTGGAATGGTGTCCACTACTTCTGGATTCCACTAACTGCTTACCATCAGGCAGGGTGGAGACACTTTGGTAGGCTAATATATATAAAAAAAGTCCGTTGATGCTACTTAATTAATAATAAAATTAGTTGTAACTTGTAATAAAGCGGGTGTCTACACTTTTAATTACCTACTTACACTTTTATTTGTTTTGATACCTTTTTATACTTTTTTAAGCATCTTAAGTTTAACAGGCAAGATCCTAGATATTTCATACACCTGTTTAGTGTAAAATTAGTTGTGAAATTTAATGTGTAGGTTGGTTCGCAATTTCACGAAGTACTTTAATATTGTGCAATGGGTAGGTACCTATTGCAATAAGTTGAATAGTAAGTAGGTAAACAATTATAAACAATATACCTATGTTTAGTCTATGTAACATCACGCTGTGAAAGCTTAGTAGGTACTAGGTACCTATTATAAAAGCAGAAGAGTTTGTTTGTACGCGGTAACTTTTGGAACTATCAGTCGGATTTGAATAATTCTTTTGAATAGTTCTTGAAGGATAATAATAATGTATGTAAAAACACGGGAGCAGAGCAAAGATGTAACATAATTAATTACATAACGCGGGTGATACCGCGCTGCGGGAAGCAAGTTTGGAGTCGTTTATTGATTCACTCCTTCATTCGATTAGTTCAAGGAATTAGAATTTCCTTCAACCCACACATCATTCATTACTGACCCCACTTGATTTTATATAAATCGGATAACAAAGCTTGGTCTGGGTCTGGGTGGTGTAGATACCTACCTGCCTAATAAGTATAACAACAGCTAATAATTTTCAGGTTAGGAACCTCACTGGTGTTGTATTCGCATAAATAACACTAGGTACCTAGTGTTATTTATGCGAATTATTATTATTTCAATTCTATTAATTAAACAGTTGTCACTAAAATAAATATTATCTCATGTTCGATTCGTTGCATCAAGAGCAAGACTAGTCATTGAAAATGTGTGAGTTTCATACTTTCATCACCTACATATCTTACGACTGCCGCAGACTCCCTTAGTGCCTTAGAGCGCTGTGCAAGGTGATAGTGGGTTCGATTCCTTCACTACTAACTTTGTGTGACTCATCAAGCCATTCTTTAATGACGTGTCAGTGTTCGGGTTGGTAGAGTAGGTATCCACCAACTACCTAGGCTTCCATAGTGGGGAACCCCATGCTATTCAAAGATAACACACCATGACTGATTGATAGGTACTTAAGTACTTACTGATTGACGAGTGGTTGGTAATATTTGTAGACTTCATATGTAGGTACATAATTAGGAAACTCTAATGTAAAAAAAAATTGAAGTTACTAACTCGCAGGTAAGTATAGCTGGTAAGTAATTCCACGCTGGTTTCAGCATGAATGGGTCGGATCGACCGGGGAAGTACTACCCTCTCATAGAAGATCGACGTAAGAGTAATGGTATTCGTACTATTGCGTTTCGCTCGGTGAGTGAGAGTGCCGGAGGCCCAACTGATGCAAAGATGGCAATCCTCGCAGCATGTGTGGGACCAGCTGAGTATCCGCGGAGTCATTGTGTGGGTGGTGTGGGTCGACCCGCCGGCCAGGGAGACCCGTAGAAACGGTGGTGCCGCTGGCCGCCCGCGGCATAGTACAGGGGCCCAACTAGGCCTAACCACCCTAGGAGGCTGCCCCACCAGGTCGCGCATAATCCCGGAGTGGTTCGTCGTGCCGGTTGGTGACCGGATGGTGGGACCCGGCGACCATTTCCGAGAGGGTACGGGGGCCCTTCCGTCCGGCGGATCGGCTACCACCATGCCACACAGTTAAATGACGAAGCAATACTCGGCACCTTGTCTAGCCTTGCTGCGAGGGCAGTCATCTTTTCCACGCCCCTCTCTTCACCCTCCAACATGGCAGCACGCAAAAAAGCAGCAGGTCTAACAGCGGCATCTGCCTCCCCGACCAATTCGCTATTTGAGGTGGAGTTCACTAACATCCGTGGACTCCATTCAAACCTCAACGCCGTCCACCAACTCGAGACGGCACGGCCGGCTTTGCTTTTCCTAACGGAGACACAAATACGCCGCCCTGACGACAAGGCATACCTGCACTACCCCGGTTATGTGCTCGAGGAGCGCTTTCGCGCTAAGGCCGGAGTATGCGCATTGGTCAGGGCAGATGTTTGCGTTCGCCGTCTGCGCTGCCTAGAGGACCCATCCTACCCCATCTTTTGGCTTCACGTTGATCTTGGTTCTCTGAGCCGGGTCTACGCGTGCCTTTACCGTTCCCACTCCGGAGATTTGGAGACAACTCGACTCTTTGACCATCTGAGTCAGGCGGCAGACTTAGCGCAGGAGCGGTTTCCAAACGCGGAAATGGTGTTTCTGGGAGACTTTAACGCCCACCACGAGACCTGGTTGGGTTCTCTCAGAACAGACCATGCGGGACGAGCCGCCCATGCATTCGCTCTCACGCATGACCTGACGCAACTGGTAATCCATCCCACCAGGATACCGGATATTCCAGGTCAAGCGCCCTCTTTGCTAGACCTACTGCTGACGAGTCACCCAGACCAATACAGTGTTTCGGTCCACGCCCCACTGGGTAATTCCGACCACTGTTTGGTCTGCGCCTCAGTGCCTCTTGTTGCTCCCCCACGACGTTCGGAGGTAAAGCGACGACTATGGCACTACTCGTCAGCAGACTGGGACGGTATGCGGGATTACTTTGCTTCCGTCCCATGGGCATTACGCTGCTTTAAAGACAGGGATCCGTCGCAAAGTGCTACTGCTGTCGCTGGTGAGATCTTGTTAGGTATGGAATATTTCATTCCATCCTCAGATGTCACCAACCGAGAGTGCGCCGACACTGTTAAACAAAAAGAATCGGCGTACCGCGCTTGGATCAGGACCCGAGCACGGCGCGACCCTAGCTTGGATCGCCTAAAAGCAGCGTACAACAAAGCCACTAGGGAATGCAAGAGGGCTTACATCAGAGCGGATGCCCAGCGCATTGCACGGATTGGGCAAGAACTCATTTCGCATCCTACGGGTAGCCGTAGCTACTGGCAACTAGCCAAGGCCGTGCAATCCAACTTCTGCACGCCTTCGCTACCCCCCTTGAAATATCCTGATGGATCGCTGGCCCACGAGCCGCAAGAGAAAGCAAACTTGCTTGTAGAACTCTTTGCGGCTAACTCCCGAATCGACGACCGTGGCTTGCACCCGCCGACTATATCTGGCTGCGACTCCGTTATGCCTAATATTCGTATTAGGCATCGTGATGTCCGTGCGGAACTAAGGTCGCTCGATGTTCGGAAAGCCAGCGGACCGGATGGTATTCCAGCGGTGGTTCTTAAGAAATGCGCAGCGTAGTTGTCTCCTGCATTGACGCGCCTATTCCACCTATCTTATTCCTCGGGAATTGTGCCGGAGGCTTGGAGAAAGGCGAATGTTCAACCCATTCCCAAAAAAGGGGATAGGTCCGAGCCAGGCAACTATCGACCCATAGCTGTCACCTCAGTTCTCTGCAAGGTGCTTGAACGGATAATAAACTCCCAACTAGTCCGCTACCTAGAGGGTCACTCGTTAATTAGTGACCGACAATATGGCTTTAGGTCAAAACGGTCTACGGGTGACCTTCTAGCGTATATCACGCACCAATGGGGTGAAGCTATGGACAGGCATGACGAGTCCTTGGCCATCGGCCTTGACATAACCAAAGCCTTCGACAGAGTCTGGCACCGTTCGCTTCTGTCCAAGCTTCCAGCATATGGTCTGCCACCCCAGCTGTGCAACTGGATTGCCGCATTCCTGCGTGAGCGCCGCATTAGAGTCCTTTGTGACGGATCGGCCTCCAATTATTTACAGGTCAACGCTGGGGTGCCTCAGGGGTCCGTCCTGTCGCCCACTCTGTATCTTCTGCATGTCAATGACATGTTGTCCCTTGGCAACATTCATTGCTATGCAGATGATAGTACAGTGCATGGGCGATATCTCGGACATCCTGCGGCTAAACAGACTGACATCGAGGCAAAACGCCTAGAACTTGTCGCTGAGCTCGACCAAGTATTATACCGCATTTCTAAATGGGGTTGTGAGAATTTGGTCGAGTTCAATGCCAAGAAAACACAGGTGGCGTTCTCTGCAAAAAAATCTCCATTCCTTCCCCTTCCCTCTCTTCAGAACACAGCGTTACCACTACAGGATAGCCTAAGTATCCTGGGTATGGACATCAGCCGAGATCTCAACCCCAAGAACTACATCGAGTGCGTCATTAAAACCGCCTCCTGTAAACTCGGTGTCCTGAACAGGGTGAGGCGGTACTTCACGTCCGAGCAGCTCTGTCTTCTTTATAAGACACAGGTTCGTTCCTGCGTGGAGTACTGCTCTCATCTTTGGGATGGCTCCGCACAGTACTTACTGGATGCACTCGATAGGTTGCAGCGGCGAGCAGTCCATCGGAAGCCCGGAGGCTACTAAGACCCTTGAGCCTTTACAGCTGCGAAGAGACATCGCCTCAATGGCCGTCTTCTATCGCCTTTACCATGGAGTGTTCTGAAGAGCTCTTTGAATTAATCCCACCCTCTCCCTTTTTGTCCAGAACAACACGTGCGGGACTAAAGTGCCACCCTTTCACAGTGGAATCTAAAGGGTCTCGAACCAAACGGTTCAGCACTTCATACTTTTGTCGCTCAATTAAAGCCTGGAACTATTTACCAGCGCATGTGTTCCCATCTAATTTTGATCCTGGGTCCTTTAAGCGGGGCGTGAAAAAGCATCTCACTAAGCCGCCATAGTGGAGGCCACCATACCAGTAGTTTGGCTTTTGGAATGGTGTCCGCCACTTCTGGATTCCACTTACTGCTTACCATCAGGCAGAGTGGAGTCACTTTGGTAGGCTAATATAAAAAAAAAAAAAAAAAGTAGGTGCTTAGTCTATGTGAGAAGTTAAAATTAAAAATAAACAATAATACATAACTTTTATTAATATGCTACTTTGTACAGATTAAATAATAGTTTAATAAGAGATATTAGTCTCTTCCCCTTGTTCTTCCTTTTCCATTATCATATCGGCCCACTGCTCTGCTCTCTTGTATCGTTGGCGCCTCATGTAAGGTGCGTAAAGCGTTCGGTGCACCACCACAGCTATAGACGTCACTGATACAGCCATTAAAATCTTCATCAGAGGAGTGGACGACTGCAGCCATCTCGATAGCCGTCCACTCATTATTGTTCTGGTTTTGTAACTGGTTTTTTAAAATAATCGTCAAAAAGCGGTCTCCAGATATACACACCACTGAATACACCTAATGCAGTCACTATAACAAGTTGGCCTTTTGATATTGATTTAGGCCTGCGAATGCGCATTATAATCTAAATTGTAAATAATAACAAAAAAGCTATTTTCATTGCTCTTCTCTTGTGTATTGTGTAACAATTTTTTAAGGTTAGGTTAAGTTACTACGTCACGCGGTGCGTTCCATTCCAACTCCACTCCAAGTCGTAGAAAATCTAGAAATCATAAAAAAGATAGATCAGTAAATCACACAATACCACTATGTATTATTATTTTTATTCTCGCTCTTGCTGTTCCACTGCACAATACTTTCTAAGATCTTTTAGGTACCTACACCTAGTACTTACCTATTTACTCAGTGATTCTGTCAATTTCTGTCACAAAAATCTGTCCTTTTGTCTGGATTTGTTTTTCACTTTTGACCTTTTGGGTAATCGGGTTAGTTGGGCTTCGTTGAGTTTGCTGTGTAAATGTGTAGTCTAGCTAATCCCATGAGTGCCCATGACTCATCTAAAAATGAAATCGTTTTCTTTCATTAGCTTATATTTTTTTATAGCAGGTAAGTACGTACCTAATATTAATAGTGGTCATAAATTGACTATGTAAATCCATCTATTTTTAATATTAAATAAGCGGAAGTTTGTTTGTTTGAACTCACTAATCTCTGGAACTACCAGTATGATTTGAACAAATCTTTTTGCGTTTGATAGTCCACCCAGTTCTTGACGAAGGTTAAAGGCTATTAACATCACGCGATTGGCAACGGGAGCCGAACAATAACCATAGAAGTAATTTATCGCGGGTGAAACCGGCGCGGCGGCAAGCTAGTATTTAATACCTACATTATGAAAATGGTGTAAGTAAGTAGGTAAGTACTTACTTATTTTCTAAAATAAATATGTAAGTAGGTACCTACATAACTTACGATGTTTGTTTAAATCAACCAAGATCCTAAGTATTTGCTTATTTATGTTATAAAGTACGCCATTTATTTTAAAATACTCTGGAAAGAGGATCTTATGAATTCAATACCGACGCGGCGACGTAAAGTTTAATTTCCATAATTACTAATGCTTATTGTTCAGTGAGTGAGGCGCCACAAGGTCATTTTCCCCCTCGATCCTCTTTCTTTCGCCTTCTCCTCTCTCACCTCTTTTTCAAAGAGCTTGGTTGTGTTTAGTATTATTAGTTTCTTCTGCAATGCTTAAAAGTAGAGAACACAGCCATGTCGATAGGTTACGGATTAACGGATTACCACTGACTTACTATCGGGCAGGCAGTATGCTTGTTGGCCACCAAAGTTTTATTAAAATCAAGTTAAAACAAACAAACAACAACACACAAAGAATTTCCCCTTTTATTTTATTGAATAAAGGTGTACTAAAATTTGCTTTTCAATCATTTTAATTTAATTTTCTGTCTGAAATTTCTAAACGGTGCTAGAAGACGGCAACAAAAAGTATTGTTGTCCCGTTTCTTTAGTTCTTTTGTCAAATGTGTGACATTGACTGATTGACTGACATTATTTGATTTGACAGTTTGTAATGTGCGCGATTCATTGAGAGTACCTGTAAAACCAAAAAAGAAAACATTAAACGCAAAAACATTGTAAGCAGTCAACACATACATTGTATTTAAAGAGCCTTTACTTACTTCATATAAAGAATGGCTCTTAATAAAAGAAGTGTGCCTAATATTCTAGTAACAGGTAAGTAAGTGTACTACCAGAATTTAAGTTAGCTCTCCACGTGGGTCTCGACATAGAAATTATTAGAAATCATCAACAAATTCAACATATCAATTTAAACGTTTGTTTTTAAATTTTATGACATTATTCAGGTACACCAGGAGTCGGTAAATCGACTATTTCACGATTACTTGCTGAGAGAACAAAATTTGCCTGGAGGGAAGTGTCGAAATTAGCAGAAGAATACAATTGTCTAGATGAATATGATCCAGAATACCAGTGTCCGTTCTTGAACGAAGATAAGGTAGAATATTCATTTAATTTGGATATACTTACTGTGTATGTATGCACCAATGATGTGTGTGCACTTTTTGTTAATGTAATATTTTTATTGTCTATTACATTTCTAAGTAATTCATATCTACCTAAATATTATAATTCATATATGCCAGACTTGCCATTACCACCATAATGTAACCAGCTTCTGTACACATGAAGATAATATTCATAACTCCATCCTGCTTTTCTGTACCTGTTTGACATTCCATTGGAGTGTTTATTTTCTATTAATGATGAGTTATTAATATTTATATTTTCTCCTCACATTTCAGTTGCTTGACATCATGGAGGGTATGATGGCAAAAGGAGGCAACATAGTGGACTACCATGGCTGTGATTTCTTCCCAGAGAGATGGTTTGATGGTGTGTTTGTTGTCAGAACCAATAACACAGCTCTCTTTGACAGACTATCTGCTAGGTCTGTATTATTTTAGCCTATTGTAATGACTGCGCCTTTTCTGATTGTAAACAGTCAGTGAGGTCGAGAACTGGTCGACACTCAAGGCAAACGAAATTTATATAAAGTTAAACTGCTGATATGGTGGATTTATTGTTAATTATTGCACTTTCCAAAAAGATATCATAACGAGGATGTTTGCACAAAGTAACATCCTATTGTAAGCAGTCACCATACCACTAAACTAGTTGTTATGGCTAAAAAAGGTATCTGCTACCTACACATAAGATTGAAACTTTAGTGATTAACATACCATGTACCGTAATCCTTAATGGGTAAATTCTAGCTAGCTGCTCATGGCTCTACTTCGTCAGCAAACTGGCTGTAGGTTAATTGGCTGATATTTTGTAAATTTTAACATTCATAAGTGTTAATTTAATTAACCTATATGAATAAATATATATTATTTTCATTTTCATAAAGGTGATACACTAATCCCTAGTTTCTGAAAGGCTAATTTAGTAGCTAACTAGATCAAATTAAACTAATTATCCATGCTTTTAGCATGCTTTTAGTTACTTCACATGATATTTAACAGGTGATTAGTTAATTTTTCATTGATCAGCCCTTCAGAAACTGGGTCAATGCGTCAGTGAGTAGGCTATGCACCAAATCATGCTTTGACTTCAAAGCCGGGTACAGTTATTTACATTATAAAATCATATATTGTAAACTAGAGTTACATACAGTGGTATTCAGTGGCGTGCAAAGAGATTTTTGATAGGGTAGGCATTATAGATTTTTAACAGGGCATTATTCAATATTGTTGCTAAAATTGTGATTTGTAGCATTTATTAAGGTAGGCAGTGCCTTTCTGCCTACATGGAGTGCACACCACTGGTGGTATTCTTCCTTTCTGACTGTGTAAACATGTGATTTTAAAGCAATTTGTTTTCATTTTTCAGAGGCTACACAGGCAAAAAACTGGAGGACAATATACAATGTGAAATATTTGAAACATTATTGGAAGAGGCACAATCGTCATACAAGCCTGAAATTGTAACAGAAGTACAAAATGACTCAGAAGAACAGTTACATAACAATGTTCAAGCCATTGTTGAGTGGATAGAGAGGTGGAAAGAGGAAAATATATAGTCTAGAGTAAATTGGTATTTTAGTTTATAACACATAAGGTTTCCACCAGGTTGCATCAACCGTGATCACAAGCTGACTCAAAAAGTTAAGTGAAAATGGTATGTAAATTTTTAATATGTATTACATTATGAGCGTTTACGCGTCAGGAGTGGAAACGTCGCAATTTAGTGTCATATTTCGTGGTATTTAATTTTTATCATTTAATTGGAGCTATATTTTGTATATATGTTCTGTACAAATGCTAGAATTAGGTGAAAGCTGTATAAACAATAAGAAATCATTGCGTTTACATTTCTATTTATATGCAAATAATACATTTCAAACTTAATTTGCGTTATTTTCATAGTAAAACAACTGTAAGCATTATGGTTACTCACTTTTTAAACAGCTTTATTTTTCAGCAAATATAGCTTCCATTAAATAATATAAAAAGGAAAATCACAAAATATGACACATAATTGCGACATTGCCACTCATGGCGCGTAAACCCTCATATTACCTGTGTATGTATTAATAATACATGCAATGGCTACTTTCTTAAGTTAACAGGACAGTAATTTTGCAAAATAATAGTTTTGTTTTCATGATGTATGTTTTATTTAGTGGCTCTTCAATAATATACATTTTTACATGTACAAGCTTGTATTGTATATCTACTAACTTCATCCTTGTGCTAACCAAACAATGAAAAACGGATTGCGCATGAACTGCCTAGCCAAAGTAACTTTAGATACACCATCTTTTTTTTAACAAAATACGGTATCATTTCAGCTGAATGACATGCACTGTTAGACATTGGCCAAATTTGAAATAGTCAAATTTTTACCAGTTCTAAACCCAAAGTAGTCTTCTATGCTGGGATTTGACGACATAGAACTTTTAATGTCTCTGTATGTATAAAAAGTACAAAATAATGTTTTCTATTTTTAAAATAAAATCTCGAAATCTTTTATGGTATTTTATTGCATTATTTTCTTACATAGTTAAATAACTGTAAGCATTATGGTTAGGTACTTACTTTTTCTACAGCTTTCACCTAATTCTAGCATATAGACAGAACATATTTTTAAAATATAGCCCCGATTATATGATAAAAATTGAAAACCACGAAATATAACACTAAATTGCGACGTTAAATTTAAATTTTAAATTTATCTAATCTAAATATAATTTATATAATAATGAAATTTAACCGATCATACTGTTACCTTCTGGGCTTGAGATTTCCTTTTTTATCAAAAAGCAGTTGAGTGATGTAGGATTGCCACGTACCTACTTTAAAAAAATAAGCGTGTGATTACCTACCCAGCGGAGAAATAGAGATTGAAGCGTCTTTTTTTTCACAAAATAGACGTGGAGATACTTCTGCCTATTTTACGTACCTAGTTACTTATTTTTGGTACTTAGTTTTGTAGTTGCTGTTTAAAAATTGCAAGACGCCGTGAAACTATATTTAAGTTGACTGTCGTTGACGTCCGTTATTTGCTGTTTTTGGATAAATGCACGTGATCCTCCTGTTACTTGAAATGAATATGGTACAAACACAGCTCATAGTGTTTTCTTTAGGTTCCTTAAGAGCGTCGACAGACTTCAATTACATAATATGCTCATGCTTCATATGATAGACTCGGTCGGGCTTGATGTCTACGTTTTCGTGCTTCAGCTGTTGAAACATAGTACAAATTTATATAGGTAACATAGGTACACGCAGCTAATGTAGATTACCGAGTGGCATAGACAGTGAGTACAGAAAAATGATTGTACCTATCACATTTTTATTTTATAGGTACACCTTTTCTAGCATAGGATTTAATTTTCAAATCTTTAAGAAAAACTTCAACTCACATCACATAAACGTATCTACCTAAATCAATTACTTACTGTATATATTTTAAAGTTCCGCAGTAGATAATTACGTCATATTATTATAACTTACAGACAAAACCTCATTACAAATAAGATGATAGCTTTCAGAACATACTTGCCTTAAAACTTTATTGTGTCTTCTTAGGTTTTGGATTCCCGTTTCTGTCATATTGGATGAGCTCTGTTTTATTTGCCACGAACTTGATAAGATCTCTTACGGTGCGCCCACCCTAGGATATAGATATGAGTTTAGGTACGAGATAAATGACAATTGGCAGAATTGAGAATGAATTGAATTCAATATGTGAATGGTTCATAATTTTTTAACATTGGGATCCTATTTGATTTGGACAAATCAAGTGGACTACTAACAGCTGAAAAGCTGAAATAAAATGGTTTGTCTTGCTTGCCACCTAGGCTAGGACAAAATGTGAAACATGCGCGAATTGGTATAAATTGTGCCTAACTGTAGGACATTGTACAATTCCGCACTTACAGTATATCTCTCCGGTCCTCTTTTGTCTGCGTGCTTCCAGTATAAAGTGGGGTACTTGACCACAGGATAAATAGCTTCAGGCCAGTTGTTACTCGTTGCATCTATTTTAAGGATATCCACATTTTCATCCTTTAGCTGGCAAATAAATAAAAAATCTATATTATCATGTCTTAATAGTCAAATAAATTGCCTGAATACTTTTTTGTGATTGGGTAATATCCAAATTCTATTTATTTTTATAATAAAAACTAGCTTTCCGCGGCGCTGTTTCACTCGCGACTTTGCTTACTGCTCTGCTTCCGTCGCCAGTAGCGTGATGTTACATAGCCTATAACCTTCCTCGAGAACTGGGCTATTACACGCAACAAGAATTTTTCAAATCCGACTGGTAGTTCTAGAGATTAACGCGTTTAAACAAACAAACAAACTTTTTCGCTTTATATAATAGTATATATAATAATACCAGCCTGTTTATTGTCCCACTGGGCACAAGGCATGAGCATTAATCACCACGCTTGCTCAAGGCGCATTGGCAATTTCAGACTTTTAAGTCCAGGTTTCCTCACAATGATTTTCCTTCACCGTCAGTCAGAAATGTCCAAGATAAACTTAGAAAGTACATATGATTTTGAAAAATCACATTGGTACTTGCCCAGATTCAAAACACACCTCGTGTTTACGAATCGGGTACCTTATCCACTGGGCCTTATCGACTTTATTTTTATATTGCATCGTAGTCATTTACCAAGATTCAATTTTAATGTCAAACACAGTGAATGTATTACCATGGCACCAAGTTGATTCCAAGTAGGGTGGAATGCCTTGCAGTGCCGACACTGTGGCGAGTAAAATAGTATAAAAGCATTTCGGTCGCTGTTTGAAACTGCGGTGTTGAAGGCGTTACTAGTTATTTCCTTGACTCCTGTCTCTTCAGCGAGATCTTTTTTCTCTTGAGACTTGATGATGCTGGTTAACCATAGTACGCTTTTATTATATTTAGTTAAAACACTTGAGACAACCATTTTGATAAAATTTTTGTCAGCTATCCTTATCTGTTTATGATGGAGAATAGGATTGAGAAAAGGTTTCATTCAAACTGTGATTTTCGTTTTAAATAAAGCACTAAATATACTTCACTTTAGGAACTGTTTCGTCTCGGATAATGAGCCCAAAAGACATTAAGTACTATGTACTTGTCAATAATAAAATAAAAAAATGTCTTGTCAAAAGAAATAGATATAAAAAAGCTTAGTCCTTGTCCTTGTTCTGAGGTCCTTGTTCTGAAAAAAAAACTGCTCACTTACCTAGGATCAATAAGATAAGATAAACTTTATTTGCAGTAGATAGGGTTTTTTGGTGGTACAATAATTTTAGTTCAGGCCTATTTAGCTATAAATTATTAGCATGCAAATTGTTACATTTTTATCACAATATAAGTAGGTATGTAGGTACAATACATTTCGGTAATTTTTATTGGTAATTGCTTACATTTAACTCACTAAATAATGTCACATATAACCTACCGTGTCATAATATAAACAAATACAGCATTTTATTAAATATCCAATTGTATTTATTTTAAATTTAAGAACTCTTTTATTGAATAAAACGTATTACATAAAAGCCATTTTTTTAATAAGTAGGTAGAAGTAGGTAGACAAATTTATTAAAATGCAATGGCAATGCTACTTATAGCAATCTATACCTACCTAACTACCTACCTACTTTCTATTTTCTATAATAAATCTGTGGAAATACATCTAAAAACGTT
This sequence comes from Parascotia fuliginaria, assembly GCA_963082885.1. Classification (NCBI taxonomy): domain Eukaryota; kingdom Metazoa; phylum Arthropoda; class Insecta; order Lepidoptera; family Erebidae; genus Parascotia; species Parascotia fuliginaria. Next base: position 4,464,313 of record OY720172.1, read on the forward strand.
ATATTATATAATAATAATAATATAATACGTAATCTTTCTATTGCTCTGTCAGTTTGTTTTATTTTTTTGAGCTCCCTGTAAGTTATATAGGTATGTACCTACATAAAATTAAAATAAGTCTAGTAAAAAATACTTATGTGCTCGAAATGGAAATGCTGCAAACGGTACGAAAAATGTAGGTATTCCATGGAATTTTTTCTCTTGGGATAGCAATTTTTTTTTATGCAATCATTTGTCTTATCGTCCGAAAACCCAATGCACAGCTACGCACGAGACGCCTGGAATCACTTGAATTTAGAGTTCAACCGTGGTTCAAATGCATATATTATATCTCACTTTCCTTTGCTTTTATACTTTTCTGTCACTAATATAATACCTATTACCTATGTCATTTGCTACAGCGACAAAACAGCACGCAGCACGCGGCAACGTAATTTTGCGTTCCGTCGCTCTTTCTACAAAAGGTACAAACACAGCTCACAGTGTATACTTCAGGTTCCTGAAAAGCATCAGCTGACTTCCAGTACATAGTAGAGTACATGATCCATACGATAGACTTGGTCGGACCAATAATTTCTATATTTTTATGTGAGGCGGTTGGTCATTCCTTCTCTTTGGCTCTGCCGTTTATGTCATAGCCTCTGAGCTCTTTTGAAGCCTTTTCTGCTACAAACTTAATTAAGTCATCAACGCCGAGGCGACCCTGACAATTTTATTTAAAGAAATAATCAACTAAAACAATAGTCGGTTTTTATATATTTAGACAATCATTTTTACTAGGCACATTTCGATAGTGCTTTTGAGTGGTAAGGCTTTAGGATTATCAACAGAGTTCTTCTACCGACGTGCTTTTATTATATTAAAATCACACTTACACCGTATTTCAAGGGTTTTCTATATGACGCGGCAAATTTCCAGTAGATAGTAGGGATATGGTCTATTTTAAATTCATTTTCAGGGTATTCATTTTTTGATACGTCGCATTTCACGATGTCTATGTCTTCGGCTTTCAGCTGTTAACATAATAATAATAATAATAATAATAATAATAATCATTTATTTGTTTAAAATGTGGTATAGTAAAAGATGGTACAGTTTTTGTAGGTACAATGACACATTTTGCCATATAAATAATAGCATGCAAATCTTAGGTGCTAGATACAGTCTTAGTTACTAGGAATATTGTTTATAGAAAATAATTATATCTTAGGTAGTTAACATTATTTATTTACAATCCATTCCTGAAATAATAGGAGTGAGAACTAGACTTTTTCAGAAACTCATCTACAGAGTAATAACTCTCGCCAACTAACCATTTGTGCAATGCAGAACAGAATTTGTGGTAGGGGAGGGTAACTATATTTTCAGGCAAAGTGTTAAAGATGAGAGGTGCCATGTACACGCAGCTACGTCTATACATCTCAAGTCGAGGTATCGGCATCTTTAAAAACATGTGTGTCTCTTTCCGTTTATTTGCATTGTTTTTAATTTCAAATAGTTTAGGATTACATTTTACAAATTTGGCTACTTCAAAAATATATATACTGGGTACTGTTAATAAATTATGGGATTTAAAAATAGGCTTACAGGAATCTGACCATTGCATATTAAAAATTGCACGAATGCATTTCTTTTGTGCTTTAAACACTCGTTATTTCTGATGTATAGCCCCAGACAACTATACCGTACCGAATCACAGAACAAACGTAAGCGTGATACACCTGATAATGATGGTAATAATATCGAAGTTAAATTCTTAAATTAAATTGGAGGATCCGAGACCAGCTAGAACCAATGCGATTCTGGCAGTCATCATAACTTTTTGTATTTTCAACTCTATCTTTTGGACATCGCGAACATGTAACATGATTTTGGAAAACATTCTAACGGTGTCTTCTAGATGTGACTCGTTTCTAGGAATATACCTGTAACAATAATCTTCATATTAGGTAATGTATGAATGACATTAAAGGCCTTTACCTTTTCTCCAAATTCGTCCCAGACGGGTTCTAACTTCGTACAGTGTGTACACGTTTTTGCATAGAATAGTATAAAGGCTTCCCGACCACTGTCCATCACCACCTTCTCGAAGTTCCTGTCACGAGTTATAGTGATCACACCGTTACTGCCGTTGGAGTGGTTCACGGTTACAGGTTTTTGATGAGATTGAGACTTTACATAAGCGGCCATTAGTCAAATACTCATATTAAAGTTGGTAAAAATACTTGAGACAACCATATCGTTTGATTTGTTTTTTTTTGAAAATATGATTTTATACCCCTAATTTTATGTGGGAACGTCCCAGTCAAATTGACCGAGACGCTGTAGGTCACATTTTTTTATTGTTCTAAAAGCTTATCATTATTGTAGATTTTTTTACAAAAACTATTATTTTTTTGGCAGAATGGATTTTTCACGGTTTTGTTTGACGTGTTGATCTTATTTTGGATGTAGATAATAAATAATTATGTATATTATTTTCGCCTTAACGAACGTAAAGGTTATTGGTTATGGTAGAGCCACAAAGGTTTTACTGTATCATAGACACAGACACTATTCTATTACCTACCTACCTCTACGCACGGAGGTAGCGCAATTCGCGGCAGGCAGGTAAGTAAACCATTGCAAGTCTTTTTTCATCACACGACAGATTTTTAATCGTTTAAGTTAGTAGGTACCTATCCTATTGTCCCAAAATGACAATGGGATTGTAGTTGCGTGGTGTAGGAATGACAAATTTATAAAAATAGCAGACTCGGGTCTCTGGTTTGACCGTAGCATACATGATTCACCTCAGCCTTCAAGTTAGGATCAGGCACTAAGCAATGATATTTAATGTTTTTTTTTATGTACTTATAGGTATCTAACTACCTATTTCGAATGGGCGTGTGGTCTTGTGTCGAAAAACTATGGACCCACAACATCTCTTCCCGTGGACGTCGTAAGATATGGCTACGAGGAAACGGCGGGCTAAAGACAGGCGGGTGGACCACGGGCAACAAACGGAAATACCCAGGTAAGGGGTAGCAGCGTCCTGTATATATTACACCTAACTGGTTAGGTGCCTGCCTAGTGTGCCTGACTATAATAAACTCTTCGCTTTGGGAGGGTAGTCTAGTCACCACTAGTGACGCCAACGGACTCCTTGAAAATTAAATCATTTTAGTGAATTATCCGTCTTTTAGGACCACTGAATTAATTTTACAAGTTTTTATTAAAATAAAACACTATGAAAGTGAAATATCCATTTTATTCGTTTAATAGTTATTTTTGAGTTGTTGGTGCTTAAAGTCCTACTGAATAACAATAATTGTATAATTACTGTAGTAGAATACCTTGCGCACTCAACTTGCTAATGCGTTAATTTCATGTAATTTTAGAAAAGATAGCAACGATTCAATGTAGAAACTACGCACCAGAGCAGCTGATGGTGCAAGCGACCTTCCATTTTCTCATGAAATAACGTGAAATAAATTTAAATCTTAACCTGTATTTCCCATTTAAATTGCTATATAAACATTCAAAGAAAGTTAAGTATAAATAAATTTGAGGGTAGGTATGCATTATCTTGTTTACATCTAAGAGTTAAGATGTTAGACTCCCTACAATAGAAATAATTATACATATACACAAACCTACCTATACCTACTTTCCTCTTGTAGCCTACCAAAGTGACTAGGTACACTCAGTTTAGTCTTAAGTAATTTTTCAGTTTTACTTTCTCACTCTTTAAGAATGGTTGATGATAAATCATATTACCATTCCGAAGGAGAATCAGAGGTCTTGCTATAGAAGTTCATGTTCCTAATTTTCGACTAAGTACATCAATCGTGTCTATTTTGGTCTTCCATTTCTGTCCCATCCGCTAAGTTCTTTGGCGGCCTTTTCTGATACGTATTTGATAAAGTCTTGAAGGCTACGACCACCCTGAAATGTAAAGCTATAAATAGACGGAAAATAAAGGAGCAACAACAGCTTCGTCCATACGTAGGTGTAAGGGCCGGCGCTGATGGTAAGTGTAATGCTTTGGCGGTGAAAAATGCTATGCGCTGTGATTTGCCCTATGTGGGCCGACCCTAACCCCCGGTTTCTGAAAGGCTGATCAACGAAAAATTAACTAATCAGCTGTTAAATCTCATGTAAAGTACCTGAAAGCATGCAAAAAGCATGGATAATTCGTTTCATTTGATCTAATTAGTTACTAACTAGATCAAATTAAACTAATTATTCATGCTTTTAGCAACCCAACTGGTACTTCACATGAGATTTAACAGGTGATTAGTTAATTTTTCGTTGATCAGCCTTTCAGAAACCGGGGGTAAGTATCTATTTGGTAACAACCGGTGGTCATAAACCGCAGCACTATGAAAAAGAAAGAAAAGAAAAAGAAAGTTACAACACATTGGCTACAATTGCGCAAGTTAAAATATTTCTTCATAATATGCCCTCAACTGATTGCTTCAGTTGAGTCAATATTTATTGTGCGTAGTAAGACGTTCCATCTATTTCTTTTATAAAAGAAAATCTGAAAGAGAAACATGTTAATGCTCGGCATTTGGCAGTAGGTTCGCATTCTTTTACTTAGGGATCTGAAATAAGGGTGGAATAAATTTCTATATATGTATTCCTTAGAAGAAATCGTGTCATTATGTACTTATACAGTTTCTTACATCATATTTGATGGGCCTCTTTGATTTTGTGGCGTACTTCCAGTAGATAGTCGGCACACCGTCAATGGTATACACATTACTGTTCAATTCGTTGGCAGATGCATCAAACTGTATGATATCTACATCTTCATGTTGTAGCTGTGGATCGCAAACGATTAGGTGAAGTATTTAGAAATATAGGTAGAAACAGTACAGACTGCCTCTGTAGTATGGGGGTACTATATATATGGATTACCACGCAAAGGTCTCGGGTTCGATCCCCGGTGATAGAGGGTTTATGTGATATTGGGTATTTCTGTAAAAAAATCGATATTTATTATTCGATAGTTATACGGCAACAGGCTCGCCCCGTTACATGGAACCTAAAATAAAAAAATGCCGAAAACTAGGTGGTTAAACACCTCTGCCTATCCCTTAGAGAAGCTATGTAGGTATAATATGTGTAGCTAGAAACAAAGGCACGCGAAATAGGCAGCATTTTACGTGAATTCTTATCTTTAGTAATTCAGGGCAAAAATGTCTCTACCTACCTATTTGATAACCATTTTTATGCATAGCCCCTGGACAGATGCAATTACTTTGCCCTTTATAAAATCCGGATATATTTCTGTGTATAAATTAATACAGATGTATTTTATTAAGATTTGGATACGTTTGAGATTTTCTTCTATCGAAATTTTCATATAAAATCTAATTAATTTTCTTGGATGATTTTAAGCTCATCCCTAAGCCAAGAGCTGAGTTAAGTTTGAATTAATCCACTTTGCCCCACCAAGCTGCCCCACTGGTAAGACAAATTGGAATGCCTTAAATTTGCAGTGCCAGGTTCTCGCCTAGACTCAAGAATACGATGATAAATACACTATTTGACTCTTCAGGCGGAAGAAAAGCCTCTAACATAACTAGAAAATCTAATCTAATACTATTAAATCTGTCTAATCTAAAACTACCTTGTTCCCGAGCTCTTGCCATACGGGTGCTATTGCTTGACAGTATCTGCACATAGGTGAATAGAATAGTATAAGGGCTTCTCGACCACTGTCCGTTACCACCTTACTAAAGTTGCCACTATGGGCTATTTTCACTGGCTCTTGTTCACTCTTTGACCAATTTTGATTCGCAATTATACCGGCCATGAGCCATATACCTCTATTGCAATGACTTAAAATACTTGAAACGACCATAGCTGTTTTTATAATTATTGTGGTTTGTAGTAACTTTTTCGCTAACTTGATTGCGTAGCTCACAACTTTTTTGTAATTTATTCGCTTTTTACCACGGCATTTTTGAAATTTTTATTTGACGTTTGTGAAAAAATTTTGAAGGAATGTTGACAAATTGTTGTTGACAATAGATACCTACCTAGAGCTTGTAGCACCTCTTCTTATCTCAGAGTAAAGACTTATGCTCTGAGGTTGCATTTCTTTTTCTACATTCCATACCCTTATGGTATGCGCAGACGAGGGATTTTTGTCCGCGTACTTTTTTATCCGCCAAAATAGATCGCTTACAACTGTATCGAGTAACGCAAACGAGGGATTAAAAGTATCGCGTACAAAAAGTCGCCCGAATAACTGAGGGCATGCAGGGAGCGGACCGGACAAAAGTACGGGGAAGTCCCCGAAAAAAATAGCACTCTTGTGACTAGGCGAAGCAACGCACATGGAGGCCTTTAGTCCGCGTTGTGCGCTCGACCCGATATAAGGGGATGGACCCAGTATTTTCTTTTAAAATTCTTCTCTTTTTCTTAAGGTATGCGCAGACGACGGATTTTTGTCCGCGTACTTTTTTATCCGCTAAAATAGATCGCTTACAACTGTATCGAGTAACGCAAACGAGGGATTAAAAGTACCGCGTACAAAAAGTCGCCCGAATAACTGAGGGCATGCAGGGAGCGGACCGGACAAAAGTACGGGGGTCCCCGAAAAAAATAGCACTTGTGACTAGGCGAAGCAACGCACATGGAGGCCTTTAGTCCGCGTTGTGTGCTCGAGAGTGACGTACGTATGCACAACTGTATCTACAATTTCGGGCAACAAATGATCGCACGCCGTGTGCGTTGAGTTCGCGGTAAATCCGCGGCGAACTTTTTATTCGCGGAGCATACTTTTTTCTCCGTCGCGGAGGAAAGTCCGTCGTCTGCGCAGGCTATTAAACTTCAAGTAAATTGCAACACAACGTAACCTCTGAATATTTGTTTCCATAGCGTGCACTTCTCTACAATTTCGGGCAACAAATGATCGCACGCCGTGTGCGTTGAGTTCGCGGTAAATCCGCGGCGAACTTCTTGTTCGCGGAGCATACTTTTTTCTCCGCCGCGGAGGAAAGTCCGTCGTCTGCGCAGGCTATTAGAGTCGTAGATGGAGTATACGCTCAGAGTATACCTACCCCAGTTCGTAGACGGAGTATATCCCCAGCCAAAGCAATGGCTAGAGGGAATAGAGAATTTTCTTCAAGAGATTGTTGAGTTAAGGAAAATCCAAAATGAGAACTGGTTTCATTTTACTGACCTTATACCTTAAGATCTATAAACTAGGTAAGAAAACGTTTTGCCCATAACAGAAAACAGTTGTCACTCGTCTAGTATGATAAACTGTTTACACTGCCTACCCACTATCAACATCATAAATCATTTCAGCTAAGAAATCCGGGAATGGCCATAATATTGCATATTCATTCATGTTTTTAAGTTCTATGAAAGAATTAATTAGTGTTTAGCAATTCAGTCTCTGTTCGAAACCTGGCAACTAATTTCGTAATATATGATTGAGCTGTGTGTCTACATGTGATGTAATGTGCTGATGTGATTCGTTTTTACCTATTTGCAAAGGATATAAATAAAACCAAAAACTATAAATACAACCTAATTTATTTCTTATTCCACCGACACTATTTAAGAAATGCATTCAAAATTACTGTATTTAGATCAATCTAAAATAGATTTATAGACTGGCACGTCAAACTTGTTGTGACAAGTACAGGTTTAACATATGTCAGTGACAGGCACACACACACACACACGCGCGCTCACACACAGAGTGTAGTGCGAGTTTGTTTTACGTTAACGCGATCGACGGTCCATCTTTTGTTTTCACGGAAGATGCTTGTCATTTAATTTCATCCACATTTTCTATTTTATCATTGCAATATATCATCAACAAGAATATTATTCTACACTTGACGCTGGCAGAAATAGCTGACACAATCGTCGGCTCTGTTGCCAAAAAAAAAGGAGAAGAAGAAGAACGCGATCGACACTTTTATCACGTTCGGTGTTCCGATTGGCCCGCTAATTTTTTTTTATATTAGCCTACCAAAGTGACTCCACTTTGTCCCATGCATGATAAGCAGTTATTGGAATCCACAAGTGGTGGACACCATTCCAAAAGCCATCGTCTGAAGCTGGTATGGTGGCCTGCACTATGGCGGCTTTGTGAGATACCTTTTCACGCCCCGCTTAAAAGACCCAGTGTCAAAGTTAGATGGAAACACATGCGCTTGTAAAAAAATTTAACCAATCAGAGAGCCAATCGCGTTAACGTAACAACTGGCTTACACACACAGATCTTGTAAAGTTCGTCACATGTTTACAACTCTTCCTTCTTGGGCTTGCCTTTTCTGTCCCAGCCGTTCAGCTCGCTTGAGGCCTGCTCCGACACGTATTTGATGAAGTCTTCGAGAGCTCGTCCGCCCTAGAATATAAACAATTTACACGTATAAGAAATTTGTTACATTAGTTCGGTCCACGTTTGGTTGGCTATAGAGCTTATAGAATATGTCTTATAATTCTTGGAATAAAATATAAAAGAAAGAAACAAAAACAATTTATTTATTACATAATAGTGCCGTAATAAAAAAAAATTATATATATGTATTGCAGTCACTATTAATTTTTATTTACTGAGGGTGTGATTTCAGATCTATCTATCGCCAGTGTATATTGTCGTGATTAACGTAAAATAGATGAGGGTGTTTAGGAAAATTTTCGCCACCAGTTGGCGCCACTTTGGTAAAAAGTCTTTTATTTTGACAGCGCTATCAAAACAAATATTTTTCAGAGTTTATTTCGGCAATTTTAATGTTTAATTTACAAAATGGATAATTCATGTGCATAAGAACAAAAGAAAATTGCTGAGAGGGTTTTCTAAAACGGCGCCCACGAGAGGGCAGCACCGATGCGTCAGGTCTAGCTGTCAAGCGCTTTTGAAATAAACCTTGATTGGCTCAATGTGACAGATGAAGTGGCGCCAACTGGTGGCGAAAATTTTCCTAAACACCCTCATTGTTTTGAAATTTAATGGTGACGAAGTAGTTATTAGTCACTGTTATGATAGTGACTAACAAATCGGCATCCTATTGTCGATTGTTTACTTAGGGTTAGTTAAGGACGCGTTCTCAAAAATCATAGGAATCGAATCGCACCAATACATAAACAAATTTCACACAAACATACATAGGTCAGCCTAACTAAGGCGATTATATGAAAATAAACTCACGTTGATACTTTAGAAATAAATTTTTATTTTGTTTAATTGGAATGACTTGTATTTGATATTTCTAGTAGTATGTTTTTTATTTTGTACTTAGAATTAATTTTGGTGGGCATGGAGTCACACATTGCGTGAATGAAACATTTGCGAGAAAGACACTCGCGCGAAAGACTTTTGCGTTGAACTTTGCTGTTTTTGAACCTATTGTTTTAAAAATCGATATCTGAGTGTCCCAGCGATGACTAAATAAGAATCCTAATTCAAATTTAATAAAAGCAGCCGCCATTTTGAACTTTGTTGTTTTTGAACCGATTGCTTTCAAAATCAATATCGGAGTATGCCAGCGATGACCAAACAAGAATTTTAAGTCAAATTTAATTAAAGCAGTCGCCATTTTGAACTTCGTTGTCTTTGAACCGATTGTTTTAAAAATCGATATCTGAGTGTCCCAGCGATGACTGAACACGAATCTTTAGTCAAATTTAATAAAAACAGCCGCCATTTTGAACTTTGCTGTTATAGAACCAATTTGATTCAAAATCGATATCTGAGTGTCCTAGCGATGACCAAACACAAATCTCAAGTCAAATATAAATAAAGCAACCGCCATTTTGGGCTTGAACGAGCTAATAAAACGAGCCCATACTCGGTACACCCCGCTCTACTAATCAGCTAGTTCCAGTAGCAGTCACCAAAGTAGACCTTCAGGTCACTCCATCTTGTCCGGTGGTAAGGTCTCATCATAACTAATTAAACAAGCCCATACTCGGTACACCCAGCTTGTTCCAGTAGCAGTCACTGTAGTAGACCTTATGGTCACTCCACCTTGTCCGGTGGTAAGGTCTCATCATAACTAATAAAACGAGCCCATACTCGGTACACCCAGCTCTATTAATCAGCTAGTTCCAGTAGCAGTCACTGAAGTAGACCTTCAGGTCACTCCATCTTGTCCGATGGTAAGGTCTCATCATAACTAACAAAACAAGCCCATACTCGGTACGCCTAGCTCTACTCGTTAGCTAGTTCCAGTAGCAGTCACCAAAGTAGACCTTCAGGTCACTCCATCTTGTCCGGTGGTAGTCTCATCATAACTAATTAAACAAGCCCATATACGGTACGCCTAGCTCTACTTGTTAGCTAGTTCCAGTAGCAGTCACTGAAGTAGACCTTCAGATCAATCCACCTTGTCCGGTGGTAAGGTCTCATCATACCTAACAAAACGAGCCCATACTCGGTACGCCTAGCTCTACTCGTTAGCTAGTTCCAGTAGCAGTCACCGAAGTAGGCCTTCAGGTCACTTCATCATGTTAGGTGGTAAGGTCTCATCATAACTAACAAAACGAGCCCATACTCGGTACACCTAGCTCTACTCGTTAGCTAGTCCCAATAGCAGTCACCGAAGTAGACATTCAGATTTCTTAGCATGTCTAATAATAATAGCTACTTAGGTACTTATAGCAAAAACAACCTTGACAACTATTTCGTATAAAATGCTTGCAACTCTTGTAAGTATTAAATCTAGTATTGTCAACTACATTGTGTTTATATAACGAAATTTACGAGTCGAGCAGCTTCCGATACGCGACACAGGTCCACTCATGACGGGCGCCGGGCGCCGAGCGCGGACTGATTCTTGTTCACAAAGCTCTGTTCAATGCGATGAACACAACTACCAAACAAAATAAGTCTTATTACAATGTATCAAGATTCACGCTGCATAGCAAAATGTATGGAAAACGACGATATTATTTTTCATTGATTTTTGTGTTAATTTGTAAAATGTTAAAAAATTTGTCTGATATTTTATGAATTGAAGATATTTGCTAACTTTTGGTATTTTTCAATTTAAAATATTTTGAATATAATAAGAAAAAAACAGGTCTCTAAATCAACACGATTTCGTAAATTCTGCATTGAGAGTCAAAGAACAACGGTTTTTACTACATTGAAAATAAATATTATTAGAAAAAAACACGTCCCATCACAAGATAAAGAACCATTCTATTTGTAGTATCTGCTAGATATATAAAATTGTTTATCGTTTTGCCGCAAAATGAACCGAAAAAGGAGTTATTTTTTATAGAATTGTAAACGCGTCCTTAAATGAAGTTCACACTGTGCTAAAGGTATAATAAATTTCGCGTTTTTAAGTAATTCAAAATAAGGTAATCTTACCTTCAGCTGTAACATAGATTTACTTATTAGTAACGCAACAGTTATATATACAGCTCTGAACGGAACAGCGTGCACGGAACGTATAAGGGGGCGGGACTAAAGATGCACGTACGCACGCACGTATGTACGTAAAGGACTTCTTTAGTAAATATATCGCACCCTACACATAGTCGTACAACGGAATATGTAGATGTAATAAACTGGCTCTAATGATATTTGGAATATAACTAAAAAACGCACTAATACCGCCTCATATTGTGACTGTGTTCTATTGATGCTATATCTATATTTGATACTCACATTGTATCTGACGGGTTTCTTAGTGTTATCAGCGAACTTCCAGTAGATAGTGGGAAAGCCGGATACGTCGTACTGAGATTTGGGCCAATCGTTGGCAGTAGAGTCGATCTTCACGATGTCTATGGCCTCATCCTTCAGCTGTTGGGCAAATAACATTCATTTAGTAAAGAATAATTTGTAAGTTTAGGTTTTACAAACATATAATCCATAGAATTTCTTTTTTATGTTAGCGTACCGAAGTGTCACCACTCTGCCAGAAGACAAGCAGTCAGTGGAATCAGAAGTATAATAATTACCTTGTCACCAAGCTCCTCCCATACCGGCGCAAGTTTCTGACAGTGTCCGCACCACGGCGCGTAGAACTCAATGAGAGCATCGCGTCCGCTGTCAGTCACTAACTCCTTGAAATTCTTGCCCACAGCTACCTTGACAGGACCGTCGTTGTTCTCGGGCACTGCTTCAGATTTGATAAAAGCTTCCAATTTACCGTCCAACAAGTCCTTTGTAAACGCCAATAAGTTTTCAATGCTAAAAGGAAATTAGATTAAAATTAGGTCAAGTTGAATATCCCTATAATTAATTATGGACGACCTGAACAAATCCTGATTAGATGAAGGAAATAATTTTGTATAGTATGAGATTCGTATAAATATTTGGGCCCAAAGAGTGCAAGAAACCAGCATTCTAAAGGTAATGTCACCTATACTAAAATTGTGTGATACTTATTATACTAAATTAACACTTAAGAATTATTATTGTTAATAGCGAAACTGCTAATTGTGATGAAACTATGGCTATTGTAATGTAATATTATAAAGTGACTAGCTGCGCCCTGCGGCTTCGCCCGCGTGAAAATTGCTATGTGTTTTTAATTAATATTAATGTAACTCGGGAATCAGAGCGGTTTTCGGGATACCATACCAATATACCAATTTTCACCGAAATCGGTTTAGCAGTTTAAATTTAATATGATGGTTAAGTATATTTAAAGTTTTTAAATCACCGCGCAATTTTCTTAGCTTTTCTTTCATAAGAACCTTCTCCTGACAATAACAAACACAACAAAAAAAGAATTAACGAAATTGATCTAGCCGTTCACGCGTGATGCCATGACCAAGGGAAATAGGGATTCATTTTTATATATATAGACTAGCTGTTGCCCGCGACTTCGTTCGCGTGAAAATTCAGATGGGTGCCTCTATGAGAATATAGTAATAAATATCAGTATTATCCGTCTCTGTGGCGAATACAGTTTAAACCCGCTACCGCTAAAACTGACAAACCACTTTCAGACAATCTTGCGACTCTTATTTGCCTACTTAATAAGGTAGGCTTCAGAATATTAAAAAAACAGTATTTTCTAGTAATTTGGTAATCCTACTATTAAAACTATAGAAGTTTCATAAAAACTTTGCCACACCTTTATACCCCCTTAGGGGATGGATTTCGCAAAATTCCGTCTAAGTGAGCACCTATATCCTAATAGGAACGATTATGCAAAGTTTGAGATTCCTAGCACTTGTTGTTTCTGAGATTTCGTGATGAACTGATGAGTGAGTGAGTGACCTTTTGCTTTTGTATATAGATAGCTTTTGCCCGCGCCTTTTTTCCAATGGACATTTTTATATTGTTTAAATACTGTTTTTCATACTATTTTTAATCTCCCATTCATACAAATCCTCTTTCACCTACCTAAAGATATCCCTCGTAAAAACAATATACAATACACAAAGGCAAATTTTCACTACAATAACTTTCCCCTTCCCCTTCTTCCCTGTCGTCCTTTTTCTCCACTTTCCACAGTTTCCTCCTTCCTCTCCTCCCCTCCCCCTTCTGCTCTTCACCTCCTTCAGCATCCCTTGCCCATCCTCCAGCATCTCTTGCCCTTTCCTCCACTTCCCTCTACCTTGCCTCCTCGCTTTCCCCTCTCTTCCCCTTCTCCTTTCTTTTCCTCCTTTCCTCTCCCTTCCTATCGCTTCCTATCCCTTTCCCTCCCTTCTTCCACCATTCGAGAACTCCTTTCCTCGTCCCTTCCCCCTCCCTTCCTCTCCCGTCTCCCTCACTTCCCTCTTACTTTTCCCTCACTCCCTCTCACTTCCCCCCCACACTTCTCTCACACTTCCCCCTCACTCCCCTGAAAGTGAGAGGGAAGTCTTCCCCTCACTTTCCTCTCACTTTCCTATAACATTTTCCTCACTTTTCCCTCACTTCTCCCTCACTTCTCCCTGGCTTTCCCCTGACTTCTCCCTGATTTTCTTCTCACTTCTCCCGCATTTTCCCCACACTTCCTCTTCACTTCCCCATCACTTTCCTCTCACTTCCCCATCACTTCCCTCTCACTTTTCCCTCCCTTCCTCCTTCCCTTAATTCCTCCTTTCCCTCCCTCCCCCTCCCTGCAAATTTTAAGTCGCTAGCTTCAAAAGCTAACGATCTTTGTATAGAATATTTTATCCCTAATTTCACCCCTCTAAATCCACTACTGTTAAAATAAAATTATAAGGATATTTTTTATTTCAATAGAAGTATTCCAAAACCAAATTTCAAAACTGTAAGTTAAAAAATGAAGAAGATTCATACAATCGTTTTCATCCCTTTTCACATACTTAGGAATGAAATTTTAAAAAACCCTTTCTTAGTTACCTCTAGACATTTAAACAAACACACCCTCTAAATTTCAAGTCTCTACGACCAGCAGTTTAGGCTGTGCGTTGTCTGTTAGTCAGTCAGTCAGTCACGACAAAATCTTATATAATATGTATGGGTGTATGGATGTATGGATTAGACGTATAGCCATCGGGGATCAAAGCATACAGGCTGTTAGGAATGCTAACACGTGATAGAGCCACATAAAGCTGACCGTGCGAAAAACAGCTAATACTTAGATCCACGCCCACAACTTTTAGTTGTGTCTGACCTTGGGCTTTATTAATTGTCATCGCGAAACATGGCTCACTGGAAACTGGACTCATTTAAAACTAAACGGACGATTGTTTAGAATGAGAGGAATCCGAAAAATAAAAACGCTATCTGCTATTCCGTAACCTGTTAAAGTCTCTGTTTCTATCAGGTTTCGTAGTAAATTAACAAATGTTCGACGTGATTCTTTAAATTGGCATAACTTTTTTATTTATGAACCGATTGACATGAAACAAACACTAAATGTTAAGTGAAGCTTACCACAATGTATTAGTGAAAACTATATCTAAATAGGATAAGCCGTTTCTGAGATTAGCGTAAACAAACGCACAGACAAACAGACAAAAATTGTAACAATCATTGTTTTGGGTTCTATTTGCGTTTATAAAGACCCTAATAAGATTTTTTCTAAAATATCTTCAATGTACAGACAGCGACTGGTTACATTTTTAGTATATGTATAGATTAAGATTATTATCCTGAACTCCCATAACGGAACAAGCAGAGACAATAGAACGCCATTTGCTATCTAAACATACCCCTTTTGCCTCTTCAAGATTAATTAATCTTCATAAACGATTGTCGGTTACGGGTAATTTACGGTAATTATTTTGTGTTTATCAAAACCCAAGTAATATTACCAAAGCTACAGTCATAATATCACTGTACGTAAGGTTCAGGAACAAAGCTTCGTCGTTTCCGCTGAAACGACGAAGCTTTGTTCTATGGAAAGACATCGTACTGAAGATGAATATGAATTATGTGTGGCGTTGTTCAATTGAAAAAGCCATGGATCTACATTGTTAACACATCATGACGAAATAAATAGTTAGTAAAATGTAAAGGATGAAACAATATTGGAAAATTTACAAATTAATTCTAATGAACGAACAAATATCTTCAATACCTATACATGTTTTCCATATCGCTAACGTTATAGAATTAAAAAATATAACCATTTTCACTACTGGTTAAAATCATTAATTAAATTTTCGTCGCCGCACTGTATTTAAATAACATAATTAAAGTTACGGATAAAACTGTCGCCTTATCATTACGGCGAGTAATGTTAACAAATAAATTTAACGTAGCGAAACAGAAGTAAGTAGCCTTGCTATACCGTGACGATAAGCCATA